>OY743184.1:29657613-30137613 GCA_963555705.1 Ligustrum vulgare
GGTACATTGACGTCACAGGCATCCGAGACTTTTCCAATTGCAAATTCAGAAACGGTAAATTACTAAGGACTGCAAGTAAGTAAACTTCCCCTATTTTCATAGAAGTTAAATGTAAATGTGGAATGTGTAAATGACTGTTTGCAACTTACTTGCTTTGATGAATTTCATTTACTTTATGAAAGTACATGTTATTATGAAGAATGTTCAAGCATGCACATTATCATGTCATTGCATCATCAAGCATGCATTGGCATCGGAATTGGGAAGTCAAATGTTTTTAAATGAAAGAAATGTATCAATGTGCAAGTTTGTTCAAAAGTTATGTATCCCAAGTTTTTAAGAAAGAATGGGTGTACTTCTAGTTCATGAAAGATGCGAGTGGGAAATGGGGCGCGGGGGACCGGCGTACCCAAATTAAGTCTCTTTGCGACGGAATGTTCAACCGTTTTACGGTGGACTGTTAAACCGCTTTGCTGTGGAATGAAGTGAATGAGCCGCTTTGCGGTGGAATGAAGTGAATGAGCCGCTTTGCGGTGGAAATGTGAAAGTTAATCTGGTTCCAACTAAGAATTGCCCACTGTTATCTGATTGACTAGAAGATACACCAAGTGAGCTCACGATGGAAATGAAGTGAAAGTTTTGAAATGTTAAGTGAAAGTTTGAAAAGTTTGAATGTTCTGGAAAGTAAAGTAAATGGGGATACATATATGGAATTTTTAAAGCATTCATGTCATAAGCATGCATTTCATGCATAAAGTTTACTTAATGAGCATTAGCTCATCCCAATCTCTCCCCAATATTTCAGGTGATGAAAGTTAGATGATCTGAGGATGGAGCATTTGGTGGCAGACTCATACAGTACCACGAGTTATCATTTTAAATAAAGTTTGAATTGGAATTTCATAAATGTTTTAGTTGTTTTATTAGTTCATTCTTTTAATTGTTCATTGGATTTAGTTTTTTATAAGTCGTTTATCTCTTTAGTAGTTTATCAATCCTCCATTTAGTTAAATGGAGCTCATGGTTTAAATTTATTCATCGTTGAGGAGTTTGGGAATTAATGTTGGAGTTGGATTTTGGAAATTTTGGTTGGATGTTGAATGTTGGATTTAAATGGTTTTGAGAATTGTATATGTATTGTAGGTATGATGTCCCTCTACAGGTTGGTTATGTCCAAGTTATAGAGGAGACTCTGCCGAGATCTTTATAAAATTTCATAATAGAAAATGAAAATGTTGAGGTTTTAAATGATTTCTTTTCCGCATTTAAGTAAAGAAAAGTTAACACGCCTATGTTTAAGATTTTGAACTTGGGGTGTTACATTTTTGGTATCAGAGCTAAGAGTTTTAAAAGTGATTTTGTAGACTTTTAAAATTATTTGAAATGGTTCGGGTACTGAGTCACGCCTCAAGTGCTTCTCCCTCGATCATCTGGTAAGTTAATTTTTGTTTAAATTATGAAATGTTAATTGATATGACAATTATTGCAAATTCTTGCATGTTAATGTGTAATGTCGTAAAGTGTAAGGTTAAGAATGTTATTAGTGAGTATGACATGTATACCTTGATTATGTAAATGAGAAAATGAGATGGTAATGATTTTTATAAAATTTGGGTAATGTTCATAAGTCCCTATGTGAGAGATAAGACGTGAATGTGAATAGTACTTTGAGTCACGAAGACTATACCGACACGAGTGTATATAATGTCCAAACAGGAAGTTGAGAAGGTATCAAACTTAGTATTAGACACTCATCATGTTTGATTTCGGGACTACTCACTAATTTGGTAGTCTCACATTCATAGAAAAATTGAGTCGTCCACCTCTGTAACTGGAGACCAAGTTTATATTGTCAACACCATTTGAAGAATTGTTGAACTAAAGTTATGCATTGAGAAATTTCCCCAACCATGGTGAATGGGAAGGATTAGATGATAAATCTCATAACACTGAATACCCACAAACTTGATGTCATACTAGGAATGGAATGATTATTACGGTATAAGGTTTCAATCACTGGCTACGTTAAGGTGGTATTTAAACCTTCAAATGAAACCCTTTTCGCTTTGTTGAAGTAAAGGTGAAACTTTCTATTTCGATATTATCAGTGATGAAGGCTCGTCAATTGATGAATAAGAGTTATTAGGCCTACCTGGTTGCAATAATTGAAGTGTCTAAGGTGAATACTTCTCTCGGACAAATTTCTGTTATTCGAGAATGACTAAAGATGTTCTCATAAGATCTTTGTGATTTATCGCCTAAAAGAGAGATTGAATTCGTCATCGATTAAGTGTGCAACTCTAGTATCCAAGGTATAATATCGGATGACTCCTTCGTAACTTAAAAGAGCTCAAAGTACAGCTATAGAATCTCATGGACAAAGGTTTTGTTAGACCTAGTTTTTTTCCATGGTGCTCATGTGCTGCTATACATGAAGAAGAGAGATGGTTTTATGAGACTTTGCATAAACTGTAGAGAACTGAACAAGTGACAATAAAAAATTAAATATCCATTGCCAAGAATTAAGGATATGTTTGATCAGCTTCAAAGTGCTTGGTATTTTTCTAAAATCGACCTGAAATCTGGTTACCATCAGTTGAGGATCAAGGAAGAGGACATTCCAAAGATATCTTTTCGAACCAGATATGGGCATTATGAGTTCTTGGTTATGTCGTTTGGATTAACAAATGCTTCTGCAACATTTAGGAACTTAATGCATTGGATCTTTAAAGAATATCTGGATCAATTTGTTACCGTTTTCATTGAAGACATAGTAATATGTTCAAGGTCCGAGTAAGAGCATGAAAGTATTTTGAGAATCGTGCTTTAGAAGCTTAGAGAAGAGAATTTTTTTACTAAGTTTAAGAAGTGTGAATTTTGGCTGGATAGATTGCCATTCTTTGGCCATATTGTATGAAGGGCATGTATTGAAGTTGGCTAGAGTAAAAGTGAGGTAATTCAAAACTGGTTTACGCCCTCTAATGTTAAGGAAGTCCAAAGTTTCATTGGACTAGCGGGTGACTGTTGAAGATTTGTAAAAAGATTTTCCAAGATTGCCCCATCGTTGACTAAGTTGACTAGAAATGATACAAAATTTCAATGGAGCTCAGATTGAGCAGTGCTTTGAAGAGTGATAGACACGGTGGGCAACTGTGATAATCCTAACAATTCAACAGGGTAATGAAAGGTTCGTCATTTACAGAAATGCTTAATTGAAAGGGCTTGGTTGTGTTCTTATGTAATATGACAAGGTGATGGCCTGCACTTCTAGGCAACTGAGGGAGTAAAGAATTGTAAAATTTAAGATTTTTTGAGATTGAGAGATTGGTATATATAAGATTTTAGTGATTTATTGATGTAGAAATGTTCATGTGATATATATGATGGTTATTACACTGTGATCTTAAGGAGATTGATATGATTAAATGTTGAGGTCATATGGTATGGTGATAAGTGACATGTCACATGATTACCAGTAGTTATGGTGGATAGATAGTTAATGAATGTTATGATTGTCCTATGGAAGAATAGTGTAATTATATGTTTGAACTAATTAATCTTATCTTGATCAATGGTTTGTTTATTGCTAAATGTGACCTATGGTCGGGAGACTTCAATTGTTTATGATAAGATAGAGGAATTTATTTAAAATTTTGGTGATGTAGTTGTGGTTACTCATTGTTGGTTGTGCATTAGATGTGAGTAGAGCATTTTATCCATTTTGAGATCTCCATGGAATATACATAAATTTGGATTGGTTAAAATCTAAGATGATCATTAGTGTAACTTTTACTTATTGGGGAGTTGTATCTTTGGGTTAAGTAAACTTGATGAGGAATCCGATATGAATCACAAAAGTCTTATTCATTGGTGATAGATCAATGATTTATTTATAAAATACTTGGTTAGAGTATTGTTGTTATGATGATTTTGAAAGCATGGATTTTTAAGTTAGTACCTTGGCTTTAGTTTTAAGATGAGTGTATAATGCTGAATACTTGATTACAATATATAAGTATGGATTACAGGATTTAAGTTCGATCCTCCGATTTTAAAGGAAATGTCAGCATATTTAGAAAGGATTTCGTTTGTGAATCTTTCCAGAAAGATTTTGTCAAAGTTTTAGTATTTCTACTGTATATTTTGGTATGGACGTCAAGTTTCACTAATTCTGGATTATAAAGTCTTATTTTGGTCAATCTTCTTGATTTTAGTTTTAAGAATGTGATCAATCAATATATACATTAAGGTTTAGACGTTAGAATAGATCATATGAAAGGCCGGAAATGGAAAGTTAGTGAATGGATTCATAAGTGGGATAATGTCGGTTGATGGTCTCCTACAACAATAGCTATCAAGCTTCGATCCATATTGAGTACTATACGATAGGAAGTGTAGATCGTCAGTTCACGAGGGTGAGCAAGGAGAAAGAAAATTTTTGGGTCTAGAAATAGTACAGCAGACAATATAACTTATAAAAGAGATCCTTCGATGGATGAAAATTGCTAAGAGTAGACAAAAGAACTATGCTGACAAAAGAAGGAAACCACTGGAATTCGCCGCATGTGCTATGATCTTCTTGAAAGTAACTCCTATGAAAGAGTTATGAGATTCGAGAAGAAAGGAAAGTTATGCCTGCATTTTGTTGACCCCTTTAAGATACTTGAAAAGGGTAGGTGGATTTAGATTATCGGGTTGCATTGCAATTGGCACTATCAGGAGTACATAATGTTTTCGTGTCTCTATGTTGAGGAAGTATATTTTAGATTCCTCTCATATTCTCAGCTATGAATCACTGGATTTGCGTGAGGATCTAACTTATGAGGAACCAACTGTGAAAATCTTAATGAAAGTAAATAAACAACTTAGAAGAAAGAAGATTACGTTAGTTAAGGTTCTTTGGAGGAATCATGCAGTAGAAGAGGCTACTTGGGAATGCGAAGACGAAATGCATGCCAAGTATTCACAACTTTTTGGTAAATCTTAATTTCGAGGACGAAATTTTCTTTTAGGGGGTAAGGAATTGTAATACCGTTTTTCATTGTTACGTGCATCTTTAAATTCCACGTGACATTTATATTAATGTTATTATAAATTTTAAATTTGATAAATTTTATGTCAATGATTTGAATTATTTTGCAGTGGAAAGACTTGGATGCCTTCTTGATCAATGTGCCAAATAGAAAGTCCATAAATTGTCTATGTGCAATTTTATGTGTGATTATTAACGTTATTTATTAATCTTGTTATTTTCTATTTAATTAAGTTGAAAGTGGCCTAAATTTTGTTAAATGGGAATTGGGGAAAGTTTAGTGGCACTTTGAATTTTATTTGAGGGATGTGGACTTAAATTACCTATTTATGAGAGTCGAAGGACTGAATTGCAAATTAACAAGTTTTACATTTAAATCCTAAACCTAATCTATAAGATTTTAGTGATTTATTGATGTAGAAATGTTCATGTGATATATATGATGGTTATTACACTGTGATCTTAAGGAGATTGATATGATTAAATGTTGAGGTCATATGGTATGGTGATAAGTGACATGTCACATGATTACCAGTAGTTATGGTGGATAGATAGTTAATGAATGTTATGATTGTCCTATGGAAGAATAGTGTAATTATATGTTTGAACTAATTAATCTTATCTTGATCAATGGTTTGTTTATTGCTAAATGTGACCTATGGTCGGGAGACTTCAATTGTTTATGATAAGATAGAGGAATTTATTTAAAATTTTGGTGATGTAGTTGTGGTTACTCATTGTTGGTTGTGCATTAGATGTGAGTAGAGCATTTTATCCATTTTGAGATCTCCATGGAATATACATAAATTTGGATTGGTTAAAATCTAAGATGATCATTAGTGTAACTTTTACTTATTGGGGAGTTGTATCTTTGGGTTAAGTAAACTTGATGAGGAATCCGATATGAATCACAAAAGTCTTATTCATTGGTGATAGATCAATGATTTATTTATAAAATACTTGGTTAGAGTATTGTTGTTATGATGATTTTGAAAGCATGGATTTTTAAGTTAGTACCTTGGCTTTAGTTTTAAGATGAGTGTATAATGCTGAATACTTGATTACAATATATAAGTATGGATTACAGGATTTAAGTTCGATCCTCCGATTTTAAAGGAAATGTCAGCATATTTAGAAAGGATTTCGTTTGTGAATCTTTCCAGAAAGATTTTGTCAAAGTTTTAGTATTTCTACTGTATATTTTGGTATGGACGTCAAGTTTCACTAATTCTGGATTATAAAGTCTTATTTTGGTCAATCTTCTTGATTTTAGTTTTAAGAATGTGATCAATCAATATATACATTAAGGTTTAGACGTTAGAATAGATCATATGAAAGGCCGGAAATGGAAAGTTAGTGAATGGATTCATAAGTGGGATAATGTCGGTTGATGGTCTCCTACAACAATAGCTATCAAGCTTCGATCCATATTGAGTACTATACGATAGGAAGTGTAGATCGTCAGTTCACGAGGGTGAGCAAGGAGAAAGAAAATTTTTGGGTCTAGAAATAGTACAGCAGACAATATAACTTATAAAAGAGATCCTTCGATGGATGAAAATTGCTAAGAGTAGACAAAAGAACTATGCTGACAAAAGAAGGAAACCACTGGAATTCGCCGCATGTGCTATGATCTTCTTGAAAGTAACTCCTATGAAAGAGTTATGAGATTCGAGAAGAAAGGAAAGTTATGCCTGCATTTTGTTGACCCCTTTAAGATACTTGAAAAGGGTAGGTGGATTTAGATTATCGGGTTGCATTGCAATTGGCACTATCAGGAGTACATAATGTTTTCGTGTCTCTATGTTGAGGAAGTATATTTTAGATTCCTCTCATATTCTCAGCTATGAATCACTGGATTTGCGTGAGGATCTAACTTATGAGGAACCAACTGTGAAAATCTTAATGAAAGTAAATAAACAACTTAGAAGAAAGAAGATTACGTTAGTTAAGGTTCTTTGGAGGAATCATGCAGTAGAAGAGGCTACTTGGGAATGCGAAGACGAAATGCATGCCAAGTATTCACAACTTTTTGGTAAATCTTAATTTCGAGGACGAAATTTTCTTTTAGGGGGTAAGGAATTGTAATACCGTTTTTCATTGTTACGTGCATCTTTAAATTCCACGTGACATTTATATTAATGTTATTATAAATTTTAAATTTGATAAATTTTATGTCAATGATTTGAATTATTTTGCAGTGGAAAGACTTGGATGCCTTCTTGATCAATGTGCCAAATAGAAAGTCCATAAATTGTCTATGTGCAATTTTATGTGTGATTATTAACGTTATTTATTAATCTTGTTATTTTCTATTTAATTAAGTTGAAAGTGGCCTAAATTGTGTTAAATGGGAATTGGGGAAAGTTTAGTGGCACTTTGAATTTTATTTGAGGGATGTGGACTTAAATTACCTATTTATGAGAGTCGAAGGACTGAATTGCAAATTAACAAGTTTTACATTTAAATCCTAAACCTAATCTAATCCCTCACGCTCGTACTCTCACACTCGGTCTCGATCTCTCTCTCACGCTGAACTCTCTCTCACCGCTCCCTCTCGGTCGTCTCACTCTCTCGGCCTCTCACCCGTTTCCCCTCCCTCTGTCCCTTCCTCGCGCAGCCGGCCACCACCCCACCGGTGGTAAGTCCCTTTTTCCGCCCCCTCACACACAACGCACGCACCGAACACACATCAACACACCCATGCGAACACACACTCGTATTTTTATGTACGTGTGATGTTTTTGTGTGTGTGTGTGTGTATATATATATAGATGTGTAAATTATACAATGGATTTTCATAATTCCTGACCTCGGTGAATAATGTGTATATATGCGTGTATATTTAGAGTTGTATATATATATATATATATAATTTCAAATTTATTAATTTATATGGATTAATTTCACATTTTCCAAAATTTATGAATTTGTTAATTCAATTGAATTGTTTACTGTCGGTTTTGAGAATTTACATATTTCGAATAGTTAGCATGTTAATTGAAATTGTCTTTGTGAAATTCAAGTTGTGATGAAGATTCCATAGCTTCAATTAACCTTTGTGCAATGTGATTAGTTAGATTTCAAACAATGGTTTAATCTCTTATTCCGAAGGAAGTAGGATTTGTGTTTGACGTAGTTTGAGATTTCTATTGATTTGAATTGTAAGTCACATGAAAGTCTCAACCTCAGTTACAAGTGTTAAATATGATTTTTGAACTGAATGCAATTTTTATGTATTAATTTCAAATCTGGGAATTTATGATGATACTAATATCTATAAATATAGATATCGAATGTATGTAAATTTCAGACTTTAAATGATAATATTATTTAATTGACTTTCTATTGGTTCAATGTTGATTTTTAAATGGAAATTTTCAAATTTAGGGATTTCAAATAATCAGGTTGTTTGAACTGAATTTCAATGTACATTTTTATTATAATTGTTATTTTCAGATTTATGAGTAATTAGGACGCTAATTGAAATTGTCCATGTGACAATTAAGTTGTGATAATATTGAATAGTTTTGACTTTTGAATAATTTGATAAGTAAGAGTTCGATGTTTCTTACCCTTGAATTTAAACACTTATTTCGAATGTGATAGTATATGTGTTTGACATGATTTAAGGACACGTTTGAGTTAAATTGCGAGTCTAATAGAAATGTTAACCTCAAGTTATGAGTTTTGTTTATAATATTGAATAGGATGATGAACGTGTTTGTTTCAAATCTAAAGTTATACCTTATTTATGGATGGATATAATTAGGAATTTTAGTAGATTGACGTCACGGGCATCCGAGACTTTTCCACTTGCAAATTCAGAAACGGTAAATTACTAAGGACTGCAAGTAAGTAAACTTCCCCTATTTTCATAGAAGTTAAATGTAAATGTGGAATGTGTAAATGACTGTTTGAAACTTACTTGCTTTGATGAATTTCATTTACTTTATGAAAGTACATGTTATTATGAAGAATGTTCAAGCATGCACATTATCATGTCATTGCATCATCAAGCATGCATTGGCATCGGAATTGGGAAGTCAAATGTTTTTAAATGAAAGAAATGTATCAATGTGCAAGTTTGTTCAAAAGTTATGTATCCCAAGTTTTTAAGAAAGAATGGGTGTATTTCTAGTTCATGAAAGATGCGAGTGGGAAATGGGGCGCGGGGGACCGGCGTACCCGAATTAAGTCTCTTTGCGACGGAATGTTCAACCGTTTTACGGTGGACTGTTAAACCGCTTTGCGGTGGAATGAAGTGAATGAGCCGCTTTGCGGTGGAAATGTGAAAGTTAATCTGGTTCCAAATAAGAATTGCCCACTGTTATCTGATTGGCTAGAAGATACACCAAGTGAGCTCACGATGGAAATGAAGTGAAAGTTTTGAAATGTTAAGTGAAAGTTTGAAAACTTTGAATGTTCTAGAAAGTAAAGTAAATGGGGATACATATATGGAATTTTTAAAGCATTCATGTCATAAGCATGCATTTCATGCATAAAGTTTACTTACTGAGCTTTAGCTCATTCAAATCCCTCTCCAATATTTCAAGTGATGAAAGTTAGATGATCTGAGGATGGAGCATTTGGTGGCAGACTCATACAGTACCACGAGTTATCATTTTAAATAAAGTTTGAATTGGAATTTCATAAATGTTTTAGTTGTTTTATTAGTTCATTCTTTTAATTGTTCATTGGATTTAGTTTTTTATAAGTCGTTTATCTCTTTAGTAGTTTATCAATCCTCCATTTAGTTAAATGGAGCTCATGGTTTAAATTTATTCATCGTTGAGGAGTTTGGGAATTAATGTTGGAGTTGGATTTTGGAGATTTCGGTTGGATGTTGAATGTTGGATTTAAATGGTTTTGAGAATTGTATATGTATTGTAGGCATGATGTCCCTCTACAGGTTGGTTATGTCCAAGTTATAGAGGAGACTCTGCCGAAATTTTTGTAAAATTTCATAATAGAAAATTAAAATGTTGAGGTTTTAAATGATTTCTTTTCTGTATTTAAGTTAAGAAAAATTAACACGCCTAGGTTTAAGATTTTGAACTTGGGGTGTTACAATGGAAATACACGTCCAACTATTTAATTGGAGTGGGAGGATTGTAAGACCACCTTCTTGACACTTATTCTACAGAGAGTATTTTTAGATAGTCTCTACCGAAATAAGAGGACTCCTCCTCATTTAGGGAAGTGGTAGAAATTATGGATTTGAAATCACGGAAGGTGAATGTGAACTCGGAATTGGATTCCTTGTACTACACCAAGTTTTTTATATTTGTAGACACGCCTAATGAGGTCAAACCTAGGGGTCAAACCTATAAGGTGTGATGAGTCTTTAAGATGATAAGAGAATGGTAGATGGGAAGGTTGATGCCTTCAGCACAAGGCTTATGACTATGGGTTTGTGAAACCCTTCTTGCCAATCATCATGCAAAAATTTACCTAGATCTTTTATCCATTGTCGTTCATTGTGAAAATGAGGTACGACACATGGATGTCAAGAAGTTTCTTGAATGCGTCTTGAGGAAATCCTTTACAAAGTGTAACCTGATGGGTTCAAACTAAAGACCATGAAAGTAAAATTCATGACTTACAAGTTTCCAACTTTGTATTTGGGTTAATCAAGATATGGAATATAGAATTTGATCGACCCATTGTGATACATGTTCTTGATCAAAATCTTGATATATCTTAAGTATACTCGTGTATATAGAAAGATGAGACAATTTTCGTGACAATTTATTTGAATAACACTCTACTTATGTGTGAGAGTATTTTCATTAAATTGTAGTTGGTATCAGCAATTAGACTTGAAAGATTTGTAGATGATTGTCTACTTTTTCTAGGTATTCGTATTTTTTGGAGGGAGAGAAAAATGGAATAGAATAGTCTCAAGTTTCATATAATAATAAGACACTATCTACATTTGCAATATTTAAGTCCTAAAAGTGATAACTTTCTTTGTGGACTTTATCTATCTTATGAGTATTCTCCTAAGACTCATGGTAAGATAGAGAATGTTCCTTATGCTCTGGCTATAGGAAGCTTTACTTTGCACTAGATAGGTCATATCTTATGCTGGGGATATTGTTGGTGATTATTTGTTTGATCCAGGATCAGATTATTGAATAGAAGTAAAGCATATTCTCAAGAATTTTTGGAAAACGAGTAAATATTTGCTTATCAATTCAGGTTGTGATTTGATGGATTAAAACTAATTAAGATCTGATTTGAGTAGGACACTAGAGAGTCTTCAAAATTGGAATATAACTAGGAGATAATGTGGTTAATTGGTTGAGTATGATACAATCTTGGATTGTTTGTTATACAACCATGACTTACATCGAAACGAGTTACTAGCTTGATTGGGAACATGATCATTAACGTAGTGATGATGTTGACAAGATGGACGACTCAATGTTTCATATATACTCTAAGTCCTAAGAGCAAGTGGGAGATTGTTGGAATTATATATGCCCATAGAGTATAATTCATAACATTTGAAATAAAATATTAATTGATTGTATTAATATGAAGTTGCGTTTGTTCAAGGGTCGATTTGATATTATAAATTGAGTGTTTAAGTTGTTAAACGCAAAAATGTTCAATTTGTAATTCTATCTAAAATTAACGTTCATGATCAGTAAATAAATATGGATAATTTATTTTGATAAGATCGTCTTGGTTCTATTAAAGTCATCTTTGAATTTGGTAATAAAATTGAGAGTACGTTTGGAACATATTGGACGAAACCACGTGAAATTAATTTGTAACGTTGACCATATAAATTTAATTTCACTTGACTATAGTACGTGAGACCTTAATCATAATCGGATAAGGGACTTCGATTACTAGTTTGAAGTTCTTTGAGGTATCAACGGGTGAGATCAAATTGTTGATCAATATCTCGGTACTTTAAGAATTAAAGTAAACTAATGAGGAACATATATTCGTATTATGGAATCCGTCACCTTTTAGATATGATCATAATCTCACTGATTTTTTTAGTGGACAGTTGAATCTGAACTCAGTAATTCGACAATGAATGTTGAATTTTATGATGTGATGTGATTACGTCGAACTGTCATATAGAAGATGAGAGTTGAGATTTTATGAATATTCAGAGAAGGACATTTTGGTCAATTTAGCTTGCTCTGAATATTCGAGTTGATCGACAGGGGTAACATGTAAGAGCAATACGTCAGAGGATAAAGTTATTGATTATTGTTTCAGTAATTACAATTTTACTAAGAGTGCAATATCATTCTTTTAGTGGAATAGAACGTGATTAATTAATTAATTTTGACTGATCCAGAGTTGACCGGTCATAATTAATTTATTGGAGCTTAGTTTAATTGAGTCCGATTAAGTTCCCTTTGTGACTTCACTATAATAGGCTTATGCATGCTTATTACCTATATTGGGCTGTGCAGAAATGAGTATAGGTTATGATACTAGAGTTGGTAGGGTTTTGGAGAGTAAAGAGGTTACAAATAGTTTCCTAAGACTATTTTTCTTAACCTAGTTTGCAAAGTGGCGAGACATACACCAAAAGTATGTAGTGTGTGTTTCCTATTTACAAAGAAAACCTTAATCTTGGTTTAACCTACGCCTAGAGAAAGGTGATCACACATATGCACAGTTATCATGCTTGCTATAATTACAACACCAAAATGAATGCCAACTGCCAAGTTAAAATTCTATGGAAATTGAACGCACAACATGGGAGAAGAAGAATTAATTGGGTTTGTATTTGATCGGTATTATTTTCCTGCTTCCTGAAAGGATAAACAAATTATATGACCCGACCTTATGCCCGTGATTTTTTTCGTTATTACATGGTCGGTCACATGCCGACCTATCTTCTACTCAGCAATATTGGGCCTATGTTCTCTAAAGCCCGGGCTTATCAGATCGGAGGCACCCCGATCACTGTAGCTCGTGTTCTCACTGATGGGCCAGGTCAGTCTACACCGGCCTATGGCCCGTACGAGCATGCTTCGAATACCTTTATGATAAAGGTCCTGATTAATGGGCTATATTCTTGGGCCTTAAGACGATACGTATTCTATAAGGAAACTAAATCCCAACAGGTTTACAATTCTTCCTAAGAAGTAAGTTTATACCAAAGAGGATTCCTTCTTTAATTAAGGAAAGTTATGGGCTTTTCAGCCCTATAAATACAGTCTCTTTGATCACATATTATTCACTCACAATTCTTTACATATACTCCAGTTATATATTTTCTCTCTACCCCAGAAAACTAATTCTCACACCGGAGGGGCGACGGGGAGATTCCTCCTCTCCTTTTTTGCAGGTCATCCAAGGTGAGTTCATTGATCTTTCCCAGCAATCAAATATCATCAGATCTTGCCACGTCAAGGTTAGGATTTTTGACAGCATCAATTGGCGCCGTCTGTGGGAATTCGATCAAAAAATCATGTTGTTCAAAGATCGATTTCCAAATAAATAAAACTATGGAAATTAAAGGCATGACTACCAAAAAATATATATATATATTCAGTCCCGATGAGAGAACCGTCATATAAAAGCAACTTTGTTGGGGACCGTACCAATGGAAGGCTTTATCCCTCATATTCGGTGCCTTCCGTCGAGTCTGAAAACAAAACTATGGGAGATTAATATTTATTCCTTGAAATCGAGGCTACCATGTTGGAATAAGCAAGCCGACGCTCGCTGCAACCAGGGCTCAACCCTGCGACAACAGCCAAGTTTGGGAAGAGGACAGATCATACCACAACTCACCACTAACTGTCACAGTAAGAACTCCAGCTACTGCAACAAGGACTCCCCCGACTACAACTGTCAAAATTGCGGTGAAGACCCACTTCGTCCAAACCCACAACTAACCCCTCCATCATCACCGAAGTCGATGAGTTTTTGCAGAATTCCCAAAATCACTCCAACCTTTCTAAAATCCCAATTCGGCCTTAGATGATTCGGAAATTTTCGAGTACCAGCACAAACACAACTCTCGCCTGTTGACAAAAGTTCACCGCCACCTCTGTAACATGTTCGATGGACACTCAATCCAGTTCGAGGGAACAAATTGACCATGTTTCTTTCGGAATTAATCGACCATGTTTCTTTCAGGAGCCACCTCCAGCGAGCTACGAAACTTGCCGCCTCCGCCAATTCGATCGAGTTAATAGGGGCGATGTTCACTCGAAGCAGGTCTTCGCCTGCGGCGAATCATTCCAGTAAGATTGAGGCGCTCCTTGCTGCCAGTGAAACCGAGGCACCCCTTGCTTTATTTGGCATCTGCTTAAAGCTATCGAGGCGATTAAGCGTGCATTCACTCCATGGAATTCGGTGTTCCACCCTCAATCTGCAATTCTTTCCCTTAGCAAACTGTTTCGTGGGCACCGAATCATCATGTTTCCAGCAGGGATGATCACCATCGAGATTCATTTATGGGCCTCACCGTTCTCAAAACCAGATGTACTCTAACCCTATTCATTAATCCTTGCATTAGCTGGTAGAAATCTAACGCAAGACTAATAAATTAAAATTTATGCAATCCTGTGTGCTCCAGGATCATTGTTAGATTAATGGCCAGTCAACTCCAAATATAGTTACTTATCTTACCCAAATTCGATCCATTATGTATGAGTTAAATTCAATTTGGATTGCTTGCTGGATAAGAGGTTATAAGACCCGTTCCATAGTGGCTCATGCTATTTTTGGTAATCTAAAATCTGTATATCTTAGGAATTATTGCTGAGTTCTAATCTAAAGCTCGCATCATTAACACAATGAGTTCCAACCTCCAAATATAATTATCAAGCTCCTTGTTGCTCCCAGTGACACTATCGAGATTTTGAAGCCTCTGGCAAAATCTGTTAACCCGCACCAAACTTTTCTTTGCAAAAGAAGACTAAAAATAGCCTTGAAGAACACCACTGCACTCTTTAACCTTTGGGAACAATTTATAGCCTTCTAATATATTTTTGTGATGCAGTTTATATTTGCTATTTGTTGTATCTTTGTGAAGGTTTAACTAATTGGATTTTTTGATTGCTAATTGCTTTGCTTTATTGGTATGCCTTTCTGGTTAAGTGTTAATCTTGTGCATGAGAATCAAGACCTTTCTTGGCACTTCCAGTTCATCAATAAGCCTATCAAACATGTCTTCATACCCATTTTTCTATTAGCATCCAGATTGGTTATGAGAATAAATGTGACTTTACTGGAGATCGATTGAAGGATTCCTGCCAACATTTAAGCCAGGTTCCTTCTCATTCCATGGCAAGATAACAACACCAGTTGCAAAAACTGTCAAAGTGGATAGAATTGAGTCACGAATCTGTTGCCAAAGTATAATCAGGAGCAGTCAAAATAGCAGGAAAGGGAATGTTGGATAAAACACCTCAACTAGATCTCCTATCAATTATGGTACAATATGGCCTCCAGTTGTAATTGCTGAGCCTTTTGATCAAAGTCGCCAACACAACTACAGCTTAATGCTAAGTAAGGATTTCCTCAGGTCCTTGGTCACTTCTGGATCCGCTCGAGGAATTGCAAAAACGAGGTGTGCCCTAACACTCTTTATTAATTCAATAATCCTTGTATAATGTTGATCATGTGTTAGAGCTCAAAAATTTTGCAATCCCATATTATATGTGGTTACTGCTAAATAAAAATCTCATCAAATCTAGATAGGATTAGTTATCTTTGTCTAATCTTATAATCAATTTGTTAAGGTGAGATTAAATTATTAAATCTGCAATAGCTTGTGATATGTGAATTCGAGAAATATGCTTTTCAATCATAAATTATTTGTTTGTCCCTCTATCTCTTAGAACAAGTTGAGAGCTGTGACCAAGACTCAAAATGGAATGTTCTTGGTACAATTATGACATAACCATTATGATTTATGAGCAATGTGCCTAAAGGATTACAATCAATTAATTATTGATCTTTCTGAAAATCATGAAAGCCTCACTATTTGTTAATATGCTGATTTAATTGATGAAACTCGATGTAATTTTTATCTCGTTATTTACACGACCTCAAGTATCAGATTAATAATACACGAGTTGTACTCAATTGCCTGCTAAATTTGAAGTTATCTGATTCGTTCCCATGATGATTCATGCTATTTTATGTGATCTAAAGTTTAAATTGGAAATTAGCTGAGTTAAGTAGTAAAGTGATTCAAACAGTAACCAATTAAATAAAGCATCATATTTCTATGTGATCTATTTGAAAACCAATAGAAACACTTAATATATTTTAGCATGACCTTCCTGGGTATAATCTACATTGATTTAAACGCTCCAACCTTTTTCAATAGCTAATTATATTAATTGAAAAAAAAAAAAAAGGTTTGCTTCGAATTAATTAAATTCCCGTTAAAACAAGTTTGGGCTTATTTCTCAACATAAGCTCGGCTTACCATTCCTTAACGTTGACTTGAGCTCATTACTTAAACATGAGCTTGACCTATTATTTTCTAACACCAGTTCGGGCTTATGTGCTAACATGAGCTTGACCTATAACTCCCGCAATAACAAGCTCATTATTTCTTAACATAATCTCGGCTTATTACTTCTCAACATAAGTTAAAGATTATTACTTAACATAATCTCGACTTATTCCTTGCTTAAACATATCAATAAGCTCTATTATCAATGCAAGTCATAATTCCTCGTCAATCTGAGGTTAGCTTCTATGCCTTCCAGTCATCGAACGAAAACAACTGTGATAATTAAAGAAAACCTATCATACCACATTGGGAATGATTTACAACGTCGACCAAAAAAGCATGAATTTACAAATTATCTCCCAAAACACAAGGTCAAATAATTTACAATGTCTCATATGGTAAGGCGTTACAAATTATTTCCTCGCGCAAATAATTTATAATGTCTCATATGGTAAGGCGTTACAAATTATTTCCTCGCAAATAATTTACAATGTCTCATATGGCAAGGCGTTACAAATTATTTCCTCACAAATAATTTACAATGTCTCATATGGCAAGGCGTTACAAATTATTTCCTCGTAAATAATTTACAATGTCTCATATGGCAAGGCGTTACAAATTATTTCCTGGCAAATAATTTACAATGTCTCATATGGCAAGGCATTACAAATTATTTCCTGGCAAATAATTTGCAATGTCTCATATGGCAAGGCGTTACAAATTATTTCCTTACAAATAATTTACAAAATTATTTCCTTACAAATAATTTACAATGTCTCATATGGCAAGGTGTTACAAATTATTTCCTTACAAATAATTTACAATGTCTCATATGGCAAGGCGTTACAAATTATTTCCTCGCAAATAATTTACAATGTCTCATATGGCAAGGTGTTACAAATTATTTTCTCGCAAATAATTTACAATGTCTCATATGGCAAGGCGTTACAAATTATTTCCTTACAAATAATTTACAATGTTTCATATGGTAAGGCGTTACATATTATTTCCTCGCAAATAATTTACAATGTCTCATATGGCAAGGCGTTACAAATTATTTCCTTACAAATAATTTACAATGTCTCATATGGCAAGGCGTTACAAATTATTTCCTTGCAAATAATTTACAATGTCTCATATGGCAAGGAGTTACAAATTATTTTTTCATAAATAAATTATAAAGTCGACCAAAATGTCTGACATGGCGAATTATTTCAGCACGAGTAATTTACGGGGTCAACCATCATGCCCGACCGCATAGATTGCTTCCCTACAAAGAGTTTATAAGGTCAGTCTATATGCCCAACCTATCAAACTATTTCTTTTTTACACAAAGTCAAGGGTTTGATCCCTTCTTTGTACAAAAAGTTTACAAGGTCGGCCTACCTGCCCGACCTATTCCCTTAAATTACGCAAAGTCAAGGGTTCGACCCTTCTTTGTGCAAAAGATTTACGAGGTTAGCCTAAATGCCCGACCTAAATAACAATTCCCTTAAAAGTCAAATAATTTAGAAGGTCGGTCACATGACATGACTTTATAAACTATTTCCTAAAAAACACGAAGTCGAGGTCCTGACCACTTCGTTGTGTAAATTATTCACAATGTCGGCCTTGCTCGACTTTACAAATTGTTTTCCATAAATTGACAAAGTCAAAAGCTTGACCATTTCTTTGTGTAATTCATATACAAGGTCGGTCTCGCCCGACGTAACAAATTATTTTTCATAAACTCACAAAAGGGTAAAGCTTAACCCCTCTTTTGCTCTAAAGTCCATAACCGACCTGTATAACTATACTTCAAATTATAAAGGGTTTCTAGTTCAGAGCACGGGCTCACTGCCATATTCAACATGTCCGACCTGTCAACCATTCTTGTAAATTACACAAAATCAAGGACTTGGTCCATTCTCAGTGGGAAAATTTACAAGGTCGGCCTTACCCGACCTTACAAATAAATTCCCAAAGAACACAAAGTGAAGGGCTTGACCTCTTCTTTATAAGAATAATCTACAAGGTCGGTCACAAAGCACGACCTTCACAAGTTATTAATGACACTACTTGGAAAAATTGTTTCTCGCTCACGCACAAGAACTCAAAGCCTTAACCACGAGCAGACAATTAGATGCTCATGCAACTACACATGATCATTCTCAAGTAGTCAAGTAATCAAATCACATAATGAAGTCCCCGGATCTACATAAATCCAGGTTTATTACTTTACATGCTCGGGCTTATTTACATTCTACATAATGCTCGAGTCTATTACATAACATAAACTCGTGCTTAATACTCGCTGACATAAGCTCGTGCTTAATTCTTGCTAACATAAACCAAAGCTCATTCCTTAACATAACCTCAGTTTATTCATTGCTTAAAATGAGCTCGGCCTATTATTGCTTAATTTCTCGAGCTTATTACATAACATAAGCTCGGCTTATTATTTAAGCTACAACATAACCATTGGATTACATCCTGCCAAAATCACACTGTCTTATTATTTAATGTCCATCTCTCCCTGAGCTCAATGAGGAATGCACGGGGGCTTATAATTAGACTAAATTCCGTCTTGTATGGGCAGCTAAAAAATTCTACTTCAATATGGCAGCTAGAGAACATACAACATTATCCTAATAATGCCATCGAGACTCCCACGTCTCCCAACCATCCGGATAACCTAATTCTACCTGGAATGTGTTACGGGGTCTTCAACCATTGTCTGGCTCATAAAGGACAAGACCTCTACTTGTGAATTAGTGAAACTCGTGAGATGGGACGAATGTAAGAACACTATCAGTTGTTCTCAAAATTTGGTTAGTGAAAGTCTTTTGCTAGAAGTAATATCCATGTTTCATAGCATGACCTTAACCTTACTATAGCAATAATATGACATACGTCTAGAGGCCGGAGCTCGACCTCTGACGCACGGGGGCTAATGATCGGTATTATTTTCCTGCTTCCTAAAAGGATAAACAAATTATACGACCCGACCTTATGCCCGGGATTTTTGTCGTTATTACATGGTCGGTCACATGCCGACCTATCTTCTACTCAGCAATATTGGGCCTATGTTCTCTAAAGCCCGGGCTTATCAAATCGGAGGCACCCCGATCACTGTAGCTCGTGTTCTCACTGATGGGCCAGGTCGGTCTACCCCGGCCTATGGCCCGTACGAGCATGCTTCGAATACCTTTATGATAAAGGGCCTGATTAATGGGCTATATTCTTGGGCCTTAAGACGATACGTATTCCATAAGGAAACTAAATCCCAACAGGTTTACAATTCTTCCTAAGAAGTAAGTTTATACCAAAGAGGATTCCTTCTTTAATTAAGAAAAGTTATGGGCTTTTCAGCCCTATAAATACAGTCTCTTTGATCACATATTATTCACTCACAATTCTTTACATATACTCCAGTTATATATTTTCTCTCTACCCCAGAAAACTAATTCTCACACCGGAGGGGCGACGGGGAGATTCCTCCTCCCCTTTTTTGCAGGTCATCCAAGGCGAGTTCATTGATCTTTCCCAGCAATCAAATATCATCAGATCCTGCCACGTCAAGGTTGGGATTTTTGGCAGCATCAGTATTGTTTGGCAAAATAATTATATCACCATTATCTCAACTAGTGCTGCGGAATTCTTATTCTTTTTAAAATCATTATTTGTGCATTCTACAATGATCATGTCCATTAAACGCTCATGGTGGGAGTTGTAACATTCAATCCTTCCTTTTTATATCAAAGCTACCAAACGTGAGCGTGCATGGTTCTTCATCATGATACTAGATAAGGTTGCAATGCATGTACTTTTGTCCAATGGATAATGGATCAAAGACAACTTGTGGAATATAGCATCGAAATCATTCAAGCACATATACCTCTAACTATGGAGGATCAGTAACATTCAATTTTATCTCCTTGTTTAACTTTAGCATCTTATGGAAATAATAGAAAAATATGTTGATGTGCTGCAAGATGATAGATTTGCTAAACCTAGAATATAAACTTCAACAGATATACCAACTAAACACGCATGCCAATGGGTCAGGATTTAATAAATTAAAGTTATTAACATATGAGAAATGCCAAAATACACCAGTTTGTGATGTTGGGAAAACACATTTTATCTTTGATTGTTTTATATGCTATGCAAAAGCTTCTGGAAGAAAAAAGGAAATTATAGTTGTTATAAACTCTCTGTCATCAAGAATAATAACAAGAATATGTAATGTAAATTCATTTTTAACTATTAATGGCATTTTGATATTAGTAGAATAAACCACAAACTGAATCGAACGAGAATTTTGAAAAGTTGGTTCATTTGAATACATACTATGATCTATATTTATTATCATTTGCTTTGATGTCTATCGTAAATGTAAAAAAATCGCATTTACCTATTAAAGACACATATTACATATTATAATGGGTAGTAGTGATGTGATGATGCTAGATAATCAAAGACGTCATTTAAATTCTATTATCCAGATTTAAAGACACATATTACATATTATCATGTGTCAAGTCCATTCGATTTTAATTATCATGTGGTAGTGGGTACTAAATTAAATTTTAGTACTCCCTACCATCCCTAGGCAGACGGGCAGTCTGAATGCACTATTCAGACGCTGGAGGATATGCTTAGGGCCGGTGTGCTAGACTTGATTGATAGTTGGGAGAATCATCTACCATTGGTGGAATTTGCTTACAATAACAGTTTCCGGACTATCATTGATATGTCACCATACGAAGCACTGTATGGGTGAAAATGTCGATCGCCAATCTATTGGGATGAAGTTGGCGAAAGGAAATTATTGGGACCATAACTTATTGAAAGAAGAGTTGATGCGATCGAGAAGATCAGATTACGGATTAAAGCTGCCCAAGACAGACAGAAAGGCTATGCCGATCAAAGAAGAAAAGACTTAGAGTTTGAGATTAGAGAGAAAGTGTTCTTGAAAGTAGAGGTGTCAAGACGGGCGGGCCGACCAGACCCGTGAAAATCGGCCCGGTTCGACCCGGGACCGCGGGCCGACCCGTGACCCGTGCGGGCGGTTCACGGGTCAAGAAGGTGTGAACCGCGGGTTTCGCGGGCCGCGGTTAACCCGCTGGCCCGTGAAATTAAAAAAAAAAAAATTTTTTTTTATTAAATATCATAGTATTTAAAATCTTCATTCTTCTACAAACTCTAGTACTAGTACAATTTCTAAAGTTAAATCTTATTTTTCTCCCTAATAGGTAAGAAACGTAATGTTCTTTGATAGTAATAATTAGAAATGCATTTAGCATTTAGTTGTTATTTGTTTATATTTTATTTAAATTTGTAAATTTAGAAGTAATTCATGTAACATAAAATATAAATGTAAATTCTATATAAACATTATGGTATAAATATGAATTTATCATTTTGTTCATCTCATATTTATAAATTTAACAAAAAATATATATATTATAAATATGAAAAATTCTATATTTTTATTCATACTGGCCAAATCGGAACGAACCGCGACCCGCAACCCGCATGGGCTCGACCCGTATGGGTTAGCGGGCGGGCCTGGGTTGTAGTTCGAAATTTGTGGGTCGACCCGGAACCGGCCCGGAACCCGCAGTGGGCGGGCTTTTTTTTACGCGGACCGTTACCGGGCTCATATGTTGACGGGCCGACCCGGCCCGGACTACCCGAATTGACACCTCTACTTGAAAGTAGCTCCTATGAAGGGTACTTTTCGTTTCGGTATGAGAAGGAAATTAAGGCCTCGTTTCATCGGACCATTTGAAATATTAGAAAAAGTGAGTAATGTGGCTTATTGTTTGGCTTCGCCACCAGAACTTGCAGCTGTTCACAATGTTTTTCATGTTTCCTTATTGAGAAAGTATGTTCATGATCCTAATCATATGGTGAATTATCAGTCTCTTATAGTTCAGAAAGATTTGTTTTATGAGGAGGCACCTCTGTGCATAGTAGAGAGAAAAATCCATGTCTTGAGAAACAAAGAGATTCCTTTAGTCAAAGTTCAATGGGGTAGACATAATAGTGATGAGGCTACTTGGGAAAAGAAAGAGGAGATCCTAACCAAGTATCCAGAAATCATAGATTGAGTAAGTTTAATTTCGAGGACGAAATTAATTTAAGGGGGTAAGGTTGTAGTGACCAAGAATTTTCACTTATTTAAATAATTATTTTAAAATTATAAAAATGTGTCGCTGCAATCTTACCCATTTTTAATTTAAAGTCGTGACGTATTCGTCTAGCTAAGTCGAGAAATGTTAAGTCCATTCGATTTTAATTAAAATCCGAATTTCTAAAATTATATTATTTTAATTATTTATTTAAAATATTCTTTTCAAAATCGTTTTAAATTCCAAAATTTTATTAAGCTCATTTTATCAGATCCATTTTTCCGACTCAATTGATTCACGCGTATTGTTTTTCTCGAATTTCGTGCCTTACTTGTCAAGACTTCCAAAATGCCTAATCAACCTATACTACCACCAACTTCCACCAACCACATCCAATCCCATACCCTATCAATTCTCATACTCTACATCAACAACCCCTCCAAACTCACTTCTCAGCATCATCACCACCATCCCCTCTCCCTCTGCAAAAACCACACTCGAGCACCAGCTTCAAACTCCAGGCCACAACATTGATTTCCCAGCAGCCAAGCTTCAAGGTAAGAATTTTCCCTAACCTCACGCAACCATTGCAGCTGCCTCATCGCGCCACCACCACTCACGCAACCTTGCAACCACCACCTATACTGCCCCAACACAGAACCACTATACACCCCCGAAGCAACCACCAAAAACACAGCCACCACTTCCATCATCATCACCATCTCACAACCATAGCCATCTCATTTGAATAATCACCATCATCACCACAACCCGGTCACCACCACCCCTACAGCCGCCGCCTACAACCCATAGCCAAACCAGTCACAACACACCGGCAACCAACTCCAAACCGTCACCACCGCCACCTCCTCCTTCATCATCATCATCATCATCATCATCAACTCGACTACGCCACCACCACCACGACATGCAGCCAACAACCGCCTCAGCCCAGCTCCAATCAACACCCAAATCCCCATCAATCAACCCAACCCAAATCAAAACCCAAAAATCGAAGAACTAAGTTAAACCCATAACCTACCTCGACTGCTGACTGCTTTGACCGAATTTACCATTGAAAATCGCGACCTCCAAGCCTCGGTCACACCTCGATTTCATTACCCAACCTCACACCTAAACCCAAATCGGAACCCCCTTCTTGAATCGCCACTCGCGGCCACCCTACAGCGGCGTTTCGCCGGCAAACTCACCGGCTGTGGACCCGGATTGAGCGAGGTACCATCGCACCTCCTTCTTTCTCCCTTCTCTGTGTCGGACCAGAGAGCGAGAATGGAAATTCTGTTTTAATATTTTGATTTCTTGAAATTTGCACTTTAGTCCCCAAGTTGGTAAAATTATTTAATTCACCCCTTTTAGTTTTAAAACTTATCATTTTAGCCCATTAAGTTTTTAAATGATTTTAATCAGTCATTTCATTTTAAAAATCAATTATTTCAACCCCTACAATTTAATATCCATTTTGAACTTCAACCAAAGTTCCAAAATTTTCATTTCGGCCCATGAGTTCAAATATTTTAAAACTCTATCTTTTAAATTAAAAATCTGATTATTTCAACCTGAATATTTTAATAGCGTTTTATTCGAGTCCTGAAAGTTTAAAAGTATTCATTTTAGTCCCCCAACTTTCAAATCAGCAATTTCAGTCCCTAAATTTTAATTTATCATTTAAACTACAAATTTCAAAAGACTAATTTAATTTATTTTTCTAATTGGCTAGACGAGGCGTACAGAGATTTAAAGGATTGAAATCATTTCCCGCTCAATTTTGCACTCGTTGAATTTAAGGTAAACTCTCCCCTATTAGTTGATTTAAATTATGATTGCATGTGAATGTGTATGTTACGTGATTTATGTGAAATTTATTTCATGAAATGAGATGAGAATATATTTCTTATGAAATATTTATGTTGTTATACTTGTCATAACTTATATGCTTTTATGCATGAGAAAGAACGAAGAGAATGTCTTGCAAGATAAATGATGATGTTATGCATAACTTATGTGCCTTATGTGCACGAGAAGAAAGAGCAACTCACACCCTATGATTTTAAAGAGCCTATGATTCTTCAAAGAGAAGCCATGTGCTTTAATGCACGAGAAGAGCAACCCACACCCTATGATTTCTAAAGAGCCTGCATTTATGTGTTCAAAATAGTTGAAAATCTTATTTTGATGATCCGTATTTCCAAACATTGGATATTTTTGAGATTTTCAATTATTTGAGAAATTTATAACATTGTCAAATATTTTGTAATATTAATGGTTCAATTTATCATTTTGAATTTCTTCATAAATGTTTTCAATTTTTATCGATCATTACAGTTTATTTAATGTTGCCAAAAAATGAATTTCAGTTATTTTTTCCGCTAGAATATTATTTTAAAGTTTAGACCAGAAAATGACGTGGTGAACTGGGTATTTAGAACTCGAGGCACTACAAAACTGCCAGACTAGAGGAGGTGATTAGGAAGCTGCTGGCTCTACCGACTAGAGAAAGCTGCTCACTTGCTTATACTCAATTGAAGGGTCAAACGTAGAATGGGAATGGGCTAGAAGACTCTCTATCGTCCTCATCTTTCTTCTCCCCTCGCCCCCCACTTGTATATGATATCTACCAGGTTTAAAAATCCTGATTACACAATAGGATCTCGCTCCCTACATGAACGAGATTTCAATAGGATCTCACTTCCTAAATGAACTTCAGGGGGGTGGGATGCCCAAAAAGGTCAGATCATTTTCATACGAAACATTATACAAAATGAGGAGAACTAGACATATCTGAAACTACCTGATTGTATTAGCTCATTGACTACAATGTCCATCTACTGGATCACATTTGGAGTGTCCTTTAAAATATTCTTTACTTTGAAATTTTCACCCATGTCAAAGCTCGCGCCACTTTCACAAGCCTCTCCAGAAGTTCATTGTACCTACACCTACACATAATAATGGACATATGCAACTAACTTGCCACATCAATCTTCAAGCCTAATTGATTTAATTTCCCCCAAAAAACCATGCCTACAGCTACCACCACAGGCCTCATTGACGTGGCCAAGAACCACTTAATCAAACGTCGCATAAAAAGCACCCCTTGCTTCAGCATCCTCTGAACCACATCTTCCGAAATCTTATAAAACATCGGATAATTCCTAATAATATGTTTGAGAAAATTCACAATGTCAAACTCCGAAAACTTCAAATCAAGAAAATCCACAACTCGATCAATCATCTGGCCCATTCATAAATATCACTTCCCACCAAATCTACCACTTCTTCAATTGGCAAGATCTGCTTATCCTTCTTCATCACAACATAAGCACAAGCACAAGCACCAAAACCATATTCCTTTTGCATATTCAAATGTTGTAATTGTCTCAACCATAACCTTAACCTCATCGAACCCTATGTTTAGTGGTCCCATTGTGAGTGGAATCTTTTACACATTTTTGTTTCCTCATAGAACCCATTGATAAACAATGAGATGGGTTAGCGAGGACTGGTGTCTTCAACAGTGTATTTGTTCTTGTTTGATCCCAGATTTGAACGACTGGGTGGAGATGCCATAGTTTGTTTCAAAAAGCAATTGGACGATATAATAAGGTTGGGTATGAAAGATTTTCAACTGACAAAGAATCACAAAAATGCCAAGTTATAGTTTGGAGAAGGGATTTTTTGGCAGAAAATATGAACAAAATGATAACGAGATATGATGAAGACTCAAGGATGATTTCTTGGAATACAAATGTGAGGTTTGTTTATTTCTATACAAAAGTAGAAGACTAGAAGAGTTAAATTGGGAACTATTTTGGTAAGATATGCTTTGATGTATTTGGTGGAGTGATTTTAGCATTCAAAATGGTTAGAAGGACGAGAGATGATAATTCTTGATTATCATTTTTACTTTATATTTCGTAGTATTTTTGGATTAAAAACAGGTTGCAAGGTAAAATATGAAAATTTATCTAATTTCATGTATTGGGTGTAATTTCCGCTTTTGGTTTGGGATTAAGTTTTAAACTCCATTTGTGGGCTAATACCAAATAGTCGGCCCAACCCAAACAAACAATGTTTCATAACACCCAGCATACCTATATATACCTATATAATATATAATATAATGTTGTAGGCTCACTTTTGAACTTTTCTTATCGATGCGTGATTCAATTTGTGTGCACTATAGCCTCTTTTTTTGTTTGAATTGAATGGATTGTAGCCTCTCTTTTTTTATCTATACTTTCTACCTAGCAGTATTTAAAAATAAATAAATAAATAAATAATTTACCCCTTATCTTGAAAAGGGAAAATTTTTTAGACTCATTTTGATGAAAAATGTTAAAATACTTTTAATATTTAAAGTTTTGAAATAAATTGTAGCATAATAAATGTAATTAACAATAATTAATATACATTTTCTTTGAATTAGTAATTCCAAAATTAAAAAATATTATTGTTGTAATGTTTTATATTTTGTATATATTTAATTTTGATATAAAAAATATATTTAATGTCTTAAAAATAATATTAAAAAAATTAAAATTAAAAAATATTATTGCTCCCAATTACTACTATCTGAATTTTTATTTATTTTTTGATAATTTTATTTAATACAACGGATCGACTTTGAATTGATCCCCAGTCGACCTAACCCTTAACTCTAGTCCTTTTTCGAGTCGATCTTCTGGCTGAGCTTTAAAATATTGCTATTGAAACATGAACCCGTTTTACTTTAATCCTAACAACCATCAGCTTATTCGATCAAAAAAAAATAACAACCATCAGCTTATTATATTCTTCCAAAGCCCCCTTTTTGGGCACGGGATCTTCGAATTCACAATTCCTACCTGCGTATGCATTTCTATCCCAATCAGAGAGACGATTTTGCGATAAATTTGTTGATTCTATCCACATGTTGATGCACTATTTATTTCTTTCTCTTCTTAAATTTTACCATTTGTGCGTCCCATTTCACTTAAAAGCTTAAATATATCTTAAAGGTTAGGGATTCGTTCGTTCGTGGTGAACTGCTGTTCTTAGGTTTTCTGCTGCATCAGTTAATATATAAAGTAATTTTCAAGGTTTGTTCTGTGAGACTTTTGAATTGCCTCATTTATATGACCTTGATTATTTTGACGCTGTACTCCGAGACATGATGGAGGTGTGGAGTAATGGTTTTATTATGCCCTTGTTGGAGCCCCATTTTTTTTTACAAAAGATGAGTTTTGTAATAGTGGTTTTCGGGAGTGAGCGTGGTTAAAAAGTTTGGAATTTTTTTGGATTTACATATAAATTATTTTATTGATAAAATGGTTGGTTGGAAATGAGTCCGAGAAAAAATTGATTGGGGCTCAAATATAGGCTATGTGTTCGTATATTGTCAACCAATTGTTTGATATTTTGTTGATCCATTCTATGTTTCTAGTTACAAATTACACGTTTAATTTCGTTGAAATAATGTAAGGCTTAGGTCCCAAACTGCCTTACCTAACTGTGGCAAAATTTCAGTATACAGGATTTAGCCTTCCTGAACACTGGGTACAAGTGATTTTAGTTTGCTAATCAAGTGTTATCATGGCCGCTCATGGGCTCCTGCACTCTTCTAGTTTCATATTCGGGGATGGGGATGGCTAAATACCTTTTTTACTATCATATTTCTCTGGACAATTTTGTGGGATATTATTTATCATATATCATTTAGCATGATCAGTTATTTTTTGTTGATACGCACTCTATAGAATTATATTACTCACAAATGCAAATTCAGAGTGATATTTTATTCAAATCCTGCTTCATTCCCTAGGACAAGGCAAACAAAATAACCAGAACTGGAAAGTAGTTGAAATGATTTGAAGATTCATTTATTTTACTAGTTTAATTCTACTGCTGCTTAACATTTGTTTATCCACGTACTAAAGTGCTGATGTTTCGGATCTCTCGCTACCTGCAATTTAGGTGCCGTACAAGGGGAGATGATGACCTTGAAGGACCAATTTTCTGGGTATATATTCATGTGCAATGGAAAAACCAAACCTGATTGCATTAGATATAGAGTATTTGGGCTACCTGCCGCAAGAATCGATATAGTGAAAAAAATTAAACCACGTATGAAGCTTTTCTTGTTCGACTTTGACTTGAAACTTTTGCATGGCATTTACACTGCATCATCTAATGGAGAGCTGGGAATTGTGCCAACTGCTTTCGAGGGAAAATTTCCGGCACAGGTAAAACTTTTCCACCTAGAACCTTTTCCCTAGTTTGTAGGGGTGTTCTATGACCAGTCAATTGGAGAATCCCCACTTTTTAGCTATTTTTTTCGTTTTTTTCCCCTTTCCTTCTTTGGTCCCTCCTGATTTTAAGAGAATCTTTACTGTTTGAAGATATTGTCTTTTATTGTTTTTATTATATACCATAAAGAAACTAAAGTAATGACTTCTAAAACTTAATACAAGACCTTTATTAATATGATATATGCAGTTTTGACAGTGTTCGTAATCTTAAAGTTGGAATACGGAAGATATATCTGTTTCTACTTTCTTTCTGTGGAAAAGGGGCTTATCATTGATTTTTTTTTTTTTTTTTTTAAATGTAAAGCATATTAAAATACTCTGTCATGCCTGCTTTGGAAATTTGGATGTATAAGAGCACTTGCTTATTTCTTTAAAACAAAAATGTGCAACAGTTATTTCCAAAGTTGATACATTATAATCTCTCAAATAGCTGATATATTATAAGGTTTATGGGACTGGCCTCATTTGTAAAAAAACTTGGGATACAGGCATCTCATATAGGCAATTTTTTGTATTTTTTATTGCAAGAATTTTCCCAATGCCCTAGCGATTTTTATTTTTTATTTTTTCCTATCACTGAAGTTCAAAGGATTTGCTCGACTTTCTCCCAACTCGTTTTTGATGAGTAAACAACTACTTTACCCAAAAGTCCTGGCCCGAAGGTATATTGGGCACCTAACTATTAGATCTTAACAATACCCCACAATTTCAAAGCCGACGTCCCATCGGCCCACTCTAAGGCGCTTCACTCTACCTGGTCCAGTCCCTTGGGCTATTGGTAGGCAACCCTTTCCTTAGGTCGCCCCTTCTAAGAATCGAAAAGTCATGCAAACTTGCTGTATGTTTGTGGTCAACCTGTGTTACTTGTTTTTGTTGAATAAGTGATCATTATATGTATGATAAAAAGTACGGATAAGGATACATAATTTGAACGTAGATCCGTATTATAAGTGATCACTATATGTCGATATTTATTATTATTATTAGGATACGTAGATACGTATTATAAAATTCAACATAATATCATCAATAAAAAAAATTAAAACAGAAGCACAATAATAAAAATAAAATAAAGTACTAAAGCATTTTATCTTGTCTTTAATTGTTTCAATTTCAAACTTTGGCTCATCTAGTAATAGAATAATTAGAAAAAAAAAAAAAATGTATCCGGTACATATGAGTGCGTATGGAGAGTATTTGAGCTTGGATACGTATCGGATATGGGTACGTAATGGGTTTATGAGTATCAGTGTTTCTTATTATGTATGGCATAATGGCTGAATTGATCCATTAATAACTGGTTTGCATTTATCAATTTTCTTCGATTGGTTCCACACGGAAGTTAAATTTGTGTCCATCTACACATTTTTGTCCGAATAATTTTTTCCATTTTCTAACAGACATTGATGCTATTTATAGGTGAAGTTCGAGATTTTCAAGGATTCCTTTCCTCTGCCTGAGAGTGTTTTCAAGCATGCAATCAAAGATAACTATCATGGAGGTCCCAAATTTAGACAAGAGTTAACTGAAGGACAGGCAAGATATTTAGATACATTTTTGACCAAATCATGTATTGCACCGTATAAATATCACAAAACTCTTTTAAATTCACGTGTTTCAGGTAACCAATCTGATGTCAATGTTTCATCCCCTAATCACAACACCATCTGTCACTGTTGACACCCAGCCTGGTACTGAACTTTCGGATTCATTTCAACTTTCTGGTTTGAGGATGCTTCCCAGTAGTCAATATGTTCAGAAACCTCACCCTCCTTTGGTGCTTTTACCTAATGCCTCTAGAGCTAAAGCAGAGTCTCCATGCCTGGGAGTGCAACCAGATCATCTGCTCCAAGTAGTCCCAAAAGGCCAGCATGATCCTTGTCTTTTGGTTGAGGCTCATCCAGCATATAATCCTGAGAATCCATCCCTAGTTCAACTGCAAACACATGGCAGGTAATGCCTGTTTCCTAGTTATGTCTCTGTACCATGTTGGGGACGAAAATGCTGGTTCCTGCTTTGCAATCCTAATAAAACTCTTTTGCACTTCTTAACTTGTTTTTTCTACTATTCCCTTCTTCCAAACACAACAGATGAGTTAAATTATGTAGAGACTAATAAATGGCATAACACTATACGTATCACCACTTCACTAGTAAATCTGTCATATTCTGAGAGAGAGAGAGCCCCAAATTTTAGTCCGTTAAGACTTGTATCACCACGTCATAGTAAATCGGTCATATTCGGGGAGACAGCCCCAGTTTTATCTGTTACTTTTTCAAAATGACTTCCAATGGATTTGTTAATGGGTAGAACAAACTTACTGACATGAATTAATTTATGTCTAGAAATTAATGAAATAGGGTTACCCACTCTTACTTGCAATAAATGTGTTGACAAATGTAGATGTTTCTGGTTGGTGATTAATTCCGCCATGTGTTATGATAAACCAATAGTTCTGCTAAACTAAACAGAAGGCCAATTTCTGGGTGATTGAGAAACAATTATAACATATGTATGAAAATGAAGGCCTTATTTAATTTAGGTAGGCTATAGGATTTTGTTGATAACTGATCCTTCTTTTCACTTTCACAATAAATCAGGCTCATTATTCTTGTATTTTATGTAATCTTTTTATTTTACATATAAATTACTATTTCATTTCTTTTGTAGTTCGTTTTACTTTAATTTACACTAACAAAATATAGAATTTGATATTATTTATTAAAATATTACATGAAAAATATACAAGTTTTACATGTATGAAATTCAATTGTTGAAACTAGACACTAGAATTGTATTTGCTAATATGAGGAGCTAATTGAAATAAGCTAGAAGATTCTGAGATTGCCAAATGAGCTCCTTTCTTTTGAGCTTAACCACACGAGCTTTTAGTCTTTAGATAAAGAATGCCTGGGATTCAAGCCTTGGCTCATACAGTATCATTGCAAACTACTGGAATTTTGTCTGATTGCCACCAACTCTTTTTTTGAATTTGTCTGTATTATTGTTCTTCCATTGCTTGTTGATACTTGTATGATAGCTGATTGTGTCTCTATTTCATTTTTCTTTCTGCATCCATACAATTATTGTGCCAAATGATAGCAAGATGGGTGTTTCGCAATTGCAAGCTGCAAGGCCCCCAACTGCTGCGTATTGGGCTGCGGTGGCCTCTGAGGACCCAAACCATGCATATATTTCTCAATCCGTTATTGCAAAGTACAGTAGTTATACTTCGGCACCTGGAGACGGTTCACATGCTGCATTGCACCCCCATCCCCTTCCACATGGAAATGTAGCAGCATTTTCTGGTCCTCATCAAAGCCTGCCAATAGGAAGGGATCCTGGAAGTAGTTTGTCTGTGCTCGACAGGAGCAAAAATTTAAGCACACTACAACCAGATTGGGCATGCGGTTCCAATAATAATAATAATATAGCTTTTTCAGATGGCCAAAGTTTCTTACCAGCAAATTTCCATGTGCCATTGGCATTGCAAACCACTGTGCCTCCACATGGACTTGCCCATCAACAACCTTCATCAGAAGCAGCCGCATACTGGATACAGATGGCTTCTCATAACCCAAATCCGACTGCTCCTCAAATGTCATTGTTGAACTCTGCTGTATACGGCCATGATCGTAGTTATGGAGCTTCAGTTGTTCAAAATACATTTCAAGCATATGGTCAAGTGCCACCCCACGACCCAGCAGCATTATACGGAGGAAATACGCAGTGCCCTTCCTCAGTTGAAGCGGCTGCTTTCGTGGTACCAAACCAGGTTGATTTATCTCATCACCAAGCTCTGCCACACTCCAGGATCGGTGGATGATAGAATGCGTGGTCTTATTTTGCTGGAGTTGCTTCAGCTTTTAGCGCACGCATCATGTAAAATTTCTCAATTTATATGGATCTAGTAGTCAAATTTCTTAGAAAGTTTGCATTTTTTTTTTTTTTTTTTTTTTCATAACCTCCAGAGTATTTCTTTCACCTCTTGTTGCCTAGTGAGTTTCGCTAGTTATCTTTCTTACAATGCTCGTTCTTACGGAAGCTTAAAATTAAAGAATTTCCCAATTCCTCGTGATTTTATTTTACGCAAAAATACATATTTATTTAAAAAAGTGCTATTTTTAATAAATAATAATTCTTATTTCTATAAAATATATTAAATTAGCACGTCATAATATTTTATCAGATATCATATTATTCAAAAAAATTAATTATTTAGTATATACATTGTGTAATTATTAATTTCTAAAACCCTTGAACCTGATCATCTTAGGGGAGATTTCCATGGAAATTAAGGATGGATTTCAGAAAGGATGCTCACAGAAAGAGTTAAAGACTATGCTCATTGCTCTTCTTCCAAAGTCCCTTGGGCCATTCTTACTCGCAGGTTGAAGATTTCAGGCTTCCCTGTAAGCTTAGGCTACAAGCTTCTCTAAAAAATCCTAGGAAAGATTGGACGTACATGCTAAGGGCACCTCACCGAAAATTCCATTTAAGCATGAGTGTTGTCAACTTGAAAGGATTGTTGTTCACTGACCACAAGTATTAGGTTGCGCAAGTAATAAAGTGGACGAGAGTTCAAGTATCGATCTCACAGAGATTGTGCAAATTGTATTTTAGATTACGATTCTTTAATCGAAACTTAGAAAACATTGAATTTGAGAATTTTATTTTGAAAACTAAACTAAAGATTAAACTAAAAAAACAATAAAATTTTGGTTTTAGAACTTATGAGATGAACATGTTAGAATTATGAATCCATATTAAGCATGTATTTGACTTAAAGATTTAACAATGAAGTATGAGTATTGAAAATTGGTGTTCCTATAGTTGTTTATGTCCCCTTTTCCAGTGATGTATAAACACATTTTTTCTACAAGAGATGAGCCTATATTTCTATGACCAATCCGAAAATGTAGAAAAACATTAAGCAATTATGAATACTTTTTAGGATAACACAAAACATGAGTATATTTTTATCTCATATCGAACTTTGTGGTAATCAATTCAAGTCTAATAAATTTCTACTCTTTCAAACATAGAAATCTATAACAAGCATCAATAATCATGAGTCCACAACCATAGATGAATATAAAAACACAATTGATTGCATCAAACTCATAAATTGAATTATGCAAATGTAAAGTCAAAACATGGAATCAGTAACTAATGTTCCATCACAATTCTAACAATTAAAAGCCTAGCCTAGATACATGATAGAAAATAAATAACAAAAAAAGTAAATGGATGTCATCCCGTTCATTTTCTTGGAATTATATCTTCAATTTTGATTTTGGCTTTGCATGGATCCCTCACCAATTGAGCAGCGTTTTGACATGTATTCAACAAATTGGGAACCCCTAATGTGCTTTTATTGTTCATTATTTGTAGAAATCGAAAAGTGACTGAAAATCACGTCCAAATTGACTTTCAAAAGAGTTCCAATCAAATAAGGAAAGTTAACTTCGGAGGAGATCTTTTTATCATTGCACATTATTCAGTATTTTGATCATATCTTTATATTCCCTTATTCAATTGAGGTAATTCAAAGTGCATTAGAAAGATAACTTAAATGGATACAATTATTTCTGAAAGGATTTTCCTTATTTGAAAGTTTACTGCCACAAAATTAGGTCTCAAAGTTCGACTAAAAATCTGCCCGAAAATCTTGTGTCATTGAAATCAATTTATGATAATATTATTATCACATTTCATTCCTTTTTGACTTCTAATTGCATCAATTGACTCCTAGTAATTTTCTAGTATCGTATCATGATCCAAATCAATCATTTAGTATTTGTAATTTGGTCCTTTTTCATTTGATTTTTATACTTTAGTCTTTAAATTTTTAATTTCTTTCAATTTGATTCTTTCTTTGACTTTTATTTCAATTTGCACCCTGATTGAATTCATCAACTTTTCCGTTACACAATTTAGTATTTTTATTATCCAATTGACTTGATTTTTCTCCAATTCATTTGTTTTCCTGATTTTGGGACTATTTCTGAAATAAAAACAAATAATAGCAAAATGAATAGTAAATATTCTCAAACAAACAAATAAAATCTTACTTTTAGGATAGAAATAAGTGTATAAAATTAGAACTATTATTCGTTCTCGAACAAAATAAAACTAAACTATAAAATAAAAATGCAAATAACAAAGTATATTTTTTTCTCAACTTATTCACCATGAGCTCCAACAATTCAGATTGACAATTCACTTTAGAAAAGAAATATGAACAATATAAAATATTTTCATTCATCCAATACTTGACTTCATTGTGTGTGTGTGAATAGCCAAAAATCAAATACTAACTCATGTAAAAATATATTTGACACTGTGTGGTGGATTATGCATAGATAAGTCCAAATCCCATGTGGTCAAACAATGATTTTCTTTTAATTTTCCTTGCACTCTCATTAATAATCACAACCTTACTGCTTTTCTCTCGTATCTCGATGTCTTTTCTATTTTTGTGGTTTCTAAACATTCTTATACTATATTTTTCCACACAAGACAGTTAGGATTAGATAAGCATACACAGCAGACCAAAAGTATCCCCAATTTCACATTTCAGTGTTAGAAATCCCAATCAAACAGGCTTATACCATGTATTTTATTCAATTTTTTCTTTTATTTGGACGAATTTTTTTCTTTTCACATCCATGTCTTTTACCATCTTTATGCAGAACCTTTCTTACTTGCTTTCTATATGACCCTTGTAGCGAGCTTTAGGTCGGTGACTCCCAAGTTAGACTACTTTAGGGCACCAGGTTCAGAGAACCCCTCAGACTTAATTACCCGAGTCATAAAGGTGACGAAGAAAAGTTAAAGATATTTTAGCGTCTTATGTGTAAGTCCAGTCTTCGTACTTGCTTTTTAATTGACCCCTGTAACGAGCTTTGGGCTGATAACTCTCAACTCAATTGAGTTTAGGATACCAGGTTTCAACATCCTTACAAATTTACTTACTCGAGTCAAAAAAATATTTGAAGAGTAGAATAAGACTATTAGCATTTTTTTGTTTTTATGCTATTGTCGGTTTATACCTGTTGATTAAAACCTCCTCAACCAAAGAAGCAAAACCAAGAACTTCAGACTCTCAATCCATCAATGCCTACTCATACTAACATTTCCACCCTCAAACTTCTTCTTGAACTATTTGGTTCTAAATTTTAGGTCGGGATCTAGATTCTTCAGGTTTGGGATTTTTCAGTCTCCTATGTTCTAATTGCAGAAGTCTACCACACATGTATCAAGTATTTCCTATATTAGTTCTTATTTGATAATGTCTATGTGCTTAAGTTTTAAATAAAGTCTTACATGAATGAATGTTAAGAGAAATTAAGTTTACATGGTGCCCAATTTTCTAACTAAAACACAAAATTTAATTCAAATTATATCATTAGCAAAAATTTTCAATTTTTTCATTTTTTTTCTTTGAATTTTCTACCCCGAAATCGAATGAATGTTTACATAAGAGCACACGAATGAAATTCCAACCCCCAAACTAAAAATGTAGATTGTCCTCAATGTATTTAAAAATATAAATCAATAAACACAAAATAACAAAGAGATGTAATGTACTTCTCAGGTTTGGAGAGGAGATGTTCCCATTTTGAAGCTTTAATCATCATGTAGCCTAGATGATTCATCCCTTTTCTAGTTTTTCCATGTTTCGTCTAAGGTGTTTTTATATTATGTTCCATACAAAAGAGAAATAAACAATATTAGTGTAACACCCCAAAATTTTTGGTTCCATAAACGCTGGAGTGTTACTAAAAATAATTTGATTTTCTCAAATAAATGCAGAAACATAAACAAATAGTTTTTCCGAAACACGGAGTTAAAATTCTTTAAAATGAGATCTTAATATCATAACTTAATACAATAAACATGTTTGTAACAATAAATAAAACTGAAATTGAAAATGTAAGTATTTAATTTATTCAATCCCTTAGCGACTTGCATCACCATTCCACCACATATCCAACTGATCCCGAATTAGCCTGTAAAATTTTTTAAAATATGGAATGAACATAAGAATATATTTAATATAGATTTCCTGCCAGTATTTTCACAATTTAATATAAAAAAGCAAGTAAATTATGCTTATAACATACTTCTCTAGTGGGATAGGAACCAGCCACCTCATTCTCAATTTAGGTTATATCCATTCACAATCTCTATTTAGGGTGTAGTTCTATGACTGACTTCTGTAAATTTACATAATACCCTTTGACTCACATGATCTATATTACTATTAATTTGGATCACTTAATAGAATATAAATTACTCAAATTTAAAACATTAAAGAGTGAAAATAAAAACCACTTGGTACATAGAGAAATTTATACCTAAATAAATTGGAGAACTTTAAAAGAAAAATATGATTGCACATTCAAATATCCAAAACATGTATTCGATTGCCTTGAAAAAAATATCGTGACTGAAATGCTTTGAAGTATTTTTAGAAATCTTGATTGTTTTGTTGAAACCATAAATTGGGAAAATATAAATATTGTGAATTGAGACAGTAAATCCTAATTCAATTGAATAATACATCCGATAAGATTGAAATTCCATTTCATCAATGATATTAAACCTCTACCGTCTCCCAATCAAACTCTGATGTTATTTAACTCCAAATCCAACAAATTCAAACCAATATTAACTCCTTATCTAACACGTGGCTTGTCAAAAACTATTATAATATAATTAGAATAGGCTTCTTCCTCATGGCTCACACGTTGCAGTGTTGGCAAAACAAGGAAATTGAAATAAGTTAATCATCCACTTAAAATACTAATTAACCTTCTATTCTTTCCATCATATATAACTTGATGTGATTTCATCCAAAATAAATTTCTTTTGAATCATGACTCCTAATTAATCACAAGCCTCAAAACAAGTTCAATATCAAAATAATAATTATCTCTTCATCAATAAATAATTATTTGATCTAAATAAAAAAGTTATCATAACTTTTTTTCCTTTGATCTCTTAACTACTTACTCTAAATTGTTAAAGTCACCGAGAAAAAACCTGTATCATTTACTAATAATACTTCATAAAATTTTCGGGGTGTGACAATTAGAATGCATAAATATTGTATAGGAACTAAAACAAATCAACTAAACATCCCCAAATTAGGAATTAGAAAAATTTTGAAATTTTTGAAAAAATGGTAGACCACTGACTTTCAATCCTTGACATCGCCTCGAAAAAGTGAAAATTTCCAGAGACATATCCGGACATATGAAACTACGTAACTTGGTAAAAAACATATCAAAATTTCAGCACATTTGGAGTTCATTTGGGTCATGAAAAGATATGATGAAGTAGGTGCAGTGAAGCTGAAATCGGGTGTTGTAGTGCATTGGTACTTGCAGTGACCTTATAATGAGGTGCAATAGGATGCAATGATGTGTAAGTTGAATTTCATGCCTTAAATCAGTGTAAACAATGAATGAATATTGCAAAAATAATGTATAATTAGTGGTAAAGGTGATCATCCAAACACTACAACAAAAATAGTCATTTGCAACATTTAAAAGGCAACATTTGTTGATAAATGTTGCCATAGATAGTAATAAATACCTTTTGCAACGTTTTTTAGAAAAATGTTGCGATTGACCCCTTTTCGCAACATTTATTAAACGTTGCAAAAAGTAAGACATTTTGCAACGTTTTGTTAAATGTTGCGAAAAGTGAGACATTTCGCAACGTTTGTCAAATGTTGCCAAAGGTGACCTTTCGCAACGTTTTGACAAATGTTGCGAAAGATCACCTTTAGCAACATTTAACAAACGTTGCGAAAGGTCTTGCGAAACTTTTTTTTTTTTTTTTTTTCAAAAATACCACATTTTTTTTTTCCTAATCTAAAAATAAAATTGCTTATCTATTGAGCAATTGCAACGTTTTTTAAACGTTGCAAAAAAGGGTTGGGGGCTAATTTAATATTATTTAAAGATGGATTACTAAATTGCAAATAGGCAACATGTTAAAACCTAAAACCCACCCCCAATTTTACCAAAATCGATTCCCTCTCTCTCTAAATCCAAAAATCGAGTTCCCTTCCTCTGTCCAGTGTTCACTTCGCTGACCACGCCGCTCAGCACGCCGACCACGCCGCTCAGTTCGCGGCCACAGTGAACAGCCGCCTCCGGGAACTACCTCCTCCTCAGATCTACTGCCTCAGGGAACCACCTCCTCCTCAAAACTGTTGCCTCAGGGGACCACCGTCGACTCAAGGAACAACTGCCACCTCAGGGAACCACCGCTTCGGTAAACCACCGCCTCCTCAGAATTGCCTCCCCAGAACCACCTCAGTGAACCGCCGCCCCAGTTCTTCACCGACCAGTTTCTGCACCTCTGAACAGTTCTTGAAAAGGTTTTTCTCTCAATCCCTTTTCTTTTCTAAGTCAATAGGAGTCGATTTTATATATATATATATATATATTGTGTTATTTGAATTGGACCTTATTTGATGAATGGAAGTTCAGCTGGAAATCAATTGAATTATACGAGTTACTGTGAGTGCCGGTTATATCCACATTTTTGTGTGTGTGTATATATATATATATATGAAGTGTTGATAATAAAATTATAGGGTAAGACTGAATATAACTTTTGATCCATCGACCAATCTTGAAACGGGCATATCTTTTCTTTGTCAAATTTTTGTATTTCAGTAAATCTTGGTAGAAGTGTTTTCTGGGATATGAAGAACCGTCTTCCTAGAAGCATTACCACTCTTGAATGAGAGAACAGCTTTGTATCTGTCTACAGCAAAGACAATCCGAACTTACTGTTCAGCTTCCATTCACATTAAGCCTAGATGCAAAATGATGTTCAACTTTGGATTTTCAGGAGGGAAATTTTTCTGTAGACACAAATTTTTATTTTGTATGGATTCGAAAATTCATAATGTATTTACTTTTGCTTTTTGTGTAAATTACCATTTTAATGAATTAATTCAAAAATCTTGGGTTTTATAAATAATTTCTTCAATAATATTAAAAAAAAAAACATATAGCAGCGTTCAAAAAACGTTGCAAAATGTTGGGATAAATATTTTTGCAACACTTAAAAAATGTTGCAAAAGACTCTACCGCAACACTTAATAAACGTTGCAAAATGTTGTGTTAAAAGTTTTTACAACATTTAAAAAACGTTACAAAAGGATTTACGACAACACTCAATAAACGTTGCAAAAGATTGGGTTAAAAGTTATTGCAACACTTAAAAAACGTTGCAAAATGGTCTACGGCAACACTTAAAAAACATTGCAAAAAAGGTTTACGGCAACACTTAATAAACGTTGCAAAATGTCTATTGTAACGTTTATTTCAGTCTTTTGCAACATTCAAAAAACGTTGCAAAAGGTTTTTGCTCTACGGCAACACTGCGATTTGCAACACTTGTCAAACGTTGCAAAAGCTTTTAGCAACATTTTTTGAACGTTGCCATAGGCTATTTTTGTTGTAGTGAAAGATATTAGCAAAAACTTAAAAAAAAAAAAAAAAAAAAAAAGAATCGTGACATTTTATCAAACTCCTTGTATGCATATGAAGAAATCAAAGAACTTCATAGATTTGAAGACTTTAATTGAGCCAAAATTTTTCACCTATAAACTCACAATTCAATACTCCAATTCTAGCCTAAACCCATCACCAAGTATCAACAAATTCAAATTTCACAAAAATATGAAGAACATAGATTATGCAAAATCTTTGGAAATTGTGACAAAGTTTATATCTTTGTTATGCGAAAATCGAGTCTAAACCTATGACTTAAATCTGGATCATTATCCTTGCGGGATTTGGATTCATCTTTGACTTCTAATTGCATCACAAGTCTTCTCGAACACATCTTTGTTCTTCTTGACCCCCAAATACTCAACTAAATCAACTACCAAACTTTAACTCTAATTGGGACTTTATAAATGAGTCCTTTTGTTCATGAGATTGCCAATTACATAAAAAAACTAACACACCATATAAATAAGGTCAATCTATTCTTTCGGCAACCACACTGGAAAGTTCACGGTCTTCTTCATCAGCAGCAAATGAATATTGAAAATCGTAGCCTCTCTCAAATGGTTAAGACAAGACTATAATTAGACATTATGGAAGTTCATGACTTGTTTCAATAAAAAAGACTCCAGATTCTCGAGCTTCACATCGCCATTGCCATCTGATCCCTTATCCTTACAGTAAGAAGTCAGGTGTTCATGATGTCCTTGTCAAAAAAAATCCCCTTTAGTACAATGACCGACCTCTTCAAAAGGAAGAGAGATAATTGGAGGAAACCTTGTCCTGAGTTAAAACACAAGCTCTAGCCCAAGGTACGATCACTAAATCTTCCTTAGAACCTTCAAAGTAAGAAAGTAAACGTTTGAGACCTGATGATGGGAATGATCGGAAATTTACCCGGCTTGACATGAAGGGAAATAATTAAATAATTTGCCCACTAAATACATCTCGATCTTGCATTCTGATAGAGATCAAGAATAGGGAAGACTTACAGTGGCCAAAACCCATTAAGAGGAAGATCATCTATGGTAATCGTAACAAATATTGCAAATTCCATAGAAGTCAATGTGATACCATGGACGAATGCAGTAGCCTTCAAAGAGAAGTTGAGGTTCTCATCAAGAGAGACCTCCTCGGAGAGTATGTGAAGAAGGATGACAAGAACGACTATAATCCTGAGGAAAATGATGAGGGGAATCGGCCCGCTGACTCAAAAAATTTCTTTGTAGGACGAATTGCCTCGGCGGGGACTCAAGAAATGCTAGCAAGAATTATGTTGGGGGCATTGGGAAACCAAAGAACAAAAGTGGTCATCCAGAAAACCAACCTCATGACCAATATCACTTTCGAAATACTAACATGGAAAGGGTTTCTTATCTGCACGATGAAGCAGTGGTTGTCTCAGTCATAATTGCAAACTTCAGTGTAAAAGGATACTCACTATATTTGGCTATCTCAGAACATGCATTCAGCTTCGTTCTTATAAAGGAAGAGGGAAGAGCTCAAAAATCGATCTATTATGTCGGTAAGATGTTTCTCGATGCAAAAACAAGGTACACCTTAGCAGAGCAATTATCCCTTGCGCTTTTCATGGAAGCTAGGAAATTGAAGCCTTATTTTAAAGATTATGCTATTACGCTCCTCATAAATCAACCTCTAAAGCAGATCTTGTGCTCAAAGTCTTTGGATGCCTCCTCAAATGGGCTGATAAGTGTGGTTTACACCCTTATTTTGCTTTTAAATCGACAGTTTAATTGACAAATTGAGTGAATTTCTACTTATAATTTATGTTTATCTTGTACAATTAGGTACAACCTCAATTAGAATTAAAATGGACAAGATCAAAGAGCAATTGAGCTAAAAGAAGTACAAATTTGATGTCCAAGGACCTAATTGAAAGAAATCAAAACTTTGAGGACTCAATTGCAATATCTAAGAAAGTTAGAGGACTAGAGATGCAAATATTTCATGGGCATATTCGTAATAAAAGTCAATTCAAGGACTAAATTGAAGAATGCCAGAAGACGAGGGACTAACCTTGCAAATAGCTTAAAGAAAACAAAAAAAATTAAAAAAATATATATATATATATATATATATATATATATATTATAATAATATAATTATCAATTGTTTTGCTGTGCTCACGCCATGCACCCAGCAAAATTCAACAAAAAAGTTTTCTGTTTGATCGCGTAGGCCAATTTCGGCCCAATCGGATTTTATTTTCTGTTTTTATTATTTTGATGTAAGGGCGTGTTTGGCTCGATTTGTACGCTTTTTTAGACTTTTTAGGTCTAATTTTTGGGAGTATTTATACTCCCACTTCTTAACCCCCAAAATCCCAAATTTTCACTCTAAAATCATAGCATCTTTATCTCTTTCCTTTGTTTTCTTTGTTTTTGCATTAGTTTGTAGTTTGGTTTAATTTTCAAGTTTCTAGCACCCACTGGATCGAAGAAGCAAGAAGTAAAGTGGAAATATAAAACAAAGTTCAAAGAATTCTTGGAGCAAAAATCATGGAAAGTGTTGTATTTCATTTTCTAGTGTTTTTATCTTTAATTTCTATATTTTGTGATGTATTTCCATAAATCTTATCTTTTGTGGAATATTTATATAATGGGCTGACTGTTTTATGTTGGGATGATTGATGTAGATTAACTTAGTTTAAATAATTTTAATGTTTCTTTATTAATTTTGAGCTTAATTCATGTGTGTTTGTTATTGAGATTATTTCACGTGTTTGATTGATCACCAAATATATATTTTTTGAAGTGTATGATAATCAAGAGATTTTGTGCATTTTAAACCAAATAACAAATGCTCTAGGTTCTTGTTAAGGATAGAGATATTTTTTAAACCCTAGATGATCCATTGAGCTATTTTCACAAAGAGTTAATGCAATTGATTGAGCTTTAGTCGACATGGAGATATAGTAGGTTAAACTAATTGATTTGGGTTAATTTCATTCGAGAGAGGTAATTAGCTAAACATAAAAAATCGGGTCTAACATTGTAAATGAGTAATTTATTAATTTGAATGTGTTGAGAAATTACTTAAGCAAGAGTTAAGTGAAATCATGAATTCCAGCTATTTTATCTTTCATTTTCCTTATTCTAATTTGGTTTAAAATTAGTTTCTTTAATTTAGAATTGTCAAAAATTCATCTTTTAGTTGTGTTTTTTTTATTGTTAGAATTAAATTAATTAAAGTTGTATAATCTAAAGTAAACATTTCTCGTGGGATCGACAATCTGGACTCAATAAGTCCACTTTATTACTTGTACGCGACCCGTGCGCTTGCGGCACACACTAATTTTAGCGAACAAGTTTTTGGCGCCTTGTCGGGGAATGTTTTTACTTTGGTTATTACTTTAGTTAATTTTAGTTTTAACAACTTGTAATTATTTTTCTTTTATGTTTTATTTTGTTACCTTTGGTTAATCACCACTATTCTAATCTTTCTTGTGTTTGGTTTTCTTTCTATGCATATTTGATTCTAACATTGACAAAATAGGAAAGCAATTGGAATGAACAATCTCAACATGGGTGATGAATACATGCTTAAAAAATATTCAAGTTGTGAAATTTGTTACAAGATGTATTGTAATGGACAATGTTTATTTTCGAGTAATAGTTTGATTACGTCGAAGCTTATTAAGTTTAGACAATATTTGAAATGTCGAAAACAAGCAAGTGACACATTGGATGATAAGTTACATGCTCTTGGGAGATTGTGTACCAGATGATTGGGAAGAGGATATGACTCTTGTGGGAGATGGTCCTCCACAATAGAATGAGAAGGTACTTGCAAAGTATTACAATGAGCTTGTCAAATTGGATGAAGATGATATGCTTATGGGAGATGTCATGTATCGGGAAGGATTTCGAATGTGGGGGTATAATCCACTCTTGGGGATTAATAGGAAAAACTTGTCATTGCCCATGGATTCAAATTTTGGATCGGTCATTCAATCTGAGGAGACATCAACTAATGGAGATCAGCTTGAAGAGAATGACAATTCAATCACAAAAGAATCACTTGGAGAAGTGGAAATTAATGAGAAAGAGATTAAATCAAATTTTCTCAATTTCATTGATTGTCCAATAATAGAATTTGTGATTAAGCCACTTGAGGAGGAGCAAGTCTACATTGTTGAGTTTAAATTGGATAGAATAGGCAAGTCCCACGACATTGGAAGGGGCAAAGTGCAAGTATTTCGAATCAATGAAGAGTAGAGCAAAGTCAAAATAAGCAAAATGAGCAATGCATCAAAAGCTATGTTTAGAGTGCCATGAAGTGCTTATACGAAGAGTCAAGCTAATAACTTTAAAATAAGCGCTTAATGGGAGGCAACTCATTCTCTATCCTTTACTTGCTTTATTTTTAGTTTTTTGCATTTTATTTACTTTCTTGCAAATAAGTTGGTTAGGCCCAAGTCTCTATCTTCCATATTTATTTTCCTCAATTTGGGTAGTGTGAAATCGCTCCAATGCATTCTCATTTAATTCTAGCATACACTTATATCAAACTTTTAAAGTCAAAATTGCTTAACACTCATTTTTAAATCATATAGTGCATATTGTATTTTATCTTGAAGTGTGATTTAATGTTGAGGTGGACGGGAAAATTGTATTGGATTTATAAGTTAGAATTGAGATGTTGAATGTGATTTAAAATCTTGGGTCATTCACCACTTAACATCTACCCTTTTCTTGTATTTTTATAGGATGCTCACAAGGTGTTCGATGAAATGCCTCATTGGATAAATTTGTGTTCAATCGATTGGAGGCTTCAATACAAGTTTGGGGGTGGATTGTTGGTGCTTGCAATGAGATTTTCACATTCCCAAGACTACTTACGAGTACTCCACCACTTCTTGGGATGTCTAGTAACTTCTTTCTCTTACTTTGATTTTATTTTACACATTGAGGAAAATGTGCATTTCAAGTTTGGGGTGGTTTCTTATTGTGTATTGACATGTTAGATAGGCTTTCCGGCTAGGATTATGTGATGTTTAAAATTGTTATTGATTCATGATTTATGACCAATATGCTACTTGTGTCTATTTTTACAAAATACTTATCCATGCAAGATCATATTTATCTTGAGCATAATAGTCATAATTGATTGTTGTTGAACTTTAGGAATTGTTGAAGGGTGAAGAGGTTAATGGAATAGAAGAACTAGGTTGTGAGCTTGTATTTTAATTTTTGTCAACCTATCCAATATTTCCTAAAAACTCTAAATCTCTTGATCCTAATGTAAGACAAGTTTGGGGGTGGTCGACCCGGTGAAGGAGACGGTCTAGACGTGTGGTGATTCCATGCATGTTGGAAAAATTTTTTGTGTGAAGTGTATTTCGCCAAGTATAAACTAAGTAATGACCATATGCTAGAGTTCTAAGCCCATTTTAATTTTTACATTGCATTGTCCTATCTCGAAGCCTTTTTGACTCAAGTGATTAAGCCTGTAGGAGTATCTTGGAACTTGGTGCCTTAAGTTTGAAACTTGGGAGTCACGGGCCTAAAGCTCTCTACATGGGTCAATTAGAAAGCTTAATGAGTAGGGTACTCACACACACACTTGAAAAAAAAAAAGCGCACTTCATCATTGCATTTGCTTAATAAGTATACCTCACTTCGTAGCCTTTTTTACTCGAGTTATTAAGTCCGTAGGGGTATTTTGAAACCTAGTACCCTTTGATCTTAAAATAATCAGTCCCCGACCTAAAACTCGCTACATGGGTCAATTAAAAAGCATAAGGGAATGGGGAAGGCACGAGCATTCATCACGTTAGTTTTTAGAAATCATGCATTTGTACTTGCATAAAGGTTTAGATTAATAGTGAGTTTGAATTTCTTAATAAAAACTTGAATGTCGAAGCACTCATTTAGTGGAGAGTCAGTGCATTTCTAGATTGTCGAAGTTTCCGGTAAAACATCACCAAACTAGAGTGGAAAAAGAAAATAGTGATTTGAGAGTACCCTCTAAAATTGTATCTCGGGAGAGAAAAGAATATATATTGGGGGATGAATGTCACGAGTGGGAAAAGAAAAGAATTGACCACTAATGGTGAGTTAGTTTTAATTTGAGACCTCTTTACTCATCAATATTCTCGAAACTTAATTGACGATTGAAAGTGGCTATGTGATAAGTGCTTTATTAGCACGTATTTAATTCACTTATTATCTTATTTTGCTATTGGTTTGATCCTATTGAAGTATCGTTTAATGCATTTTCATTTATTGTGTTATGTAAGGTCAAAAAGAAAAAAAGAAAGGAAACAGGACCAAAGAAATACAAAAAAATCAAGAAGTAAGTTCAAGGGCATATTCAAAGAGTTCCAAATCAATAATGGCATATTGAAAGAAGATTAGATGCAAAAATTATGGTCAAAGAAGGTTTGGGATGAAGTTAGAAATCAAAAACCCGCAAGGATTATGATCATGAATTTTAGTCATAGATTGAAGCTCAATTTGGTCATAGAAGACTTTCGAATTTTGGAAGAGCTATTTCACAAAGAATTGTAGATATTTAAGTTTTCTTTCCAACACAACTTGAATCACGACAATCAGACTTCGAGAGAGAAAGTTATGACCAAAACTATATAACTAAAACTTTCACTTTTTAAACATAACAAACTTAAGATTTTTTTTAAAAATCAGGTGTTAATTAGTTAATTGTTATAAACTTGAGAGAAAAATAGAGACATCAATAAACTTGTGTATTATTATGAATCAAAGCCCCCATATATATAGGGAGAATAAGGGATACATAAGGTAATAATACCTAGGGTTTTAGGGGGTACAACTGTCATTCACTAATACAATATAATATTTACAACACTCCCCCTTGAATGACATATGATATTACAAAATATCTACCTCGTTAAAACCTTGTTTGATAAAAACCCAATGGGACAAAAATATCAAACGAAGGAAAAAGAGTACAGTTATTCTTGGAGTATTAAGATGAATGCTGGCTCGTTAAAACCTCGCCAGGAAAACCCAATGGGACAAAACCTTAGCTAAGGAAAAAGAGTAAAACTACTCCCCCTAGTGTTAATCGTTGTAAATCATCGAGTTGATGTATCCCAATCTTGTGAACTGGTTTCTTGAATGTAGATGTTGATGGTGCTTTTGTAGATAAATCAGCTTCATTGTCACTTGAGTAGATTTGTTGAAATTCTGGAGTATTTTGATGCTGCCTCGTTAAAACCTTGTCAGAAAAACCCAGTGGGAAAAAACCTGAATGAAGGAAAAAGAGTACAGCTACTCCATCTGATTCAATATGTATTGAATCACCCATATAGTTACTCCCCCTGATTCAGTCTCTATTGAATCATTCATATCTTGATCTCTTCAGGAGATTCGTATAGGAGAGTATATCAATAGATATTGATGACAGCTACCTCATTAAAAACCTTGCCAGGAAAACCTCGTGGGACAAAACCTCGACTAAAGAAAAAAGAGTGTAGCGTATATTAGCTCCCCCTCATGGGAACATTACAATTGTGTGGATATTGCATATAATTATTTCAATTGTTAATCGGTGCAATATCAAATATCTTCACCAAGCATATATAAATGGCATATATCCCATATTATTTGTTCTTCGAATATAAATTCAATTATTCCTTTGAACTTGAAGAACTATAAAATATTTCTAATCGTTTGAACATGCTGCATCGAATCACGTTCTATAATCAATATTATCAATGCATTTAATGCAGCTCTAAAATTTGGAAGTGACTTATTCACTTCAATGAACAATTAACTTATTCACTTCAGGTGAATAATTAACCATGAATTTGAATTTGAAAATCAATTGCCACGATTTTTATTCACAGTAATGGTGATGAGAACCCGGGAGGGGGTCCTCGTCGTAGCTCGCGGAATAACGCTTGGAAAGTTCTGAATCCAGGTTGGAACGGACGGTAACACTACAACCCGAGCCTCACGACGTAAGAACCATGGGTATATTAAACCCAAGACCCGTTACGATGCGGAAATAAGAACCACAAAGGGGGAACGCCACAAGGAATGTCCAGATCCTTGATAAGTTCAATTGATTTGAATGCGACAAGATTTGAATCTTGATAAGTTTGATATTTAAAGGGAAAATTCTCACCTTTAGAGAGAGTAAAAAAACTCAATAATTTTATCGATATGATTAGGCACCTTCTCAACACTACACAAGTTTTTATCTTCTAACTCGTTCCTCAAGTCTTCCTCCTTCTTAACAATCATATCCAAAGGCTTTTCTTGTAATTTAACTACCTCCTCTATTCCCCTTTCTCTCTCTTGCAACTCGGCTAACTTTTTTCTAGCCTCTTGTGCCTTCATCTCTTTATTTAGCTGTATTAATTTCTTGGCCATCTCCATGAATTCAACCTTCATACTCCATTCATCATCTCCGAATTTTCTTTGCTCATCCCTCTTTTCTAGCAATACTTTCTCTTCAAGTATTTGTTCCGGGGGTTAACGGCATAAGCTTAATACTTTTCCCATCCTTAACAAATTTATATATATTCCTGCGCTTATCATAGACTGCTTTCCTCTTACACTTCCACGATCTACTCAACAAGATGTCACAAGATTCTAGAGGCACCACATCACACCACAGTTCATCGCTATATCTTCCAAGTGTCAATTTCACCATAACCCCGTGGGTTACATTTACCTGCCCACACTCCTTTAACCACGTCAGCCTATAAGGATTGGGATGTGGTAGTAAATGTAAGCCCAACTCCTCAACCATGGTGGTACTTTCCAGATCGTAATAATACTCCTTATCAATAATAATATCGCACACTTTACTGCCCACATGACACCTAGTCTGGAAGGTAGGATCGAACTCATAATTCATCCCTTTATGTAGCTTTCAAAAATTTGAGAGACTCAAAATAAAAGGGTCCAGATATTGACAAATATCAAGAAGGAATTTAATGTTAACTCGAAAAGGAAAACAATATCAAGAATTTTAAAGAAATTCAAGAAAGTTGTTCTTGAATTTGACTCGAGAGGAAAGAAACTCAAGAATATTGTAGAAATTTAAGAAAGTGGTTCTTGAATTTTGGCTAGAAAGGAAAGAATATCAAGAATTTTAATTTGACTTGGAAGGCATGGAATTATCAAGAATTTAAGGAAATTCAAGAAAGTGGTTCTTGATTTCGGAGTGACTTTTTTTTTTTTTTTTTTTTTTTGAATTATGATGAATTTTCGGAATTAATAAAAAAATAAAAAATAAATAAATAATTTTTTTTTTTATAAAATCTGAAAATTCGACAAGAACGCAACAAAACAAACGGGACATGATTTGGAAAACAATCGAATAAGAAAAACACTTTTGATTTTTTAGGACGACTCTTATGGATCAAATTGGAAAAAAATTTACAGGCAAGAAGAACAAGAAAAATTGAAAACAAAGACTCAAATAACAAAAATAGGATATGGATGATTTTTATGGAACTCGATAATAAATATAAAAGTCAAACTGGGTAGAAAAACACAAGAACCTGAATTCAGAGTCCAGCTCTGATACCATATGATGAGAACCCGGGAGGGGGTCCTCGTCGTAGCTCGCGGAATAACGCTTTGAAAGTTCCTGATAAGTTCCGGAGTGGCTCGACGAGCGTTGACCCGTTGCACGTGCCCGTAGGACCAATAACGAGACAAAGAGCCAAAAGAATCAAGCAGGCAATGCAAGGATTCATGCAAGCGTGGATGGACGAGTGCTCTAGTGCAAAGACTTCATTTACGTTGCATAACAATGTGGAAGAGGAGCCAAAGCTATTGCAATGCATTGGGATCAAGGAAGAACAAGAAATTGGGCCGTAACGGATTCACGGCCGTAAAGCCTGAAATCACGGCCGTAACGGATTCACGGCCGTAAAGCCAAAATTACGGCCGTAACACTACAAAGGCGAAATTAAGCAGAAGGAGATTTACGACCGTAAACCAAATCCTCACGGCCGTAAATAGAGTTAGCAGATTTTATATTTTTTTGTTCAGAAGGTTGATTACGGCCGTAAAGGGCATTTTCACGGCCGTAACATATGTTTTCAATTTTAATCCGTAGCTTGCTTACGGCCGTAAGAGTATAAGTCACGGCCGTAACTTGGCGCCGTAATTAAAACCTAATTTTGGGCTTTTTAGTTTAGGTTGAATTCTAGTTTATTTTTAGTTGCTTCATTTTGTTAAACCTATATGTATGGCTTTATTCAGCATTGTAAAACACAACTTTTATTCTTGAGATTAATGATATTGAAGGTGAGGTATTCCCTTATATTTTCTTCGTATTCTCGTCGAACAAATTGAACTTATCAAAGGATTTGACAACCTTTTTGGCGTCCCCCTTTGTGGTTCTTATCTCCGCATCGTAACGGGTTTTGGGTTTAATATACCCATAGTTCTTGCGTCGTGAGGTCGGGGTTGCATTGTTACCGTCTACTATCTTGGATTTTAGAGCTTTCCGGCGTTTAATTCCGTGTGTTCTTGGTGATCCCCGTATCGGATCACATCATCTGGTATCAGAGCCTGTCTCTAAATCCAATTATTTAGTATTTCAGTTCTTTTTCTTTCCAGTTATTAATCATTCAAAAAAAAAATTCCATTCCAATTCTTGTTTCTTGAAATTTCTCCAGAAAATTCAAGATTTGCCAATTTCTGTTTCCTTGTTCTTGATTATTCTTGTTGAATAGGATATTAAAAAAAAAAAAAGAGAGAGAGAGAGAGAGATAGTTGTTGATTTGAACAAGAAATCAAGAAAATAATCTTGGAAAAATCTTTCCAACAAATCCTTGTTTCCATAAAATTCCTTATTCTTGTTTCCATAAAACTTCTTCTTGCAATAGAATTCTTGTTTCCATAATTTCTTTCTTAAATTTCCTAATTCCAATATTTTCCATCAACTTTCCTTATTTGCACTTTGGGGTTTATTCCACAAGGACCAAACCCGTGACTAGTTTGGTGGGTTCTTTGAGAACGTGGGAAAAAGGGAATAGAGAGGAAAAAGGCAAAGTGGTGAGATTAATAGAGGGAAAAAGCCAAACTAAGTGACACACGAGATATAAAAACACGTGAGGATCTTTATTTAAATTTTTCTCTTTTCCTTTATTACTAACCATGTCACAGAAGGAAGTTTCGTCGACGGAAAAGGTTCTTCAAGATTTCAAAATGCTGGCAATGGTGGAGGAACGTTTTGCAAAACTGGAGGCGAGGTTGGATGCCAAGTTGGAAGCAAAATTTGGTCCACAATCCGGCGTGAATGTGGAAAGGGCTAATAATCCGGGGGAGACATGAGGTGCGGGAAATGTTCAACCACGTCAGGAACAACCGCGCAGTTTCCCTAATTTACGGAGACCACTAAGGTATGACTTCAACCCACAATTTAGAGCTAGGAATGAATGTGATGAGGTTGTTGATAGTGATGAGGACAGTGGTGAATTATCTATTACTAGTGTTGGTAGGAGACGAGATCGGGGAGAAAGACGTGATAGGGGATATAGGCGTGATCGTAGGGATGATGTCGATGGACATGTTGGTAACATTAAAATGTCCATTCCCTCGTTTCAGGGTAAGAGTAATCCGGACGTTTATTTTGAATGGGAAAAGAGGGTAGAATTAATTTTCGATTGTCATAATTATTCTGAAGCTAAAAAGGTCAAATTGGCAGTCGTAGAATTTACTGATTATGCTATAGTATGGTGGGATCAATTGGTTACTAGTAAAAGGAGAAATGGGGAGAGGCCAATTGAAACTTGGGATGAGTTGAAGGCTCTTATGAGAAAACGATTCGTGCCTGGACATTACTATAGGGATCTCTACCAAAAATTACAAACCCTTTCCCAAGGTAGTAAAAGTGTGGAGGATTACCATAGGGAGATGGAGGTTGCCATGATTAGGGCAAATATAGAGGAAGACCCGGAGGCAACCATGGCTAAGTTTTTAAATGGTTTAAATCGAGATATTGCTAATGTTATTGAATTGCAGCATTATATCGATTTGGAGGAGATGCTTCACATGGCCATGAAGGTGGAGCGACAATTAAAAAGGAAGGGAACTTCCAAATTCTCTACAAGTTCCAATTCTTTTGGTAAGTCTACATGGAGCGGGACTTCTAAAAATGATGGGGTTGTGCAGAAAAATAAATTTGAGGCACCAAAGGGAAAAATAGAGCCACCCAACAAAGGTAAAATTGCTTTTGATTCTCAAACTCCTAGGACTAGAGATATTCGTTGTTTTAAATGTTTCGGCTTAGGACATATTTCTTCACAATGTCCAAATAAACGAATATTGGTTATGCGTGACGGGGTATTAAGTTCGGAGGATGAGAAAGAGGGAGAAGTGGAGGATGAGTATAAGGATATGCAAGCTCTAGAGGATATTAGTGAAAATGATGATGGGGACTATCCAGTAGCTAAATCACTTGTCACTAGGAGAGCCCTTAGTACTCAAGTTAAGGTGGAAGAGTCGGGTGAGCAGCGAGAAAATATATTTCATACTAGGTGCTTTGTGAATAACAAGGTGTGTAGTTTGATAATAGATGGTGGTAGTTGTGCGAATGTTGCTAGCACTACTCTGGTGGAGAAATTATGCCTACCTATGCTAAAACACCCTAGGCCATATAAGCTACAATGGTTAAATGAATCGGGTGAGATTAAGGTGAATAAACAGGTGGTAGTTGATTTGGCGATTGGGAAGTATGAAGATAGGGTGGTTTGCGATGTGGCACCCATGCATGCGGGGCACATCTTGTTGGGAAGGCCATGGCAATTCGATAGGAAGGTTATTCATGATGGCTTTAAAAATAGGTATACCTTCACTAAGGATGGGAAAAATATCAAACTAATGCTTTTATCACCTCAACAGGTCTATGAAGACCAATTGAAATTAAAAAGTGAGGAAGAGAGAAAGAGGGTCGGGACCACGTTCCCGGAAAAAGGAGAGTTGAGTGAACAGAAGAGGGTCGGGACCACGATCCCGGAAAAAGGAGAGTTGTGTGAAAAACCGAGAGTTTGGACCACGATCCCAGAAAAAGGAGAGGGTGTGACGAGTGCCAGTAAAAATAAAAGAGAGAAAACAAAGATGAGCTTCTACGCAAAACAAAGTGATATCACCAAAGCTATTTCTACAAATAAACCAGTGATTTTACTCATGTATAAGGAATCTCTCCTTGTACTTGATGAAGCTAACCACTCCCTCCCCAGTTTAGATGTGTCACTTTTGCAGGAATTTGCAGATTTATTTCTCGAGGAGATTCCTAGTGGGCTGCCGCCAATTCAAGGGATTGAACACCAGATTGACTTCGTGCCGGGAGCAGTCATCCCAAACAGGCCAGCTTATAGGAGCAATCCCGAAGAGACCAAAGAGCTACAAAAGCAGGTTGAAGAACTGTTGAAAAAGGGCTATGTTAGGGAAAGCATGAGCCCATGTGCAGTACCAGTTTTGTTGGTGCCAAAAAAAGATGGGACTTGGAGGATGTGCGTGGATTGTAGAGCAGTCAACAATATTACGGTAAAGTATCGCCATCCCATACCTAGACTTGATGACATGCTTGATGAACTATATGGTGCTTGTATTTTTAGCAAAAATAGACCTTAAGAGTGGTTATCACCAAATTCGTATGAAAGAAGGTGATGAATGGAAAACCGCCTTCAAAACCAAATATGGTTTATATGAATGGATGGTTATGCCGTTCGGCCTCTCAAATGCACCTAGCACTTTTATGAGATTAATGAATCATGTCTTGCGTGCTTACATTGGTAAATTCGTTGTGGTATACTTTGATGACATTTTGGTATATAGTAAGAACTTAGGTGATCACATTGAACATTTAAGATCTGTTTTGGAAGTTTTGAAAACTGAAAAACTATATGCTAATTTTAAAAAGTGTACTTTTTGCATGGAAAATGTAATTTTTCTTGGTTTTGTCGTTAGTGCTAATGGTGTTGAGGTAGATGAGAAGAAAATTCATGCTATTAAAGAATGGCCAACTCCCAAAAGTATTACGGAGGTTAGGAGCTTCCACGGGTTGGCTGGGTTTTATAGGAGATTTGTTAAAGACTTTAGCACACTTGCAGCACCACTCACAGAAATAGTCAAGAAAAGTGTAGGATTCCATTGGGGGGTAGTACAAGAAAATGCTTTTAAAATGCTTAAGGATAGGTTATGTTCTGCACCGGTTTTGACTTTACCTAACTTTAACCAAACTTTTGAGATTGAATGTGATGCATCAGGAATAGGTATTGGAGCCGTTCTTATGCAGGAAAAAAGGCCGCTTGCATTTTTCAGTGAAAAGCTGAGTGGGGCAGTTTTGAATTATCCTACCTACGACAAGGAGCTTTATGCTCTTGTTCGTGCCTTGGAGACATGGCAGCACTATCTGTGGCCAAAGGAATTCGTCATCCACGAGTCACTGAAACACCTCAAGGGACAAGGTAAGCTAAACAAAAGACACGCCCGTTGGATGGAATTCATTGAGACTTTTCCATACGTCATTCGCTATAAGCAAGGTAAGGAAAATGTGGTAGCAGATGCCCTTTCTCGCAGGTACGTACTTCTAAACTCTTTAAATGCGAAGTTGCTTGGTTTTGAATATATAAGAGGTATGTATGCTAATGACCCTGATTTTTCTATCATTTATGCTTCATGTGAAAAAGGTGCAATTGATAAATTTTATAGGCATGACGGCTATTTGTTTAGGAAAAGTAAACTTTGTGTGCCTAATTGTTCTATGCGTGAATTGCTAGTGCGTGAGGCTCATGGTGGGGGTTAATGGGACACTTTGGTGTTAATAAGACATTAGAAACTTTACAAGAGCACTTTTATTGGCCTAAAATGAAAAAAGATGTTCACCATATTTGTGAAAGGTACATAACTTGTAAGCAATCTAAGTCTAGAGTCTTACCACAAGGTTTGTATAAACCTTTGCTCGTACCTAATGAACCTTGGGTAGATATATCCATGGACTTTGTGTTAGGTCTGCCTAGGACAAAAAAAGGAAGAAACTCGATATTTGTGGTGGTAGACAGGTTTAGCAAAATGGCGCATTTTATTCCTTATAATAAAACTGATGACGCAATAAACATAGCTGACCTATTCTTTAGGGAGGTTTTGAGACTCCATGGGGTACCTAGGAGTATTGTGTCTGATAGGGATGTTAAGTTCCTAAGCTACTTTTGGAAAGTCTTGTGGGGGAAGATGGGTACTAAATTATTATTTTCTACCACATGTCATCCGCAAACTGATGGCCAAACGGAGGTAGTTAATAGGACATTAATCCAACTTTTGCGCACTATAATAAATAAGAATTTAAAAAGTTGGGAGGAATGTTTGCCATTTGTGAAATTTGCTTATAATCGATCTGTGCATTCTACTACTTCATGTTCACCTTTTGAAGTTATTTATGGTTTCAACCCGCTAACTCCTCTTGATTTAATTCCTTTACCTGCAGATGAACGGAGCAGTTTGGACGGGGCGAAAAAAGCTAAGCTTGTGAAAGAGCTTCATGAGAAATTAAGCAGAAGGGGATTTACGGCCGTAAACCAAATCCTCACGGCCGTAAATAGAGTTAGCAGATTTTATATTTTTTTGTTCAGAAGGTTGATTACGGCTGTAAAGGGCATTTTCATGGCCGTAACATATGTTTTCAATTTTAATACGTAGCTTGCTTACGGCCGTAAGAGTATAAGTCACGGCCGTAACTTGGCGCCGTAATTAAAACCTAATTTTGGGCTTTTTAGTTTAGGTTGAATTCTAGTTTATTTTTAGTTGCTTTATTTTGTTAAGCCTATATATATGGCTTTATTCAGCATTGTAAAACACAACTTTTATTCTTGAGATTAATGATATTGAAGGTAAGGTATTCCCTTATATTTTCTTCGTGTTCTCGTCGAACAAATTGAACTTATCAAAGGATTTGACAACCTTTGTGGCGTTCCCCCTTTGTGGTTCTTATCTCCGCATCGTAACGGGTTTTGGGTTTAATATACCCATAGTTCTTGCGTCGTGAGGTCGGGGTTGCATTGTTACCGTCTACTATCTTGGATTTTAGAGCTTTCCGGCGTTTAATTCCGTGTGTTCTTGGTGATCCCCATATCGGATCACATCAGTTCCGAATCCAGGTTGGAACGGACGGTAACACTACAACCCGAACCTCACGACGTAAGAACCATGGGTATATTAAACCCAAGACCCGTTACAATGCGGAAACAAGAACCGTAATGGTTTGAACGCCACAAAGGATGTCCACGCCTTTGATAAGTTCGATTTGTTGAACGCCAGAAATATCCCACAATATTTGATAAGTTCGAAGTTTGTTCAATTCCAGAACAATGTTGAGAAAACACTCAATATAATTTTTATTCATCAAAATATTCTGTTTTTACATTGAATGGAAAAGCATATAAATAGGCAAAATAAAACCTAATCGCTAACTGACTCTGAATAGAATTCTAATTAGGATAAAACAGCTAAAATAACTAAAATAAACAAAATTACCAAAATTACCAAAAATAATTAAAACTAAAATAACCAACTAAACCCTAGCCGCAAAACAAAAGCCAAAAAACGCGTAACTTGAATTACGGCTGTAACAATTGTCTTTACGGCCGTAATAGCCTCTCGGATCAAAATGTGGTTTAGTTTGTTACGGCCGTAACATTTGTCCTTACGGCCGTGAGATACTTGCTGAATAACAAAATTACCAAACTTCAGTTACGGCCGTGAAATCATTCCTTACGGCCGTGAAATTACATGGATTAGTTACGGCCATGAGAACCCAGGTTATGGCCGTAAACGCTGTTTTTCCCAAATTGTGCGCTGATAATGTTACGGTCGTAATTATGGAAGCTACGGCCGTAAAAGCCCTTCTGCCTTGATTTCTGATCCTTTGACGTGAATTGAAACTTGTTGAATTGCCCGTATCTTGATTTCTCATTTTTGACGCCTTTTCCGGATCACATCATCCCCTCTTCCTTTAAGATGATTCGTCCCGAATCATAACATTGTTAGCTTCTTTTCCGGATCACATCAAATGGTACATCTCAATTTCAACACTTTGTCATATAGAGTCATTTGTACCATTCTTCATGTAATATAATTTCATACTATCTATCACATTCCATTGGAAATTGAATCTATTCAAGACATATGATATATTTAGATCCCAAAGTATCTTTATACTTTGATCAAACAAGTTTCTTAAAAACTTGAACTGTATATTTCAAACATATTTAATCCTTCGAAGATTATATTGTATGCTTTAAGCATAGTATATGTTTCACATTGCAATTGTCAAATTGCTACCACCAAATTTAAGTCGTAAAACTTTAGATAGGTAACGATTCCTATATTTCAAATAGATCTTCTCTAATTATTTCACTGCAATCCCAAAGTACCGAGGTATTGATTACCCTTTTTAATCTCACTCATTGGTACTTCAAAGAATACTCCCAACGTACCGAGTTGATGATCATACATTTTGATATCACTCATTTGTACATCAAAGAGCGCAGCTAGTAATCAGAGTAAATCATTTTTCATTATATACATTTCTAATAATCATATATTTATCGGGCACTTATTATGCATTTTGAGGCAAATAAAATATTGTATCTGTGCCAGATCTTTGAAACATTCGTTGCGCAACAAGTCGTGTATTACAACTATACGTATAAGTATTTTACTGACTTTACACTTTTATGTGTTTGGACTTCAGGTCCCAAAACTTCAGTTTTTGTAATAAGTTTAATTTAGCCTGAATACATACTTTTGCCCACTATTTTTATGTCGATTTTCTTCGACATATTTTATTTTATTATCCTCGCTATCATTCAAATTATGATGCGGCTAGCTTCGCAATTTACTTTTGCATAAGTGCTTTAAAAAGTGTGTCGACACAATTATCATCTCAATTTGATTTCTTTCCCCATAAGACATAACTATAGAGATCTCAATTTTCAATATTTCAAGTACTTGAACATCTTCTGGAGATTTACAATTAATTATGTCAATAAATACTCTCTCATGAGTATATGCCTCCTCAATAAGACCATTATAATCATTTGCTTTATTTTTATTTATTTGGGGATCTTTATTCGAATCAAAAATCGCTACGCTTCAGGCATGTTTCATATCAATATAAGATAGAGCATGAGATTTTATTAATCTCTTATGCATCTTGTAATTATGTTTTCTTTGAACGTTTCGTTCATATTTTCAATCGAACTTCTGGTTCGTATTATTAATCGTGAGGATATATATAACATAATATGATGCATTTGTTTGATTTTAAGCTATTCCCCCCTAATGTTGAGAAAATTGTCCAATCAAATTGACAATCATTTTTTTTCGACGTTGTAAAATATCACCCATTTGAGATATATGTTCAAACAACGCATTTTTCTCAATATTCTTTATTTCCCATATCAGTGCATTGTGGTGGATCAATTGCACTATTAATTATATGGAAAAATTATACTCTAACCATAAGCCAATTATAATAAGGAGAATTATGATATTGACATGATGCGTAATAGAATTCCCTAAACAAAAAGGGAAGTATTTTGTTCTCAATTAAATTAATTGGAGGCGTTTAACAAGCAAAAATGTTAAACCATTTATCGATATCCCAACTAACACTTATTAAAATGTTGAGATTCATGTCCACTAGTATTATCAAGACACATTCTTGATTATATAATCTGAAAATTATGCTCATAATTCATAATTTGAGCAATAATTTCGCAAACTTCAGGTTGCGAACACCATGCAATCATCTAATACATGTATCAAATCTATTAGATACAAATAATATTTAGATGATCAACGTGGAGGATGATGGGTCCCCATTTATCACCCTAATTAATTTTCAGAAATAGAGAATTTAATCTCTATTTTAGCTAGTGATAATGAAAAAAATTCATGAAAGAGAACAAACATCATATATGATTGAATTGAAGAATTGATGAGATCCCAGTCAGGAAATCTCGTCGAACAACGCGGAATAACGACAATTAAAAACCTAGGAAAGATCTAAATCAGATTTGACTCGAAAATAATAAGAACACGAAGAAAATAACGAAAAATTAGAAGATAGATTTGACGGTAAAACCTTGACCCAACAATCACGACGCAATTAATGACGATGCGGACTGAAGAACCAAGATTGGTGAACGCCACAAGGGTTGTCAATTCCTTGATGAGTTCGTTGGATGAACGCCACAAAGATCGAATCTTTGATAAGTTCGAAACAAAAGGGAAAAACTCAACCTTTCACTTTTGGAGAATCCTCTCTTAAATATTATTAATCTCAAAATCAAACTTGTGTGTTTTTACAATGAATGGAAAGGAATATAAATAAGAAAAATATCCTAACATCTAATTTACTCAAAATAGAATTCTAATTAGACTAAAATTCTAAAATAGGAAAATAACCAAAAACTTAAAAGGAAATTAAATAATTGAAATTCCGGAAAATCTGGCGCTGCTTGTTTACGGCCGTGACGAACCATCTTACGGCCGTAAAGGCCTTTCTGATCAAAATTGTGTTATTAGTTACGGCCGTGAAATGCCCCTTTTACGGCCGTAACTTCCAGGCTTACGGCCGTAAGTCTTGTTCTGCTTAATTTCTGCATTTTCCTTTGATAATTTGTTACGACCGTGATAGTAAGTGTTACGGCCGTGAATATATGTATTACGGCCGTGAAGATCCTCTTTTACGGCCGTAAGGTATTTTCTGCCCAAATTACTTCTTTTTCTTGATTCGGCTCGATCCGTCCCTCTTCTCGGCTCGACCCCAACACGGAACTTGCTCCGTTTTGCACGTAGATCACTATCATATTCCCGATGGCTCGACTTCGCCCTTCGATGCCTTGTCCGGATCACATCAAGAATCTTCTGGTTCTTCATTGAGTATCAATTTTAATTTCGCATCATTATTAATCTAGTGATGGTCCAACTGGTCATGTCAAATAATAAAATTAAATTGAACTTCTAGTTCAATATAAGATATAATTCAATGATTAAATATTTTATAATCATGTATTATTCAAGTAGTCAAACTAATCAATGTCCTTATGACATTAGTTATATGTTTTCCTTCAGAGATAAACATGAACTCAAATGAGATATTCTTCGAAATAATGCTACTTCAAAAAGCACGTTTTATTACTCATTCAAAATCAATATGTCAATATTCTTCCGAAATATTGTAATATCAAATTAATAATATATCTCATAATATTGGGCTCTCTGAGAGCAAATTATATTCCATTATTATATTTCATATGAGATAAAATTATGATTCTTCAGGAATCATCACAACTATAAATTAGACCACATCATAATAATCTTTTGGATTATTAATAAATCCGAATTTCTTTGAGAAAAAGAATTTCAAGAATAATAAGTCAATATTCTTCCGGAATATTGATATTAATGATTCATTCTACCTTTCAAGCTATCAATATTTGTGCTCTGCACTAGTGACGTTAAAATATTCTTCTGGAATATTTATCTAACGTGGGTTGTGTTTATTTGAGAACACCAACACCATATTTGTTTAAAACATATTTTAAATTATGCTTCTTCAAGAGTATTGGATCAATATTCTTTTGGAATATTGAAATTGTAATATACTGCTCGTGACAAGCAAGTAATATTCTTCTAGAATACTACTATTGTTGTCCTACTTCGTGAGCAACAATATGATACATTATTAAATCAGAATTTATGAATGAACATCTACAAATATTTAATCATCTTAAAGAATATTAATTACCATATAAACATAATATGAATTTATATATAAAAATGAATTACAAAACATATATCAGGAAAAAGAATCTCCATATATAGAAGTTAACAAAATTGACTAAATCTTTTACCAATATACAAAAGATACTAAACATGCACGTGAATTCCATATATAAAAATTAGATATATAACTAATATATAGTAGAATCAAATCTAATAATGTATTTGAGAATTCAAAATAACTCAGTAATTTCCAATGACAAAATTGAAAGAGCAAAAAATAATAACAATAATAATTTGCTGGAACAAGGTATACTTTAACGAATTTATTTCATTCTTCCAAAAGAAATAATAAATCAATATTCTTCTAGAATATTGAAAATTATAATTCATGCTCTTTAGGAGCAAATAACATCTTTCTAGGACATTAATTTTAATGTCGTACTACTTCACGAGTAACAACAAATTATTTATAATAGACAATTTTACGATTAATATTTTTTTGAAATATTAATCATCCGTTGTGCTACTTCAGGAGCGAGAACAAATTATTGTTAAAAATTTTAGATATTTGCTATTCTGGTGCAATTGAATAATAAATCTTTCAAAATTATGCTCTTCAGGAGCAATTAATATTCTTTACGAATATTATTATAATAAAAATTGTGCTACTTCAGGAGTAACCACAAATTATTTTTCTAGAATAATTATAGTTCTAAAATTTCGATTATTCAAGAATAATAAATCAATATTCTTCTGGAATATTAAAAATTATAATTTATGCTCTTCGGGAGCAAATAATATTCTTTTGAAATATTAATTATAATGTTGTGCTACTTCAGGAGTAACAACAAATATTTGTAATAGATGGACACAGATTTATGATTAATATTCTTCTAAAATATTAATATAATGTTGTACTACTTCAGGAGCAACAACGAATGAATTAATAGTATCAATAAATTTGTAATGGACAAATCTATAATTAATATTCTTTTGAAATATTAATATATACTGTTGTACTATTTCAGGAGCAACAATATAATAAATTATCAATATAAAGATCAAAATCTGTCGAATTGGTTGGAGAAAAACCAGATTCAGATTTATGAGCCGCAATTGCTAATGAACAACATCATAATGAATAGATGTGAATTGCAATTGAATAGTAATAAAAAAAAATTAACATGTCACCAAATTAATTTCGGTGCATATGATTTTACCATCTAACTAATATTTTGATACATGGGATTTTTAAAAAGAAAATTCTATGTCAATTTGGTGGAGACTCGTACTGATAACGTGCTATAAACTAGAGAGAAAAATAGAGACACCAATAAACTTGTGTATTATTATGAATTAAAGCCCCCATCTATATAGGGAGAATAAATGATACATAAGGTAATAATACCTAGGGTTTTAGGGGCACAACTATCATTCACTAATACAATATAATATTTACAACATTAATTAATTAATACTATATTATAATAATTACAATGAGTTTCCAAACAAATGTATAATATTAAATAATAAAATCAAAACAATACATAATCCACAACCACTCCACTCCATCCCAACTCAACCCCACACTCACCAAACCACCACCTCGACAACCCACCCCACCCCATAAAATAACTTTTTTCCTTCTACTTTTTTACACTCACCCAACACCCCAACACCACCTTACCCACCCCACTCCTCCCCAACCCAACCCTACCCACCCACTCACCTAACCACCCCGCCACCACTCACTCACCGCACCCCACCACACCACACCACACCACAAGAATGATTTTACTTATATTTTTTTCTCATCTCACCCACCCCCCCACCCCACCCCAACCCAATCACCCACCCACTAGTCCCATCCCATCACACCCACCCACCCACCTACCCACGACGCCCACCCCGCCCCACCCCACCCCACCTCACCCAAAATGAATTTTCTACTACTTTTTCATAACTCGCCTAGACCCTACCCTATCTTACCCCGCCACCTACCCCAACCCCACCCACCCCACCCAAAATTAATTTTTTCTTCTAATTTTCGACTCCCTCACCAGTCTCGCTCAGACCCTACCCCAACCCACCTCATCCAAAATAAATTTTTTTACTAATTTTTCACAACTCGCCCAGACCCTACCACGCCATCCATCCCAACCCCACCCCATCCCACCCAAAATTAATTTTTTTCTCCTAATTTTCCATACCTCTACCCACCCTGCCCCGACCCTACCTTGCCAATCACCCACCCCACCCAAATATGATTTTTCTTCTACATTTTCACACGCCACCCTAACAACCCCACCCCACCCTAGCAACCTGTAAGACCGGTTTTCATTTTTATGTGCAATTTTAAATTTCACGTAATATTGTTGTGAATGTTATTATAAATTATAGGTTTATGATCTTTAACGTCTATAATTGGAATTTTTTTTTTTTTTTTGCGGTGGAAGGACTTGGACGCCGTCTCGATCAATGTACCAATTAGAAAGTTATTAATTTTTCATACAATTTTATGCTTAATTGTTTGTTCGATTTGTTACTTACCAAATTTCTATTTTTTATCAATTGTAATTTGCCTAGATTGCATTATTTCGTAAATAGGGCACTTTGTTAAACTTGTGAAGGATTTGCACTTAAATTACCCATTTTGAGAGTAGAGGGACCAAATTGCAAAGTGTCAAAATTTAAACCTATACCTAATTTTAAAAAACCGCACAACCTCAGCCTCTCTCTCTCTCTCTCTCTCTCTCTCTCTCTCTCTCTCTCTCTCTCTCTCTCTCTCTCTCTCTCTCCTTCCTCACGCAGCCGCCGACCGTCGACCGCCGACCGCCACCCCACCGGCGGTAAGACCCCTTTTTCCCCTTCTCCTCTCACACGCGCGCACACACACGAAATCGGGCACACATGCACATGAAAAAAAAAAAACCGAACGCACACACACGGTTCACACACTTCCATGCACACACACATACATATTTCGATATACACATGTATATATATATATGTAAATTGGTGTATGTATATATGGAATTGATGTATATGTATATTTTTGTATGTTTCTGTGTATGTATATGTGTAATTTTCTGTATATATATATATATATATATATATATGTATGTAGGTGTGTGTACTTTTCATAAATTTTTATGGATTCAAAAAAAAAATTTAAATTAATTACTTTAGTGAAATTTCTAGCTTAATTGCAGTTGTATTGTAAATTTCAGATATGATTAATGTATATAAATGTATGTATAGATTGTGTTATAACTCTAATTTATGAAAGTGGTAGCTTAGTTAACTATTTGGTTAAAAGTTTGAATTATAATAATAATCTTTTTCAGATTTGAGAATTTCGAAATTATGAAATTTATTAATCGTTTAAACATTAACTTTTGGGTTAAAAACTTAATGATTTCCAAATTTAAGAGTTTATCTGGAACTTTAAGTTGGAATTTCAATTTTAGGTTTTATTAATGCAGTTGTTTTGTTTAATTTTAGTTAAATTGAGACTTTGATTACAATCTTACATTCTTATGCATTTTAGGGATTTAGAATGTAATGTTTTGGGAATTGGAAGCATGAAAGACTCTTTCTTGTTTTATGTGCTTTAACCTAAACTTAAGGTCACGTTGAAGTTTTAACTTTGGTTAAGAGTTTTAAATATGAATTGGAACTAAAAGTTATATTTTATGCAATGAATGATTATAGACTTTTGGTACATTGACGTCACGGGCATTCGAGACTTTTCCACTTGTAAATTCAGAAACGGTAAATACTAAGAACTTCAGGTAAGTAAACTTCCCCCTATTTTTATAGAAGTTGAATGTAAAGGTGAAATGTGTAAATGACTGTTTTGCAACTTACTAGCTTTGATGAATTTCATTTACTTTATGAAAGTTTATGTTATTGAGAAGAATGTTCAAGCATGCATATTATCATGTCATTGCATCATCAAGCATGTATTGGCATCGAAATTGGGAAGTCAAATGTTTTTTTTAATGAAAGAAATGTGCCAAAGTGCAAGTTTGTTCAAAAGTTATGTATCCCAAGTTTTTTTAGAATGAATGGGTGTACTTCTAGTTCATGAAAGTTGCGAGTGGGAAATGGGGCGCGGGGGACCGGCGTACCCGAATTAAGTCGCTTTGCGACGGAATGTTCAACCGTTTACGGTGGACTGTTAAACCGCTTTGCCGTGGGAAAGTAAATGTTAAACCGCTTTGAGTTGAAATGTGAATGTTAATCTGGTTCCAAATAAGAAATTGCCCACTATTATGTGATTGACTAGAAGTTACATCAAGTGAGCTCACGATGGAAATGAAGCGAAAGTTTTGAAATGTTAAGTGAAAGTTTGAAAAGTTTGAAGGTTCTGAAAAGTAAAGAAAAAGGGGATACATATATGGAATTTTTAAATCATTCATGTCATAAGCATGCATTTATGCATAAAGTTTACTTACTGGGCTTTAGCTCACCCCAATCCCTCCCCATATTTCAGGTGATGAAAGTTAGATGATTAAAGGAGAGCACTTGGTGGCTGACTCAGACAGTACTCGATGTCACTATTATTTAATAAAGTTAAATTTATTTAAGATATCATTTAAATTATTCCTTAATTCATTTATCATTGATAATTGTTTGGTTGTAGTTAGTTTTGATTAAGTATGGGTGACGGATTAGAGGTTAAATTACCTCTTATTTCATTTGTCAAATGTCTATTGATATTTTTGGAAAATTTTATGCTTGAGGAGTTTGGGGATTGAATGAATTGGTTTTGGCGATGATGAATGTGGTTGAGATGTGATTGATGTTTTAAATTTTTATGTTGGTTATGTTGTCTCTCTACAGGTTGGTTAAGTCCAATTTATAGAGGAGACTCTGCCGAAATTTCTGTAAAATTTTATAATAGATAAATAAAATTTTAAATGTGTAAACGATTTAATTCCGCATATAATGTGAATGGAAGTTAACACGCCTAGGTTTTAGATTTTGAAACTTGGGGTGTTACATTTTTGGTATCAGAGCTAAGAGTTTTAAAAGCAATTCTGTAGACTTTTAAAATTTATTTGAAAATGGTTCGGGTACTGAGTTAAACTTCAAGTGCTTCTCCCTCGATCATCTGGTAAGTTAATTTTGCTTAAATTATCGAATGTCATGTAATGCTACTAAGATTGAAATTCGTACACATTGATATGTAGTACTATATATTGAACTAGATGTTTTATTCTCTTCTATTTAGAAATGGCTCGCACTAGACGTAGCAACACTCAAGGAAGAACTTCTCAAACTCAGAATGAAGGGACGGATCGTGATACTGTCCCTTCAGATACTCCAGTGATTGTGAATGGAGCGACGGACTGTAATACTGCCCCTTCAGGAACCCCGATAATTGTGAATGAAGGGACAGGAAATAACACTGCCCCTTCCGAAACTCCGACGGTTGTGGAGGCCTTGGTACAAGCGTTAACTACATTGGGGTAGGCAAGTCAGCCTAGGACTAACGAGACACGTGGGCATGGGAGGATATTAGAATTTAAGAGGCTGTCTCCGCCATCCTTTTCTGGAACCACTAACCCCCTCGAGGCTGAAAAGTGGTTAACTGAAATGCAGAAAGCCTTTAGGGTTATGGGATGCACCGATGAGGAGAAGGTTAACTTTTCCGCATACATGCTTCAGGGCGGTGCATATGATTGGTGGCTGATGGTTCAGCGCCAATATGAAAATAACACTGATCATTTTACTTGGGAGATGTTTACTACGGTCTTCAATGAAAAGTATTTTCCCAAGAGTCTCTGCCAGTAGAAGGAGGGAGAATTTCTGAAACTAGTGCAAGGGAACAGATCAGTTACGGAATATGAGGCGGAATTTGCTAGACTGGATAAGTTCGCTCCAAACTTAGTGGATACTGAAGAGAGAAGGTCTAGGCGCTTTGAAGAAGGACTTAAACCACAAATCAAACATGCCGTGATTCCTTTTGAGCTCACTACTTATAGAGAGGTGATCAACAAATCCCTGTTGGTGGAAAGAGCTCTAGCCATAGATGGAGAAGAAAATAAAACACAATCCTTTAGCCAGAAATTCAAGGGTGGAAATTCAAAGGGGTGGAATCACAAGGGACATAAAAGGAAGAGCGACCCGGGAAGTAATAAAAATCAACAATCTAGCAAGCAACCGAGAAGGACCTGCCCGAAGTGTGGCAAGGAACACTTGGGGGATTGTCTTCTGGGTAAGGGAGTATGCTTCAAATGTGGGAAGTCGGGACATTTTGCAAATGATTGTCAGAGTTGTTTTAATTGTGGGAAGTCAGGGCACCTAGCGAAGGATTGTAGAGAGAAAACGAAGACTACCCAAGCAAGGGTTTATACAATGTCTAAGAAGGACGCTAATGACTCATCCACCGTGGTGTCAGGTATCTTAAATTTTATTTACTACATTTTTCCTTTCTGTCTTTATATCTCGTACCATTCTAGGCAAATTATGAACATGCATATATCGATAGAAGTATAATCTATTGTGGTAGGTACTGTGTACGTGTGTGGCAAACTTGCAACTATTCTTTTCGATTCCGGGGCTACTCATTCTTTTGTCTGTCCTGCTTTTCCTGAGAAATTAAATCATTCATCCCCACAACTGGGTACTCCATTTGTCGTGTCAACACCATCCGGAGCATTATTAAGTTCAAGTTATGTATTGAGAGACTGTCCAATAGTAGTGAATGGGCATGATTGGTTGGCAGATCTTATAGTGCTTGATATTCACGAGTTTGACGTCATACTTGGCATGGATTGGCTATCACGATATTATGCTTCAATAGACTATCATGAGAAGAAGGTGGTGTTTGAGCCTCCAAATAAAACTCCTTTTTGCTTTGTTGCGGTTGAGGTGAAGCCTTCTATTCCAATAGTATCAGCGATAAAAGCCCGTCAGTTGATGAATAAGGATTAAGGGCTGTAGGGCTTACTTGGCTGCAATAGTCGAGGTACCTAAGGCAGACCCCTCTCTTGAACAAATTGCAATCGTTCGAGAATATCCGGATGTTTTTCCAGACGATCTTTTTGACCTACCACCTGAAAGAGAGATTGACTTCGTTATCGATTTGGTGCCTGGATCAACCCCAATATCTAAAGCATCGTATCGAATGGCTCCTGCGGAACTTAAAGAGCTCAAGGAGCAACTACAGGATCTCATGGATAAGGGCTTTGTTCGACCTAGTTTCTCTCCATGGGGTGCTCTTGTGTTATTCTTGAAGAAGAATGACGGTTCTATGAGACTTTGTATAGATTACAGAGAATTGAACAAAGTAACAATAAAGAATAAATATCCTTTGCCAAGAATTGAGGATCTATTCGACCAGCTTCAGGGTGCAGGGTATTTTTCCAAGATCGATCTGCGATCTGGTTATCATCAATTGAGGATTAAAGAAGAGGACATCCCAAAGACAGCCTTCCGTACTAGATATGGACATTATGAATTTTTGGTGATGCCGTTTGGGTTAACAAATGCTCCTGCAGCATTTATGGACCTGATGCATCGAGTCTTTAAAGAATACCTGGATCAATTTGTTATAGTCTTCATTGGAGATATATTAATCTATTCAAGGTCTGAAGAGGAACACGAAAGGCATTTGAGAATAGTGCTTCAGAAACTTAGAGAAGAGAAATTATTTGCGAAGTTCAAGAAGTGTGAAGAGTACCGTTCTTGGGGCATATTGTATCAAAGGAAGGCATTGAGGTTGACCCGAGTAAAATTGAGGCAGTTCGTAATTGGCCTACACCAGCTAATGTGAAAGAGGTCCACAGCTTTCTTGGATTAGCTGGTTACTATCAGAGATTCGTGGAAGGATTTTCCAAGATTGCCTCACCTTTGACGAAGCTGACCAGAAAGGATACAAAATTTCAGTGGAATTCGGATTGCGAACAGAGTTTTGAGGAGTTAAAAACGCGATTGACAACTGTGCCAATTTTAGCTATTCCACAGGGAAATGAAGGCTTGGTTATTTACAGTGATGCCTCATTAAAGGGGATTGGTTGTGTTCTTATGCAACACGGCAAGGTGATTGCCTACGCTTCAAGGCAATTGAAAGAGTACGAGAAGAATTACCCAACTCACAATCTCGAGTTGGCAGCCGTCGTATTTGCATTATAGATATGGAGGCACTACCTCTACGGGGTTAGATGTGAGATCTACACCGATCATAAAAGTCTCAAATATTTCTTCACACAGAAAGAACTAAACATGCGACAACGCAGGTGGTTGGAACTTGTCAAGGATTATGATTGTGTTATTAATTATCATCCTGGAAAGGCTAATGCCGTAGCTGATGCTCTTAGCAGAAAAAAGTCATGGAACAATGAATGCCTTGCAAGTTGTCCAAAAATAGTTATTAATTGATATCCAAGGGTTAGAGTTGGAGATCGTTCCAAAAAGAAAGTCAGGTTATCTTGCTAACATAACCTTGGAATCGACATTGTTGGAGAAAATCAAGGCTCTATAGTTAGAAGACACCAATACTTCAAGGGTCCGCACTGAAGTAATTGATGGGAAACGTACTGATTTTGTTATCTCCACGGATGGTGCCCTTCGGCAGGGTAATAGACTGGTAATCCCCAATAATAAGGAATTGAAGCGAGAAATTATGAGGGAAGCTCATAACACTCCTTACTCAATTCACCCCGGAAGTACTAAGATGGCTCGAGATATGAGGCAGCATTTTTGGTGGATTGGCATGAGTAGGGATGTAGCGGAATATGTTCAACGTTGTCTCACCTGTCAGCAAGTTAAGGCCGAACATCAGCGACCTTCTGGCCTATTACAACCTCTTATGATTCCGGAGTGGAAGTGGGAACGAATAGGCATGGGCTTTATTGCTGGCTTACCAAAGACGAAGAAGGGTTATAACTCCATATGGGTGATTGTTGATCGTCTTACCAAGTCGGCACACTTTCTGCCAGTAAAGAATACTTATATTATGGAGAAGTATGCAGAGTTATATGTGGCAGAAATTGTAAGGCTTCATGGGATTCCCCTATCCATTGTGTCTGATCGCGACCCAAAATTTACTTCTTCATTTTGGAAAAGTCTACATAAGGCCATGGGTACTCAATTGAGATTCAGCACGGCCTTTCACCCTCAGACAGATGGATAGTCAGAGAGAACGATTCAAACCCTGGAAGATATGTTGAGAGCTTGTATTATTGATTTTCCAGGTACTTAGGACGAATTTCTCCCATTAATTGAGTTCTCCTATAACAATAGCTATCAAGCGTCCATTCACATGGCTCCATATGAGGCGCTATACGGGAGGAAGTGTAGATCGCCGGTTCACTGGGATGAAGTAGGGGAACGAAAATTACTAGGTCCAGAAATGGTGCAGCAGACATCAGAAATTGTTGAGAAGATTCGTCAACGGATGTGAACTGCACAAAGTAGACAGAAAAGCTATGCAGACAAAAGAAGGAAACCATTGGAATTCGCTACAGGTGATATGATTTTCCTGAAGGTCGCTCCTATGAAAGGAGTTATGGGATTTGGGAAGAAGGGAAAGTTAACTCCGCGATTTGTTGGCCCCTTTGAAATACTTGAAAGGGTGGGTGACCTAGCTTATCGGGTTGCACTGCCACCGGCACTATCTGGGGTTCATAACGTATTTCACGTTTCGATGTTGAGGAAATATATTTCGGATTCTTCTCATATTCTCAGTTATGAGTCGTTAGATCTTCGTGAGGATCTAACTTACGAGGAATCACCTGTGAGGATCCTACTGAAGGCATATAAGGAACTTAGGAGGAAGAAGATAACTCTAGTTAAAGTTCTTTGGAGAAATCATGCGGTAGAAGAGGCTACTTGGGAACGCGAGGACGAAATGCGTGCTAAGTATCCACAACTTTTTGGTAAGTTTTAATTTCGAGGACGAAATTTCTTTTAGGGGGTAAGGAATTGTAAGACCGGTTTTCATTTTTACGTGCAATTTTAAATTTCACGTAATATTGTTGTGAATGTTATTATAAATTATAGATTTATGATCTTTAATGTCTATAATTGGAATTATTTTTTTTGCAGTGGAAGGACTTGGACGCCGTCTCGATCAATGTACCAATTAGAAAGTTATTAATTTTTCATACAATTTTATGCTTAATTGTTTGCTCGATTTGTTACTTACCAAATTTCTATTTTTTATCAATTGTAATTTGCCTAGATTGCATTATTTCGTAAATAGGGCACTTTGTTAAACTTGTGAAGGATTTGCACTTAAATTACCCATTTTGAGAGTAGAGGGACCAAATTGCAAAGTGTCAAAATTTAAACCTATACCTAATTTTAAAAAACCGCACAACCTCGGCCTCTCTCTCTCTCTTTCTCTCTCTCTCTCTCTCTCTCTCTCTCTCTCTCTCTCTCTCTCTCCCCACACACCTCACTCACGATCTCTCTCTCTCTCACACCGCTCCCATCTCCCTCTCTCGGTCTCTCCTTCCTCACGCAGTCGTCGACCGTCGACCGCCACCCCACCGACGGTAAGACCCCTTTTTCCCCTTCTCCTCTCACACGCGCACACACACACACGAAAAAAAATCGAACGCACACACGCTTCACACACTTCCACGCACACACACATACATATTTCGATATACACATGTATATATACAGATTTCTATGTAAATTGGTGTATGTATATATGGAATTGATATATATGTATATTTTTGTTGGGTGGGTGGCGGGGTAGGGACGGGGTGTGAATAATTAAAAGAAGAAAAATCATTTTTGGGTAGGGGTGGGGTTGGTGGGTGACGGGTATAGAGTTGAGACGGGGTGTGGAAAATAAAAAAAGTCATTTTTGGGTGAGGTGGGTAGTGGTGAGGTTGTTGGGTGACAGGCATAGGGTCGGGATGGGGTGTGAAAAAGTAGAAAAAAATCATTTTTGGGTGGGGTCAGTTGGTTAGGTGGGTGGCTGGGTAGGGTCAGGAGCGAGGTGGGTGGGGCTGTGAAAAATTGAAGAAAAAACTCATTTTTGGGGGGTGGGTAGGAATGGGATGGGTGGGTATGGTGGGGTGGGGTGGGTGAAAAGGTAGGGTCTGGGTGGGGTGTGAAAAAGTGGAAGAGATTTTTTTTTTTTTTTTTTTTTGGTGGGGAGGAGTCGATTGGTTGGGTGGGTAGCTACTAGGGTCGATGGCAGGGTGAGTGTGGAAAATTAGAAGAAAATTTTCATTTTTTAGGTGGGGTGGGTGGCGGGGTAGGGTGGGAAAACATGGATAGATAAAAAAAAAACATTTTGTGGGGTGGGGTGGGCAGGGTGGTGTTCCGGTGGGGTTGGTGTGGGCGTGAAAAAGTAGAAGGAAAAAAATCATTTTTGGGGTAGGGTGGGATCTGTAGGGTGGTGTCGGGCTGGGTGGTGGTAGGTGGAAAAGTAGAAGAAATAAATCGTTTTTGCAGTGAGGTGGGGTAGGGTGGGTGGCGAGGCGGGCAGGGTGTGTCGTGGTCTGTGGCTGGGATAAGATCAATTTGTCACTTTGCGATGAGGTGGGGTAGGGTTGAGTGGAGTGGGGTCGGGTTGGGGTGGGATTTGGAAGTGTGGGAAAATATCGGGAGAATATAAAAATAAACTTATTTTTGGGGTGGGATAGGATATGGGTGGTGAGCTGGGGTTGGTGGGTGGGGTCGGGGGATGTGGCTAGGGTGAGATTAATTTGTCACTTTGCAATGAGGTGAGGTGGGATAGGGTCAAGTGGGGTGGGGTGGGGTGGGAAAGTGTAGTAAAACATCGAGAGAAAATAAAAATAACTTATTTTTGGGGTTGGGTAGGTTATGGATGGTGAGACGGGGTGGGTGGTGGGTCGGAGGATGTGGTTAGGGTGAGATCATTTTGTCACTTTAAGATGGGTGGGGTAGGGTGGGGGTGGGTGGGATGGGGAATGATTGAAAAATATCGAAAGGAAAAAAATAAAAATTATTTTTGGTGTAGGGTGGGTGGGGTGGGGTGTTGGTCTGTGGCTGGGATAAGATCAATTTGTCATTTTGCGATGAGGTAGGGTAGGGTCGAGTGGAGTGAGGTTGGGGGGGCTGGGGAAGTGTAGGAAAATATGGGGAGAAAATAAAAATAAACTTATTTTTGGGGTGGGGTAGGATATGGGTGGTGAGATGGTGTGGGTGGCAGGGTGGGTGGGTGGGGTCTGGGGATGTGGCGAGGGTGAGATCAATTTGTCACTTTGCGTTAGAAGTGTCAATTCGGGTGTTCCGGGCCGGGTCGGCCCGCCAATAAAAAGCCCGGTAACGGCCTGCTACGGGTTACGGGCCGGTTACGGGTCAGCCCGCAAATTTTGGAACTACAACTCAGGTCCGCCCGCTGACCCATCCGGGTCGAGCCCATACGGGTCGCAGTTTGTTCTGATTTGGCTCGTATGAATAAAAATATAGATTTTTTTCATATTTATAGCAAATTTTTTGCCAAATTTGTAAATACAAAATGATTAAAATGATAAATTCATATTTATACCATAAAATATTTACATAAAATTTAAAATTATAGTTTATGTTATATGAATTACTTCTAAATTTGCAAATTTAAATAAAACATAAACAAATAACAATTAACTAAGTGATAAATGTATTTTTAATTACTATTATCAAAAAACGTTACTTTTTTATTTATTAGGGAGAAAAAAAATAAGATTTTACTTTAAAAGTTGTATTAGAGTTTCTAGAAGAAGAGAGATTTTCAATGTTACCATATTTAATAAAACAATTTTTTTTTTTTTTTTTTTTACGGGCCAGCGGGTCAACCGCGGCCCGCGAATGTTTGACCCGCAAAACTCGCTGTTCACAACTTCTTGATCCGTGAACCGCCCGCACGGGTCACGGGTCGGCCCGCGGTCCCGGGTCAATCCAGGCCGATTTTCACGGGTCTGATCGGCCCGTCCGTCTTGACACCTCTACTTTGCATTGGGGTGGGGTGGGATCGAGTAGGGTTGGGGTGTGGTGGGGTGGGATGGGGAAGTGTAGGAAAACATCGAGAGAAAATAAAAATAAACTTATTTTTTGGGTGTGTAGGGTTGGTGGGTGGGTGGGGGCGTGGATAGGGGGAGATCAATTTGTCACTTTGCAATGATGTAGGGTATGATCAATTTGTCACTTTGCAATGAGGTGGGGTTGGGTCGAAAGGAAAAAAATAAAAATTATTTTTGGTGTGAGGTGGGGTGGGGTGGTGTTGATGGTGGGCGCGCATAGGTGGGGTGGGGTGATGGTAGGTTGTGACGTCAAAATTTGAAATTTTGATTTAAGATTATATTAGTTTTAATATAATATATAGTAGATAATTATATTAATAATATATATATATATATATATATATATATATATATATATATATATATATATATATTATTATTATATTTATTTTTAATTATTAAACATCTAACTAAACGAATTAACACGTGAATTTTTAAAAAAAAAATATATTTCATTCACATGATTTTTGAATTGCATCTTTGAAACACAAGGTTTTATGTAATTTTTCCAAAAGTTTTTTGTTGCTCACGCGATCGCGTGGGCCAATTTCGGCCCAACCAAATTTTATTTTTTGTTTTTATTATTTTGATGTAAGGGCGTGTTTAGCTCGATTTGTACGTGTTTTTGGGACTTTTTTAGACCTAATTTTTAGGGGTATTTATACTCTCATTTCTTAACACCCAAAATCCCAATTTTTCACTCTAAAACCCTAGCCTCTTTATCTCTTTTCTTTCTTTTCTTTTTTTCTTTGTTTTTGCTTTAGTTTGTAATTTGGTTTAATTTTCAAGTTGCTGGCACCTACTGGATCAAAGAAGCAAGAAGTAAAGTGGAAATACAAAACAAAGTTCAAAGAATTCTTGGAGCAAAAATCAAGGGAAGTGTTGTATTTCATTTTTCTTATATTTTTATCTTTCATTTCTATATTTTGTGATGTATTTCGATAAACCTTATCTTTAATTTGTGGAATATTTATATAATGTGCTAACTGTTTTATGTTGAGATGATTGATATAGCTTAACTCAGTTTAAATAATTTTAATATTTGTTTATTAATTTTGAGCTTATTTCATGTGTGTTTGTTATTGAGATTATTTCATGTGTGTGATTAATCGTCAAATATATGTTTTGCGAAGTGTATGATAATCGAGAGATATTGTACATTTTAAACCAAATAACAAATGTTCTAAGTTCTTGTTAATGATAAAGATATACGTTAAACCCTAGATGATCTATTGAGCTATTTTCATAAAGAGTTAATGCAAACTTGAAAAATCGGGTCTAACATTGTAAATGAGTAATATATTAATTTGCATGTATTGAGAAATTACTTAAGCAAGAGTTAAGTGAAATCATGAATCCCAACTATTTTATCTTTCATTTTCCTTATTTTAATTTGGTTAAAATTAATTTCTTTAATTTAGAATTGTCAAAAATCCATCTTTTAATTGTGTGTTTCTTTTTATTATTAGAATTAAATTAATTAAAGTTGTATAATCTAAAGTAAACATTCCTCATGGGATCGATAATCCGGACTCAAAAAGTACACTTTATTACTTGTATGCGATCATGCGCTTGCGGTACACACTAATTTTAGCGAATGTGGGTCGCTGAACTTTGAGAACTTGACATCGAGTTTAGACCGCAAGCAGTAATTAAAGCACGTGTCTTAGCATATTTTGTGGTTGAGATCACAGCAAGACCTTCGTGAGTATTGATAACAGAAAAGAAAGATAGTTTAATCTTGCATTAGGATGGGACATCCAATGTAGCAGGCTCGAGGGTAGACATCATACTAAAAAAAAGATGATGGTACGAAAGAAATTTATAGTGTAGAAAGGTTCGATTTTTCGATAACTAATAACGATGCATAGTATGAAGTTGTTACTGCAGAACCACATGCTGCACTTGATCTAGGGTTGAGCTCATCAAAGTATTGAGAGACTTACAGTTAGTAGTTGGACAGATAGACTAATCATTTGAGGCAAGAGATGAAAAATGTCATCTTACCGAATCGTCGTCCTTGATTTAAAGAGAAAGTTCAGATAATGAAAAATAGAAAAGATCCCAATTTTGGCCAACCACAAGTTCGATTATTTGTCAAGATTTAACTTTGCAAATATTGATGATTTGGAAAGGAGAGTATTCGTTCATACGCTTTATGAGTCGAGCATTTCTTGGTCCTATTTTTAGTAAATGTTTGTTGAACTCTTGAGATGTCAGCAAATTGGATTGTCTATAAATAGGTTTGATCCATTTGTGAAATTGCAGAGAAATAAGTCTACTATTCTATTCTTCGATTTTCCTTTACAACAGTAGCTTTATTCTTTCTTCTTGAAAGAAGTCTTTCAATTGTATCATTCTCACATCTTGCACGGTACTAGTATGCATTTCCCTATGTGAAATGTCGTACTATCCATTTACTCAACACTATTCACTAACTCTTCAACAAGTAATGAAAGAATCAAGAGAGACTAACAACAAATAGTGGTATTAAAATATGTAACATATTAATTGTAACTTAAGAATAGACAGTGTGTTTAACTTCTAAATTTAAAGAGTGAATTTTATTTGTAAGTATCGACTCTTTCAAATTGAGAGCATCTTATGTCAAACAGTCGCTCTTGGAGTTTCTAATTGCAATAAAAAAACAGTGTTATAAAAAAATGCGCCCTGGTGACCTCGCACCTCGCTTAGGAAAAAATGGTGCAAAAACCATGGCCTTTTTCATTGAATTAAGAACTTTTTAAAACAATTTCTAACATTTTTTTGATCAATTTAACAATATTTTTTTAGGGCTAATTAGGCCCAATCATGTTTTTAAATTTAAAAATTTAAAAATATGTTAATTATTTAATATTTAATGAAATCATGTATTCTGCTCTGTACCAAAAACAAAGTAGAGAGGATGAAGGCTATGTACCGGAAACAAAATTTTGAGATCAAAAGAGGTTCTCCAACAATGATACGATGGTACCACCGTACCACAAATCTCTAGGTTTGTGATAGAGAGAACTTGTCGCATATATAGTCCACAAAGTGAGTGTTTTTGAAAGTTGAAGATTATATATATCCAGAGAAAACAGAAACAAAGTTGAATTAAAAAATTCTTGCATTGCTGTTTTGAATGTGTTTGGCGGGTAAAGTCGGTATTATATATCTATCACAATTTGGCTGATGAATCATGAATTAGAACCGTAATTAAAACCACTAACCAATCCATTCTATTCAAAAAAAAAAAATCACTAACCAATCCACAATCTCACATTAATACGTCGTCTCATTACTTACAATTGTAATTCATTACAAAGTATAATTAAGTTTTAATTGCAATTGCAATTAAGATAAATGTTACTAAATACAATTTGTAACTAATTAAATTAATTTCAATATTAAAACTTTTACAAATTCATTATTTCTAGTTATAATTAATTGCACAAATTGAAATGAGTTATAATTGTAGTTAGTTGAAAACTAGTTGCAATCGCAAGTTCATTAGTTACAATTGTAATTAATGGAAAAATTATAATAAAGCTACAATTGTATAGCTACCGCATATTGATCAATTAAAACTTTATTATAGTTTTGTAACTTCAATACAATTTTGTAGTAATAAACAATTTTGCAACTAGTTACAAACTAACAATTTCTAGCAAATAGTTTGAGCAAAGATGTCTTTGCATTGTAAAACAATTTGTTAACCACTTGTATCAATTTGCCACAATGTGTTTAGATACTACCTAATGATCACTTACAAATTTATACACTCATGCAACAATTACAATTGGTCTAATTTTGTAATATATCCGATTTTGATAATTAAGTCATAATTTTAATTAATTACAATTTGTAACTAATTCAATTAAATTTAAACGAAAAAAAATTCCGAGTGACTTGTATACAATTAAGTTACAATTGTAATTAATTGCAATTTGCAAGTAATTCAAATACTTTTAGCAATTAAATCTATTATGTTTTGAAAATTCATTAGTTAAAGTTGTAGTTAATTGCAAAATTGAAATTAAGTTACAATTACAAACTGTAATTAATTATAATTTGTAACTAATTCAATTAATTTTAAAAAGGAAAATGAAATTTCGAGTGAATTGTTATATACAATTAAGTTATAATAGTAACTAATGGGTTACAATTGTAACTAATTACAATTAGTATTTACCTCGTGCAATGCATGGAAATTACTTTTCGAAATATTTATTTCAATAAATTCATAAAATTTCAATACTTTTAATCGACACAAATACAAAATGCATAAAAATAATAATATTCTATTAAAAAATTATTAAAATTTAGAAAGCAACATAATTAATCTACATTATTAAAAACTTATTTGAATAGTAAAATGTCAATTTATATATTATATTTAAATAACAAATGATCGTAGATTTCAATAATTATTATGCATTATTGTTAACTTCATTGAAAATGTGAATTAACATAATTTCTGCATTTTATTTTTTCAATTTTCATTGAAAAATTCTATCACAATAATTGTAAATGTGTGTTTAATCTTGACCCACTAAATAAAATTATACTTTTATTTACAAAATCGAGTAGTTAAAATAATAATTACGAAAATCTCCAATTATCATGATACGACAAGCGGATAATGTGGGAAATCAAAAAATTACACCAAAAATCTTGTACAATATAATCTTTACACAGTTATTAAAATTAAAAATGATTAAAAATATTACATACGTTCGGTAATTTTGTCTATAAATTTATTTACAAACAACGCATTTTTCTCCCACTTTTTAATTATACACATTTTTTTAAACCACTTTTTTTTAACTATACAAGTTTTCGAATCACTTTTCAACCACGCATCTGAAAAACAAAATAACAATATTTTTGTTTATAAACAAAAACATAGCTTTCGAACGGAGATTTAAGTATTTTCTATAAATTTATTTACAAATTACACATTTTTCATCCATGTTTATTCTATTTTTATTTTAGTTTTTTTTTTTTTTTTTCCAAAAATTGTAAATACATTGTGAAGGGAAAATTATCTCTCCTCACTTCTACTTTTATATATGCATGTATACATGTAATTTTATAGAAGATTATTTACAAACAACGCATTTTTCTTCCATTTTTTTTTTCCAAAAATTGTAAGTGCATTTTGGAGGAAAAATTGTTTTTACTGCTTCTCTCTTCTCACTTCAACTTGTGTGTGTGTGTGTGTGTGTGTGTGTGTGTGTGTGTGGAAGAAGAAGAAGATAATGATAGATATAGATTGTAAGTGCATTTTGGAGAGAAAATTGTATTTTATGAATTATTATTCGTCTTTTAAGTATGTTGCGTTTTGAAAATTCATTAGTTATAATTGTAACTAATTGCAAAATTGAAATTAAGTTGCAATTGTAATTAATTAAAACTAAAGCCTTCTCGTGCTCAACCTCCAATGAATTATTATTCTTCTAAATCTGTCATGTTTTGTAAATTCATTAGTTATAATTGTAACAAATTGCGAAATTAAAATTAAGTTACAATTGTAATTAATTACAAACTGCAATTAATTACAAATTGTAACTATTTCAATTGATTTTAAAAATAAAATAAAATTTTGAGTGACTTGTAATATACAATTAAGTTATAATAATAATAATAATAATAATAATAATAATTAATTAATTACAACTGTAATTAGTTATAGCTGAAGTCTTTCTTTGTTCAACCTCCAATAAATTATTTTTAGTCTTATTATTAACTTCCTCTCTAGAGCGCACACAGTCCATTTTACATATCAAAATTCTAGCAAATATTCTCAAACAAGAGACTGCGTCATGCCGCCATTCCCCAATCTATCATCGGGTCCTAAAATGTTTATTTTCCCCCATTAAGCAGGTGAAGTGAGAGCAATACCAAGGGCTCCACTCCTGGAAATTGCAGCGCTTGAACTAAGTGGGATGGTAGAAGAAGGATTAGTTAAAACTATTAACAACTCTGGTGGGAATCAACTAGAAAAAGAGCAATATTACTCAAGAATCTAACAAAACTAGTTAAAATTCGTTTCTAAGGACATTCACATTGGATGTATTACAATGTTTTTTAGTATGAGATGTTAACTAATAGTCAATTTTATAGCTATATTGAATATGTTAACTTATTTGTTAAATGAATATTTTTAACAATAAGTTAACTTTCTTGTTAAATTTAGCTACTATTTTAACATACGACATGGCACTTTAGTGTTAAAATTCTCCAATAGCTTAAATACTCCTCACCCTCACCCACTCAATACCTTATTTATTCACTTTCTTTATCTTCTTTCTTATTAAATTTTTTAACATCAATAAAAAATATATATTTTTTTTTTTTGATTTTATATTCTATGATTTAATGAGATTTTCAAAATAAATATCATATTGATATATAAATTTTGCTATTTTAAAATAGGTATTTGTCATATTCATTTGACTTAACTGGAAATTAACACATTCATTGTGGTAATAATTGATGTGTTAACTTTAACATATACATGTCATTTAACATCTATTTTTTGTCATGTGGCTAGTTAAATTTAACACATACAATGCGGATGCTCTAATTGCTTCTCAAGCTTGATGGAGCCAGTTGAAGCAGAAGCTGTAGAAGAGTCGGTCTCTCCACGTAATTTCCACACACACACACACACACAGAGAGAGAGAGAGAGAGAGAGAGTCAATTGTTACTAATTTTCTGTGAATCTAAATCTTCAAAATTTACCAGATTTTAAGAATATGTTTTATATTGTTGAAATATTTATTAAAATAGATTATATTTAAAAAATCCCGAAAAGTTTTGTATTTTTGTACTTAACCCTATTTTTTAGCTTTCATGATGCCATGTTTGATTTAGGCTAAAAATTAATTAAATTTTATTTGATAAATTACTTTATTTATAAACAAAAGCGATTTATTTTGACTATAAATTACTTTGAAGATCATTGTAATTCCAAAAGTTTAGAAATTCTAAAACCTAGACGTGTTAACTTTCTTTACCTAAAATGCGGAAAAAAAAAAGTAAGTAATTTTGATTTATGTATAATTATTATTATGTTCTTTTACGAAATTCTATAGAAGTTTTGATGAGTCTCTCCAATAAATTGGACTTAGGCAACCAATAGAGGGACACTACAAAACATCACAATACCAAAATCATCAACATCCAACCACAACAATTTAAAACACTAACCTAAAACTCATTCCACACTTCAAGACTACCAAACTAATCCAAAATCAATCTAACAATACAACAATGGAAAACTCAAATCAATAAACTCCATCTAATTAAATGAGAAGTTAATCAACTACTAATGAAATATGTTTGTCTTATTCAAAACTATAATCAATCAATCAATTTAAAAGATTTCAAGCTCAGGTACTATATAGGTCTGCCACCAAATGCTCTCCTCATATCATCTACCTCTCATTACCTAAAATGTGGGGAAAAGTAAAGAGTCTCAGCAAGTAAACTCCATGTGTGTAATGCATGCTCATAACATGCAAATCTTAAAAATCTCGAAGTAGGTATCCCCATTCTCTTTAACATTTCAAAAATTTATTACATTGCTATCATGAGCTCACTTAATGTATCTTCTAGCCAATCAGAATGCACTTGGCAATTCTTATTTGAAACTAGATTCATTTCACCGCAATGCGGTTCATTCACTTTTCACTTTCACATTTACCTTCCAAGTCGGGTACGCGATCCTCCGCATTCCATTTCCCAATCACATCTTTTATGGCATAAAAATATACCTACTTCTTTATTAAAATTTGGTATACATATATTTTTGAGAAAAAAAAAGTACATTTCACATTTTCCATTTATCACATCTAACTTTTCAGAATTTGATAATCATGTATACTTATTGATGCAATTACACAATATCTATGCATGTTTGAACATTTCATTGAGCGTAAAGAAATCATGCAAGGTAAACAAGATATCAAAATCAAATACTTGCAAGATGACAACTAGATGCGTTACTTCTACGTTATTCATTCAATCTTGGATTAGGGAAAGTTTACTTACATCAAGTCTTTAGTATTCATTTTTTCCTAGATTGTAGATGAAAGTATCTCGATTGCCCGCGACGTCAATGTACAAAAGATCCTAAATATTTTTGTTCATCAATAAAAATATAACATTTAGTTCAAAATCACTTATCTACTATTCTTTTAACACCAAACAAAACCCTAACCGAGGTCAAAACTTCAATTTGATTCACAATTTAACCCAAACGGAACCTTAAGATATTTCAAACACATATCACACCATATTCAAAACAAGAGATCAAATTCAGTGCAACATTAGAATTTTTTCTTAATTATTAATTAGAAACTCAAACTAAAAGTACCCAACTTAACCTAAAATCTACAAAATTATTCAATTAAAATTCTAACTATTAATAATCTGAAAATTCTCAAATAAGTTCCCAATTAAACCTAAAATCAACAAAAAAAAAAAAAAAAACCTAAAACCTTAAAATTTGAAATTGGAAATTGTACATAATATATATATAAGAGTGTGTGTGTGTATAACGCCCTGAAAATTTTAGAGTTGAATTATTTAATGATTTTATTATTTATGTATTTTAAGGATTTTGAGAAGTCGAAAGACTAAAATATTTTATGTTTTGACAACAAATTTTTATCGGGGCCAAATATTTAAATTTTTATAGATTGATAAATATCGATATTATACTCGTTTTGTAGATCATAATTAATTAAAAATTATGATTTAAGAAAAATTTATTTTGGATAAAACCACATCAACTTATTGTTGATTAAAATGAATACAACTTTGAAAAGAATTTCTAAAGTTTTAATTTCAATTCATTTTGACGTGTAATATCATATTTTGCATAATTGGAGAATCACAATCCTTTTCAAAAAAAAATTCAACTTATCCTTATTTCAATTGATTTCAACTTCACATGTCCATAGGAAATCAAAATTTTATTCACGCTTAATTATCTGTTAATGCACGGATTATTGCACACTAATCCCATTATTTAAGGAGTTACCTGTTTGCACCGATTTCACGCCAAATTCTAATATTTTAAGGACACCGACTTATGCATTGATTAAGCACCCGCGTCACACCAAATTCTATTATTTAAACCCACTAGTAATCGCACCCGTGCGATGCACGAAATAAATAATATTTATTGAATAAGTTGTAAAAATACAATGATCGATAAAAATAACACAATAAAAAAATAATAATAATAACTTGCATACACAAATTGTGTATAATTTGTAATTTCATTTCTCCCTATAAGATTTCTTACTTTAATGCATAAATTGTATATTCAATATACAATCAAAATATTAATTAAAAAAATTATGAATTGCATTTTTTTTAACAATTCATTGTTCATTATCTAGTTTCCTTAGTTTATTTATTCATATAGAATTAATTATTCAAAAATAATTTTTTTAATGTTCATTCACAACCACATATTATTTAAAAACTAATTTTTCACAATTGCACATACCACTTTTTAACCACACATTCTAAAAAAAGAAAATCAATTTTTAACCACTCAATTGATTGATTTGACAATTATTTTATTTTTTATACTACCTTCTTTCACTTTCAATCACACATTTAAACCATTTCTATAGATTATATCAAACTTACTCATATTCAATGGTTTCAAATACAATGTGACATTTTATTTTTCACAAAGTTTTGAAAATGATCATGTTACCCACACGCACAAAACTATTTTTGTGCATGTTAAATAAATGTATGGACTATATTTTATTTTTAAATAGAATAAGTTTGATAAAACCTTATATTTTATTTTCTATAGAATTCAATGAATTAATTGTTAAAGTATGTAGTATATATTTTACAAATTGATGTTATTTTAAATTTATAAAAATTAAAAAATAGATAAATGAACAAAATGAGTAAATTTATAAAATTAATTTCAAAATTACCAAAGAGTTTATCGAAACCTGAAGTTGTAGAAATTAAAATGATTCAATTGAATTTACTTAGAAAGATCGGATATCATTATTTCTTTTAATTTTATAAGAAAAAAGATTTGAAATTAATTATTTATGTCAAATCGAAGTTATGTAAGAAATGATAAATATCATTTTATGACTTAGATGAGATAAATTAAAAAGATTGGATATTGAAAAAAGTAAAAAAGTATAAGTAAAACTTTTACCTTTATTATTTGAGGCAATTTTAAGAATGATATATTTAGAGTTTGCTCTCATTTGTTAACTTGTATTGAACTTCTCGTTAAGATCATGAATTTGACACCTATATTGAATATTTTTTAACTTCAAAATATTACAATAATTATCAAAAGAATAAAAATAATATACAATTTGACTTTTTTATAGATTTTTTATTTTTTACAATCAATAAGTCATTTATTACATGTCACCTATAATTAATTTTGCATTAATTGAAGTTTCCTAATTCAATTATTAAAATAATTAATAAAATTATAAAGTTTCCTAAAATAGCAGGAAAAAATGGCGGGAAATTATGTGTGGATTTTTTTGGCTGCTATACTATTATTATATATATTAAGATTAGTTAGTGCTCATAATTTTCACACCTTAGTGAGAAAGACAAAAAAAAAAAAAAAAAAGAGTCAGAGAGTAATAGTAGAAACAGAACGAGTTAGAGAAAGAACTAAAGTTTTTCGACACGTTCGATATTCGTTTGGTAATAATTTTCAGTTCTTCTTGTTCAATTTCACGATCAATTCAACGAACGAGGTATGGATTTCTCTATGTGTCAAGTGGTTTTGTATTTCCACTTTTTAATGTTTTAAGTTTGAGTATTTTATGCATTATTATGTGATCCGAATTAAGGGGATTTTATAGGTAATACTAAAGGGTACTATGTAGATCTACAGAAGCCAGTCACAGGACTAGACCCTAAATTGAGATTGAGAATGGTTTTGAACGCCACAAATATTCTAGCAAATATTTGATAAGTTCGATATTTGAACGCCATAAGAAATATTCTTGATAAGTTCGAAAATATAGGAATCCACCTATAACTTGTATTGAATCCTCAATAAAACTGTTTTTAATCAAATCAAATCTCAAGTCTGAATTACAATGAATGGAAATTAATATAAATAAGTAAAAAAACCTAGCCGCTAATTGACTCAAAATAGAATTCTAATTAGACTAAAATTCTAAAATAGGCAAACAAATAATTAAAAAAAAAATTAACCTAAAAATACGAAAAAACCCTAATTTCCGTCTGCATAATTGACTTGCTGTTTTGAAACCCCAAATGATGGAATTTGGCCATAAAATCAGTTGGTTCAAGGGCTTTAGCCCATGAGTTTTACTTAGTGGCCTATTTCTACTCGAAAAAAATATATTATGCATCTAATTCCGACATGGTTGACTGGATTGCACTTTTATTTGACTTGAATATTTAACTTTTTCTGTCAAGCCTGCTATGACTCCGATTGTCGAGGGTCCGGAACACATCATACCCTCCTTCTTTAGGATGATTCATCCCGAATCATAACTTTGTTCATGTTGTTTCACTTCACCTCCTAGATCAAACGGAAAATTATTGCTTCCATGCCAGAGGGATGACCAATAGTATCCTGTAACTTGGGTTACATGAATGGGTTGAAGTAGAAACTCCTGTGGACATTGGGGGTGTTGCCCAAATTTCCAAGCACATTTAACCTGCAAGACAAAATTAAATAAAACGGGGAGGAAAATGTTAGGTTCATGAGGTACAAGGTATGGATCCTTGTATTCATGAATTATCACCGTCAATTCCTCTTTTGGAACAACGAGGCCCTTCTCTTCACCTCGTTCTTCCTTTGCAAGTTCTCGTTTATTCCCCGCTCTACTTCTTTTCTCTCAAGCACCTCTTTAATATTTTTACTTTCAAATTCAACCACATCTCCAATCTCCACACTTTTATCACCATGCTCGTGCACTACCTCATCACTACCCAAATGTGGATCTTCCAATTCAACGCTCAAATCTTGAACTTCAACCTCAACTCCCAATTCCACCTTCTCCTCATCAAATTTTGGAGTTTGTTTATTTGTTTTTAATTTCAACTCTCCCTCCTTCTTATCAATATCCTTATCCCCATGATGCCTCCTATTATACCACTTTTCACTCTCCTTCCTTACCCTCCATGAATCTTCTAGTGCTTCCTATAATGTCAACCCATATAGTACGCATGTTTTCCCTTTCTTAAGGAATTTGTATATGTGCATACTCTTATCATAAACAGCCTCCCTCCTATGTCCCCAAGGTTTTCCCAATAAAATATGATAAGATTTCAATGGCACTACATCACACCATACATCCTCACTATACCTTCCCTGGGTGAAAGGCACTAAAACTTGTTTGGTTACTTTGAAATTCCCAAACTCCCTCATCCACGTCATCCTATAAGGTTTATAGTGTGGTTCTAGGGGCAATCCTAATTTTTCAATCACGGTGCTACTAACGAAATTAGTAAAACACTTTCCATCAATCGCCAAACTGCACCCCTTATGATCCACATAACATCTAGTTTGGAATAAAGACCCCGGATCATAATCAATTCCTTATGTGATTTAAAAAAAATTCAAGAATGAAAAGGATTTAGAAATCAAATAGCAAGAACGACTTTTATTGACTTGGAAGGAAATGAATATCAAGAGTTTAAAAGAAACTCGAGAAAGTGGTTCTTGAATTTGGAATTACTCTTTTTTTTTTTTTTTTTTTTTGAATAATGAATTTTCGGAATTAAATAAAAAATAAATTTTTTTTTAATAAATCTGAAAATTCGACACGAACGCAACAAAACAAACGGAACAAGATTTGGATAAGAATCGAGTAAAACAAACACTTTTGAATTTTTGTTGGATTTTTATATGGATCAAAAACTGAAAATTTTTACTGACACGAAGAACAAGAAAACTAAAAAAACTTGAAAACAAAACACTCAACAAGATATGGATGATTTTTATGGGACTCGATGATAAACATAAAAATCAAACTGGATAGAAAAACATGAATTCAGAGTCCAGCTCTGATACTAGATGATGAGGTTCGAAGCGCGGAAGAAACGCCGGAAAGTTCCGAACCCAGGTTGTGGTTGGACGGTGGAATCTTGACCCGATATTCACGACGCGACGGCTCGATGATGTGGAATAAAGAACCAAGACTTTCGAAATGCCACAAGGAATTGCCCAATCTCCTTGATAAGTTTCTGGTTTTGAACGTCACAAATATTCTAGCAAATATTTGATAAGTTCGATATTTGAACGCCACAAGAAATATTCTTGATAAGTTTGAAAACATAGGAATCCACCTATAACTTTTATTGAATCCTCAATAAAACTGTTTTTAATCAAATCAAATCTCAAGTCTGAATTACAATGAATTGAAAGGAATATAAAAAAGTAAAATAACCTAGCCGCTAATTGACTCAAAATAGAATTCTAATTAGACTAAAATTCTAAAATAGGCAAACAAATAATTAAAAACAAAATTTAACCTAAAAATACGCAAAAACCCTAATTTCCGTCTGCATAATTGACTTGCTGTTTTGAAGCCCCAAATGATGGAATTTGGCCATAAAATCAGTCGGCTCATGTGCTAAAGCCCATGAGTTTTGCTTAGCGGCCTATTTCTACTCGAAAAACACATATTATGAATCTAATTCCGACATGGTTGACTGGATTGCACTTTTATTTGACTTGAATATTTAACTTTTTCCGTCAAGCCTGCTATGACTCCGATTGTCGAGGGTCCGGAACACATCAAAGTGTTTTCTATTTATTGATGAAGATATTGTCTTAGATGGTGACACGTTCCATACTTTACACATGTTAGACCCTTAACCGCAGGAGAGGTAACCCAATTGTTTGGGTATAATTAAGTAGCCTACTTACTATATGGGAGTGGAGCCCATCACTTCCCTTATAAAGGGACTATCACATCAAGTCATAGTTAACAGGGAAGGTCATACAGTCTGACACACCAATCGGCCATTCTTCGAATAGGAGTACCACTTCGAGTTACATCGGTTCGACATAACTAGTCCGGCTATAAAGGCTTCGAAAAATCCTAGCATTCAATAGCATGTGAGGCTATAGGTTCTAGGCACCGTTGGTAGCTATTGGGTCTTGTGTGGGCCCTTGCTAATTACGTGTCATGTTCATTTAAGCATGGTCGTAACATTAGTCCCTCAAATCTGGTTGGTTCATTCATGTACGAACCATAATTGCTAAATACGGATAAATGGACTCGCCTTGACAAGTCGGTGTTTGAACCTTCACTATAGAGGTTGTGCACCCCCTAAGTTCCAGAGCTAACTCAACCGGAGCAGATTTGGTAGGGTTATGTAACTGGAGCCTCAAAATAAGTGGAGTACGTGGGTCCCTATGCAAATAATCAATTATTTACAAGTTTTGGGGGTTGCCCCTTGTGTTTCCCGTATTTATGACGCGTGTGTTTACACAAGAAGATAAACGGTTTTCTTTCTTTCAAATTCTTACCGTTTGGCGCTTCATTTAGCCTATCAATAAAAGCTTTTGCCCAAAGTTTGCATGTGGAGAGCTAGGATTAACTCAGACTTCATCATCTAACGGGCTAGATCTGCAGCACAATCTTATAAAACCCTTATCTTCCTTCATTTTTTCCTTTTCACCCTTTCTAAACACTCTTAGAAATTCTCTTCGTGACTTTCTTTGCTTCTTCATTACAAGCCCTTTGATCTCCCACCAGAAATTACTGCTCACTGTTGCTCATCCTGCTATGTCGCCCATCCAAAGAATTCTCCCCTCTTATCCAACAGACAACTCCTCATTTTCGTTTGTGTATTCTATCGCTTTTTCCTTTTATTCTCTTTTCCTTTTGGGAGTGTGTTGGATGCATTTATTTTCGTGTGTTGCACCTATGGGTAAGTTTAGTTTTGGGGAACATGGAAGGACCTGGGAGAGCATATTCGAAGGAGTTGGCGGTGGTGGCTGCCTCATAAGGGGTTTTTGTCATTTGTCCTGCTTAGTATTTAGTTCCCGCTTTTTTAGGGAAAGTAGGAAGAAAAGAGAATGGTGGTTCTGTAGCGTAATATCTTTGAGTGATTGTAACAGCGAAGAAGATTCATTTCAACCATATATGGCCAAATTATCAACTGAAGAAGATGCGTCATTAAAGGAGATTCGGAGTAAGCGGGAAAGAGATTTGAGGGGGAAAGAGGTGGCGAGCACTTCATCTGGGGTACAGGAATCCGATTTAGGGGTACGAGAAAAGGGGCTCATAGGGAGGAACTGGGCCTGACTGAAGAGGAGATTTCCCAGGTAGAGGATTGGGTGGATTATGTTAATAAGGCTTCGGGTTACTGTTAACTTATTTTAAGTTATGTTTATTGGTATTTTCTATTTTTCTACATGTTGTAATTTAAGTGAATTTAATTTAATTACTTTACACATGTGTTTAGTAATTTTTATTAAGTTTAATTAAATTACTAGTTGTTTACTTGGATTTGAATTTGCAATTATATTTATCTCCTATTTTCGTTGGAATAATTATCTTGTGATATTTGTAGATAAATTGTATTACTTATCTTTTATGATAAGTATTGAGAATTGAGATAATTATATACTTTGACTAGAATTCTATCACTTATCACTTATGATAAGGATCAAGAATTGTGATAATATTTTACTTGCCTCATAATTCTATCTTTATCACTTATTATTCTTTATAAGTATTAAGATAATATTTTAGTCTTGTTAAAATAATCATATTGGCCGAGTATCTTAATGATTTGGTATCCAAGTTTATCTCTTATGGTAAAATTATATCAAGAAATATTGATCAAGAAAATCTTGATGGCCGAGTATCTTGATTCTTGGTAGTCAAGTTTATCACCTCATATGGTAAGATCTTTTTCTTGATATGGCCGAAAATCTTGATTGTTGGTATTCAAGTTTATCACTTCATATGGTAAGATCTTTATTCCATAACCTATTGCGATTTTCTTATCTTATCTTCACTTATGGAAAGATTCATGATTATCTTACCATTATCTCTAATTATCTTTGGTTGATTTACAGATAATAGAGATTTTATGCAAATAGGATTCTTGATGGTCAAGAAATCTAATTGCATTTAAATAGGAGAAATATGGACGTTTTCTCCAAGAAGTCAAGAAGCTAATATTTTCGTGTGGTACAAAATACATATATGGCTTCTTCATTGTGTGACTTCTTGATGTGCATGAATATTCTAGAGTTATAGAGCTTATTCTTTCATGGAAAAAATCGATTTATAAATCGTGTGTCTCTGGGAGGAGGAATCACTCACTTAGAGAAGAAAAGACTTTTAGCGTAAAGATCAAAGGGGATGTTTGAATCATATTCGAACGGGAGTTCGAGATTGCTGAAGAGTGTTGCAGATTCAAAGAGAGCTACTGAAGAGTGGTGGGATGCCAGCTTATATTACATGCCATAGAAGGATTAGGGAGTGATCTATTTCTTGGATGTTTGATAAATATATGCGTAGATTTATTCTATAGTTTATATTGATCTGTATAAACTCTTTTCTTATGTAGTGATTGATTTTTGTCCGTAGGGTGTGGGCACGTGGGTTTTCCCTGTTAGGGTTTTTCCCACGTTAAGCTCAAACATTGTTCTTGTCTGTTTACAATTCTACATATTTTATTTAGACTGTTCACGTTCTATAATCCAGACGAATCTAGATTAGAAGGATTCATCTGGATCTGCGCTAAAATAAAATCACGTGTTCTGATAATACACTACTGTCCAGATCAATCTGTGATAGTCTGTTCGTTTAAACATAAAATTTGGACAACTTTAAATTTTCAATTGGTATCAGAGAGGGTTCACTTCTAGAAAGATAGATCCGGTTGTCCAAAATGGAAAATTCTGCATCTCTTAGGCCACCTTTGTAACTGGTAATAATTATGCATATTGAAAAATTCGCATGAAAATTTTTATTCAATCTATTGATGAACGTTGTTAGACATCTGTCCTTGATGGTTACACAGCACCCGCTGTCACTGCTGGAGGTGTTGTTGTAGTTGTAGCTAGAAGTGCTTATACTGCAGATGAATTAGCTAATGCAAATTGGAATTCTAAAGTACTTAACGCTATTGTTTCTTTGGTTGATCCAAGTCAATTCAGGTTGATTTCATCCTTAAGAACAGCCAAGGAAGTATGAGATGCTTTAAAGGTAGCAAACGAAGGAACTAACGCTGTCAAGACCTCGAAACTACATATGATCACTCTTGAGTTTGACCAACTATCTCTATGGATGAGCGAGAAGACTTCAAAAGTTTCTACGCCAGATTGAGAGATCTCACAAACTCAGCTGAAGCCCTTGGCAAAACATACTCCAACGAGAAAATTGTGCAAAAGATTCTCAGATCTTTACCAGACAGATTCCATGCAAAAGTGACAACCATCGAAGAAAGCAAGGATCTTTCAACCATGCGTGTAGAGGAACTTGTGGGCTCATTAATGACTTATGAGTTAAATCTGGCTCGAAAAAAGAAAGATAAGAAACCAGGCATTGCTTTCAAAGCAAGCAGTGAAGAGCCTGACGAATCTGGCCAGACAGATGAAGATGAAAACTTTGCACTTCTCACCAGACAATTTAAAAAATTCCTCAAAGGAAAACAAAAAGAAAGATCTTCCAACCTTCAAGGCCAGAATCAAAATCAATAAAAACAAATGAAGAAAAACAATTTCTATCCCAGGAACAATGCTAACTCATTTGAAGGAAAGCCTAAAAATCATATAGTGCAGAGAATGTAAAGGACATGGACACATCGCAGTAGAATGTCCCAACACTCTAAAGAAAACCAAAGGAATGTCATGAATGATACATAGACTGATGGGGACACAGATGAATCTGAATCAGATTCAGAAAACTGCAATTCTGAAAAACAGGTAACTACCTTTACTGCCTTACAGTCATCTGGTACTGATTCTGGAAACTTTTCATATGCAGGCACTAGTCCAGATGAATCTGGATCAAACTCTGAAATTTTGAAAAAGGAACTTCAAGATGCAAAAGAAAAGATCCAACTGTTGTAGGTCTTCGCTGAACACAGCAGAGAAAGACATCTGGACGCATCTGCATTCCCGGATGACGAACAAAATAAGGTAAGTAGGTTAAGCTCAGAACTTTTGATAAGTGCTTTATTAGCATGTATTTAATTCACTTATTATCTTATTTTGTTATTGGTTTGATCCTATTGAAGCATCGTTTAATGCATTTCACTTATTGTGCTATGTAAGGTCAAAAAGAAGAAAAAGAAAGGAAACATGACCAAAGAAATACAAAAAAATCAAGAAGTGAGGTTCAAGGGCATATTCAAAGAGCTCCAAATCAATAATGGCATGTGGGAAGAAGATTAGATGCAAAAATTATGGTAAAAGAATGTTTGGAATGAAGTTGGAAATCAAAAACCCGCAAGGATTGTGATCATAAATTTTATTCATAGATTGAAGCTCAATTTTTTCATATAAGAATTTCGAATTTGGGAAGATCTATTTCACATAGAATTGTATATATTTGAGTTTTCTTTCCAACGCAACTTGAATCACCACAATCGGACTTCGGGAGAGAAAGTTATGACCAAAATAGCGCTTCTCGGCAGAAATACACTTACGGCCGTAAATGATAAAGTTACGGCCGTAACTTCCAAATTCCGAAAATTTTCAGTAGCTAACTTACGGCCGTGATAAGGAAATTTACGGCCGTAACTTGCTCTCCAAGGAATTTCCTTATCTGATTCAAGGTCTATCTTTGGTATATCTTTGGGGTAAAGCTAGGGCACGATTTTGAGAGTATTAAAAGAGCAAAATCACCACAAAAAGGAGGCTGGACATTGAGGAAAATTGAGAGAAAAATATAGAGCATTCTTGGAAGATTTTCAAGCCAAGAATATCAACAACAATGGAATTCATGAACCAACTTGAAGAATCTACCACAATCATGCTAGGCTAAATTCCATATCTTGTTCAAAGGGGAAGTTGTGTTAACTTAATTATGTTATTTTCTTTTCCTACAAATTAGTAGCGTGAATTTATTCCTTTATTTCAATTGTTGGATTATTATGTTTTGAATGTTCATTGAGTTTATTTGATTAATAGTTTAATTTGGCCAATTGGATTATTGATCTTTGGATTCATGAATATGTTATGTTTAGATTCTTGATCCGTAATTGTCATTGAATCTTTACTTTAGTAGCAAATAAATCTCGTGCAGGTTTAGTAATAATTCAATTTGGATTGATTAATTCGAGCTTGTGAAATTAACGATCCAATTCAATCTATTCTTCTAGATTTTCATACTAGTCGTGCAGTAAATCCTAAGAGCTTGTTTAGGATTGTCCGTGGCTAGAATTGGTTCGAAGAACTTGTTTTGAATCAATATACATAAGGAAGAATTTAGATAATCAGAGTTTGTTGATTATTTATGATTGATAATTGAATAGGTATATAAACACGTTACAAGGAAAAGTCTGACATTAATTAAGGGCACAACCGAACCCGAGAACAAGATTTCTTCTTATATTATTTCTGTAGTCATATTGAATTGTTTATTTTTATGCATATTTTTTATTCAAGCAATTTCAAACAACAAACCCCCCATTCCATTTTAATTGATCGAACAACTAAAATTAGTTTTCGTACCTAGTGGGATCGACCCTTACTCTCGCTACTACATTATTAATTAATATTTAGCGAGTAAGGAATTATTTATTATTTTGATGCATTGCGACACGCATCAAATCTTTGGTTTCGTTGCCGGGGCGTTGGTTAACCAATTTTGTGTTTAATCAATTAGAATTTTATTTTTTCTGCATTTTTTTTTTATTTTTACTTTATTTCTATAATTTTTCAAATAAATAAATAAATCTTGCTTATCTACTTCTTTGCTTATTTGCATAAAACTCGATAAACCTACTTTGAATTTTTTGATTTTGACCCAAAAATCGAGAGAATCTTTCAACAGTAAAGAAAAGCTGCACAACCAATGGCAGTAGCTAACAATAATCTGACTCTCAAGCAACTAGCTACCCCGGATGTTGCTCAACAACCGCTATGCATCACTTTTCCGGCAGTGGAAGAAGGTAGAACTTTTGAGCTAAAATCCGGACTGATCCATCTTCTGCCAACTTTCAGAGGACATCCCGGTGAGGACCCATACAAACATCTGAAGGAGTTCCATGTCATTTGTGATAGCATGAGACCCACGGGTATTACTGAGGAACAAATAAAAATGAGAGCTTTTCCATTCTCATTAAATGATGCCACCACCGACTGGCTTTATTGTCTACCATCAGGAACAATTACTACTTGGAACGATATGAAAAGACTTTTCTTGGAAAAATACTTCCCTGCATCGAGAGCTAGTACAATCAGAAAGGAGATATGTGGGGTGCGCCAAAACAATGGTGAATCATTATATGAGTATTGGGAGCGCTTCAAAAAGCTCATCTCGAGCTGCCCCCATCATCAGATCAGTGAGCAACTCTTGGTGCAATATTTTTATGAAGGTCTGGCACCGATGGATAGAAGCATGATAGATGCCGCAAGCGGAGGTGCACTGATGGACAAGACACTGAAACAAGCACGAGCTTTAATCTCCAATATGGCTGAGAACACTCAGCAATTCAACTCCAACAGGGATATGCAAGTTCGACGCATGAATGAAGTAAGAAGTTCCAATATTGAAAGTCAATTATTTGAACTAACAAATCTCGTTAAACAACTTGCTGTAGGGAAGGCACAACAGGTCAAAGCTTGTGGGATATGTGCGAACTTCGAACATCCAACAGATACTTGTCCGGTGTTGCAAGGGAAATGGTGAACAAGTAAGTGCTGCAGAGGGTTTTCCGTTCCAAAGACAACAGTACAATCCGTACTCTAATACCTACAATCCAGGATGGAGGGATCACCCCAACCTAAGCTACAGAATTAACAAGCCCCGGGGTTTCATTTCCAACAAACCTCAAGGGCAATTTCAGCAACAAGGAACCTTCCAACAACAGGGGCAGTATCAGCAAAAACCACAAGGCTCAGGTATGTCTCTAGAAGACATGGTTAAAACTTTGGCTTCTAACACAATGCAATTTCAACAGGATACCAAATCCAGTATTCATAGTTTGGAGAATCAGATGAGCCAAATGGCTACTGCCATCAACAGACTTGAGGCACAATTCAGAGGGAAGCTACCATCTCAACCCGAGGTAAACCCCAAAAACGTGAGTTCCATAACCCTGAGGAGTGGAAAAGAGGTTGAAGGTCCAAGCAAACAAATCTTCACGAATGAAGGGGAGGAAGAGAAAGAAGTTGAAAAGGGGGATGCCACTTCACAAATCCTGCAGGTAAAATCCAACTCTAACTCAATTGTTAAACTAACTCCACCTCCTTTTCGGAAGTATCGAAAAAACCACCTGTTAGGTTTCAAAAGGCTCATCCACTTGACAACATTCTCACTGATCTGTCTAAAAGAAATGTAACAAGAAGAGAATTTGCTGGTGATATGGGAAACGTCTGTCATATGTCACAAATTGAACTAAAAAATGTCAAGGAAGCTTTGACAGACGAAAACTGGGTACAGGCTATGCAGGAGGAACTCAACTAATTTGAACGAAACAACATCTGGGAACTGGTACCACGTCCTAAAGAAAGTAATGTAATTGGAACTAAATGGATTTTCAAGAATAAATCAGATGAGCAGGGAAATGTTGTTAGGATTAAAGCCAGACTTGTTGCTCAAGGCTATACAAGGCTATACCCAGATTAAAGGGATAGACTTTGACGAAACATGTGCTCCGGTAGCCAGACTGGAATCCATCAGACTGTTGCTAGCTGTGTCCTGCTACATTAATTTCAGACTATACCAAATGGATGTCAAAAATGCGTTCCTAAGTGGTGTACTCAATGAGGAAGCTTATGTGGAGCATCCCCAAGGATTCACAGATCCATCTCACCTGAACTATGTCTTTAGACTAAAAAAGGCCTTGTATGGATTGAAACAAGCCCCCAGAGCTTGGTATGAAAGGCTCATTCTTGCTAAGCAAATGATACAAAAGGGGAGGAACTGATAAAACTCTTTTCATTGAGCATATAAATCCTGGACTAACTGTAGTTCAAATATATGTTGATGACATTGTATTTCGGTCTACATCTGAGTCCAAAATTGATGAATTTATAAATACAATGAAAAGAGAATTTGAAATGAATATGGTCGGTAAACTAACATTTTTTTTTTGGTTTGCAGGTACAGTAGGATGAATCTGGCATATTCATATCTGAAGTAAAGTAGGCTAAAAATCTGGTGAAGAAATTTGGACTTGAAGATGCAAAGGCGATGAGAACTCCCATGGCAACTACATTGAAACTTTCAAAGGATGACAGTGGCAAGGATGTAGATCCATCCCTCTACAGAAGCATGATTGGAAGTCTTCTGTACCTTACTGCCAGTAGGCCAGACATATTCTTCAGTGTTGGAGTGTGTGCAAGATATCAAGCCAAACCCAAGGAGTCTCATGTTGCTACTGTAAAAAGATCATCAGATATGTAAGTGGTACATTGAGTTATGGAATCTGGTTTACCAGAGACAACACTGCCCTTCTTACAGGTTATTTAGATGCAGACTGGGCTGGAAATGTGGATGATCGGAAGAGTACATCTGGAGGCTTTTTTTACATTGGAAACAATCTGGTAGCATGGCTAAGCAGAAAAAAAATTCAGTGTCCCTTTCCACAGCCGAAGCGGAGTATATTGTAGTCGGTAGTTGTTGTACACAGCTCCTTTGGATGAAACAAATGTTGGAAGATTATGGGATATCTACAGAATGAGCCATTATGTACTGTGATAACACTAGTGCTATCAACATCTCAAAAAACCCTGTCCAACACTCCAGAACAAAACACATTGACATCAGATACCATTTCATCAGAGAATTGGTGGAACAAAAGATTATCAATCTGGAGCACATACAGACTGATCTATAGCTTGCAGATTTGTTTACTAAAGCCCTCGATACTGTCAAATTTGAAAGTCTTAGGAAACAAATTGGAGTATCACCTCCTCCTAAATAGGAACATGCATATTTAAAAAAAATGCATTTTTTCCTTTTTTACTTTTTTTATTGCATGCATCCTACTCTTATACTAAGTAGATCATGTTTTTGCTCGCAGATATATCTGAGTGTTTGAGGCTAATAACGAGACATATACGTCTGGCTGATGGTAGTCAACATGTCTCTGGATGAATCTAACTAGCACTCAAATCTGGACAATCCTAAGGATAAGTCACTGCTGTCTAAGTCATATGGTTTGCTATTGGATGAGATTTCATATTCTGTGTGTAGACCTACGATCTAAATCTTTCTTATAGCATTGCACGCATATTCTTATTATCCAAGGGCAGGGCTAGTGGAAAAAAAGGTTGCTTATCCAAGCCAAGTTCATACCCTTTAGTCAAAAATGAAATATATGAGGAAAACGTGAAATTATCAAAGAAAAAGGGAAAAACCTAGTAAGATAACTTCTGGGGATTGTGTGAATCTACCAATCCAAGCCAAGTTCATACCCTTCTTATAATCTAAAGGGGAACATCTTGTAAAACAACTTCTGGGAATTGTGTGAAGCCGTTTCAACCTCCAAAAGACATTGCCACAATATAGAAAAAGTCGACAAGCCGAATTTGAGAAAATGCACTTATATAGATATTGATCGGTCTTATTGTGCACTACGGTGAAAAATCAATAAGTCAGGGCAATCATATGATTTTTGATAGTATGTGGATGATAAGGGTTGCTCAGATCACACACGCACTTTAATCAACTTAATCATGTACGTGATGGACTGTACACTGCCAGATGTATCTGCCTCAACTGATGCCAATAATGCTCACACGTGTCTCAGGTACCCAGATGCATCTAGATTTTTCATTCACGTATTTTAGATATTTTTCTGGAAAATTCTTACTTAAGGCAGTATATTGTGGGCTAATGTGCGTGAATCTTGCAGAATAATTCAGTAAATTGTGGAGCCCAATTTTTGGTAATTTATTTTTTACCCAATTCTTGAATTATTCTGTTTCCATACTTATCCTATTTTTTTAAGGAAAGGAGATTGGCAGGAAGTAGGATTCTCAAGAGATATCTTTCTCTACACAGAATGCAATTAAAAATCTCTTGAATTATATTTGTGCTCAAATTCCTCAAAAATCTCTCCTCAAACCTCCTTTACTGCCTCCACACCAGTCGTTTTTACTCATGCCAGAACGAGTTCAAATTCCAACTCAGCCTATAGCCAAACCAAGCCAAGGCGGCTCTACCACCAAGCCACAAGTTATGGGTGCAAATCCGACACCTATGTTTGGTAATCTTCCTGCCAGTCACTTTTCTCCCTTAGATATTCAAAGTGAATTGATTAGTGCTAGAGAAATTTCGAGCAAGCAGACTGAAACAAATGGGGAGATTCCAAAGATGATAAAGATGTGGAAGAAGGTAAATCTGGAAACAAAACGGCAGAAGACCTAGAGGGATCTGACCAGGACACTGGTGAATCTGGTGAGTCAGAATATGAGATGAAGAGGAATAAGCTGATGAATCTGTAAGATGAGGATAATGTTGATGAAACAGAGTAATCTGGAGAAGAAGAGATTGCCTTTCCAGACAAAAAGAGCAAGAAAAAGTGAATAAATCAGTGACCATAAAGAAAAAGAAACTGAGTACAAGAGTAGATGAATTTACTTCACCAGATAGATCCAGGTATTATCTATTAGCATTCCTATACAGACTACCAAAGGTACGCTTACACCTTTTAGTTTTAAGTTTTGATCGACTGATGCCTATTCTAATTCTTAAAAACCATATGTCTGGGTGTCTAGAGACCTATAGATGGATTTGGCCAACCTGAATGACTGGACAAGGTGGCAGAATTGAGCAACTAGAAGAAAAATCTATTTTGTATGTTTTCATGAATTCTATGTTTGAGGGGTCGTTGGGGAGAGACATAGATACTATATATCCTACTGCATTAAAATTCTTAGTGTTGCAGTAAGGGGGAGCATTTTTTTGTGTTTTCAGAGTTTTCTAAAACTCAACTTTTATTTCCAGTTTATATGGTCTATAACTGACTTTTGCCTATTTTTGTCTACTCGTCCTTACATTGGCAGGTTACAAGACATGGAAAGCTTCCCCTATTTCTTCCAAAAAGGGGGAGTAGTATTTTTCTCTCAACATCCTTTCCTATTAATTGAATGTTGAAGTAACTTTCGATTTATTTGGATGCTCCTTATGTGCTTATTATTCTTCTCTCTTTACATACATAAATTGATTGTTATGAACAGATTATGATGCATAACTTGAAGGGGAAAATTTTGATAGGGAGAGCTTTATTTACTTCTACTTGTGCTTATGAAAAGATGATTAGGTTTTGAAAAAATAGAAAAATCCAAAGGGGGAGATTGTTAACTTATTTTAAGTTATGTTTATTGGCGTTTTCTATTTTTCTACATGTTGTAATTTAAGTGAATTTAATTTAATTACTTTACACGTGTGTTTAGTAATTTTTATTAAGTCTAATTAAATTACTAGTTGTTTACTTGGATTTGAATTTGCAATTATATTTATCTCCTATTTTCGTTGGAATAATTATCTTGTGATATTTGTAGATAAATTGTATTACTTATCTTTTATGATAAGTATTTAGAATTGTGATAATTATATACTTGAGCTAGAATTCTTTCACTTATCACTTATGATAAGGATCAAGAATTATGATAATATTTTACTTGGCTTAGAATTCTATCTTTATCACTTATTATTCTTTATAAGTATTAAAATAATGTTTTAGCCTTGTTAAAACAATCATATTGGCCGAGTATCTTAATGATTTGGTATCCAAGTTTATCTCTTATGGTAAGATTACATCAAGAAATATTGATCAAGAAAATCTTGATGGCAGAGTATCTTGATTCTTGGTAGTCAAGTTTATCACCTCATATGGTAAGATCTTTTTCTTGATATGGCCAAAAATCTTGATTCTTGGTATTCAAGTTTATCACTTCATATGGTAAGATCTTTGTTCCATAAACTATTGTGATTATCTTATCTTACCTTATCTTCACTTATGGAAAGATTCATGATTATCTTACCATTATCTCTAATTATCTTTGGTTGATTTGCAGGTAATAGAGATTTTATGCAAATAGGATTCTTGATGGACAAGAAATCTAATTGCATTTAAATAGGAGAAATATGGACATTTTCTCCAAGAAGTCAAGAAGCTAATATTTTTGTGTGGTACAAAATACTTATACGGCTTCTTCATTGTGTGAATTCTTGATGTGCATGAATATTCTAGAGATATAGAGTTTATTCTTTCATGCCAAAAATTGATTTATAAATCGTGTGTCTCCGGGAGGAGGAATCAATCACTTAGAGAGAAAAAGACTTTCAGCGTAAAGATCAAACGGGAGGTTTGAATCATATTCGAACGGGAGTTCGAGCTTGTTGAAGAGTGTTTCAGATTCAAAGAGAGCTACTGAAGAGTGGTGGGACGCCAGCTTATATTACATGCCATATAAGGATCAGGGAGTGATCTATTTCTTGGATATTTGATAAATCTATGCGTAGATTTATCATGTAGTTTAGATTGATCTGTATAAACTCTTTTCTTATATAGTGATTGATTTTTGTTCACAGGGTATGGGCACGGGCACGTGGGATTTCCATGTTAGGGTTTTTCCCATGTTAAGCTCAAATATTGTGTTCTTGTCATTTTACAATTCTGCATATTTTATTTAGATCGTTCACGTTCTATAATCCAGACGAATCTGGAATAGAAGGATTCATCTGGATCTGCGCTAAAACAAAATTTCACGTGTTCTGATAATACACTACTGTCCAGATCAATATGTGATAGTTTGTTCGTTTAAACATAAAATTTAAACAACTTTAAATTTTCGGTTACCGTGTAGATTCTCCACCTCAGCCGAAGCAGTGGTAGTCAAATGAAGTTAAGACGGATGTTAGGGGGAACGACATTTCCGAAGTATCATTGTTATATAAGATTCTTCGGGAGATACGGGTCATACACCCTAGTCCATCGTGCCGGCCTTGTTGCCCCCCGGATTGTCAAGTGGTGGTACTTCTCGAAGCCTTCTTATACGGGATGCGCTTGCCATTCCATCCATTTTTTAGAGCTCTCCTTTGCAGTTATAACGTGTGCCCTTACCAAGTGGCCGTAAAATTTTGGACTCAGGTAGTGGGGACGTGGCTGATTCGGTAAGAAGTCAGTCCGGACCATCCAATTTCTCTTCACATCATCCATACTTTGTATGTGCTGAAGAAAGCCGCGAGGAGGGAGAAAGACAAGAGATCGGACATGAAGGACTGGTATTATTTAACTCCCAGAGGTCAGTTCCTCCTATCATTACAGGGCATCCGACCTCCCTCAAGAATTGGAGAACCTAGTGGTTTTGGGTCGGAAGTGACTGGCAGTGTACTCCTTCAGATCCGGTTCCTGAAATAACAGTTCCTCAAACCCTTTCTTATCCCCGTGAGTCCTTACACTTTCTTATGTAGGAGCATAGCTACTCTAACATTCTGCATTTTTTTTTGTCGCCTATGCTTATGTGATCCTTTTGACTTTGTAGGTCAAACATACGCCTACTAGCTTCCTAAGGAGGACATGGAGGTTGTAAAAAAGCTATTCGAATACCGAGTCGATTTTTAGAAAATTATAACCTCCAAGAGGCTCTTTGTAAAACACGGTCTAATGCGAGAAATGGGTATGTTCACACCTTTCTCCTGTTTTAACATGTCTGTTTATACTACATCTTTTGACTCAAAGTATTCCTTGTAGGGATTTCCCAAAGTATATCTGAAGGTTCTGAAGACCAAGAATTCCCTCCCGTTTTAGCTACAAGAAGTGAAGAGGAGAAGAAGCAAAGATCTGTCTTTGCGGGTTTCCATTTAGAGGCGACCAGAAAAGCTGTCGAGGCCTCAAAAGAGGCATTTGAGGGCGCTTCTGCATTCAAGACCCTTGGTTCCTCTGCCCATGTGGCCCCAAGAAGGAACATGACCATAAACGCACTGAGGGCCGGGACAAAGGAAAAGGGGCAAAAAGGAAAGAGGAGATGAAGATCAAGCAGGCTTCATCATACGAAGCGGTGGTTTCTTAGGACGTCCTCCCTGAAAAAATTTCAGACCTGCCAAGGACGTGGAGCTATCTGGCATTCCATCCCCTGATCATGTGGAGGGACGGAGCAGGGTGTTGCTTTAGAACTGGCCCGAATCAAAGATATTCTCGCTCCTAAACGGTCTGCTTTGGATCTTGATGTTCTAACAGCTCTCCTAGAGTGTACTGCTAAGGCTGTTACCGCAATGGACAGCTACTAGACTGAAGGATGGGAGTCTTTCCCTGCAAAAAGCTCGTTCATCCAGAAGTTGCAGGCCTTCAAGGTGCTAAGTGTTAGGACCCTGGCTTTGATAGACGAGGTAGAAGGTCCCATCCAGGAGCTTGAGCAGAGGGAGGCAAGTGTTAAGGTGTCCATGCGCAACACTGATAGCATGGTGCAAGAGATTACTCGCTGCTGCCCGAAAGTCTCTCTAGAGGAGAAGAACTCTGCTAGGTCTGGAATAAACTGCTAAATCCACGCGAAGAAACCTTGATTTCAGCCTAATCGGACAACCGCGAGATTGCGCGGTTAAAAATGGTGCGACCACGTGGACATGGTGATAACTCTAGGGTAATAAAAACGTGGCATCGCGCGATCGTGCGGTATTGATTCCGGAAATCACGTGTTTTGGACTTCACAACAATTTCCACCTTCTCTCGGTTGTATAAGTTGGTCTCTACTTTATATTTGCAACCTCAATCCTTAACTTTCAATTGTTGCTATTTAGTCAGCAAACTTCAGAATCTTCTCGTTTTGCTCGTTTCAGCTTTCAACTTTTTCAATTGGGTCCTCCAACTTCTATTTTATTCACTTTGGCACAAGCTTGTTTCCCGATTGACGTCATAAACTTCTCAATTGCTCAATTTAACTCCAATTAGCATCCAATTTTGCCTTTTTCACACTAATTGCTTAATTCTTCATCTTTCGAGATATTTTCTGAAAAGTAAACATATAAACACATTAAATAGCCTATATTCTTAAACTAAAATAATTTATTCTACTTTTGACATATAAATAAATGTATAAAATACAGTTATCACTGTTTGTCATATTCAATCGAGGTGCTCTATGTGCGTCGCGGTTCACAACAGTCCCTTGTGTAGAAATTTTAAACAGAATAATCTGATAACTTAGTTGTTTGTTGCTTGGCATAAGAAAATATATACTTTAGATAAGGTAAAAGCATTAGCCTCTTCATCGTGGTGCCTTGGCGCTTTGTTTTGGTTTAAGCTAGTGATGCCAAAAAGCTTGCTTGGTGCGAACTTTTGCAAGGAAGTCCTTTATTACATAATTTTCGTGGAGTCAAATGCGGATATTACAAACCAGGGAAAAACTCCCTTTACTGATAATAGCCACAAAGGTGATCGGTGTTCCAGGGATTAGGCAAGGGTACTCCAGACAGGTAAATCTTCTTGTTGTAGTAGCGGGCAATCTTTTCTTGGTAGCAGGCCAGCACAACCTGTGATTCATTTCTTCTTTCTAGGAGGAAATCTAGATCCGCCCTTTGAGCTTCTTCGTTTGTTGCTTCGTAATAGTGGATTTGGCAAGGGAAGGTACTCCGAACAAATGTGGAACATCGAACCTTCGTTCTTAAATTGCTTCGCATTGTAATTACCAACAAATGTGGAACATCGAACTTGCAGATAATATTCTTCCAAATAAACTTAGAAGTGTTTGCTTCGGTGTTTCTTATCAAGGGTTCTGCCTCGGCCCATTTGGTGAAGTAGTCTATCCCAACAATCGCGAAGAAATTGTTGCCGGTGCCCCGGGGCATGGGACCAATAATATCGGTTCCCCACTTTGCAAAGGACCAGGGGCTGGTTACCACCCTCAACTCTTTATGCGGTTGGTGGGGTATGATGCCATGTCGTTGACATTTATCACATCTTCGAACGAAGTCATGTGCGTCTTTACGCATAGTAGGCCAAAAATACCCCTGTTTCAGGGCCTTCCAAGCCAAAGATAGTGCCCCAGCATGATTGCCACATATGCCCTCATGAGTTTTTCTCATTATATACTTGCCATCCTCTGGACCGGAACATCGTAACAAAGGAGTGGTGTAACTTCTCTTATAGAGTAAACCATCGAGAAGGACGAAGTTGGCTGCATACCTTTGTAACTTTCGAGCTTCTTCTGAATTTTCTGGAAAAGTTTGATATTTCAAGTAAGCCAAAATAGGAGTCATCCAAGAATTATCTCCTTCTATTGCACACACCTCTGCTCCTGGTTCAATGGAGGAGACCGGTAAATGTTCGATAGGTACCATATTGAGGAGCTTGACGTCCTTACTACTTTCCAGTTTGGATAAAGCATCTGCATTGAAATTTTTAGTCCTGGGAATGTGGAGCAACTCGAATTTTTCAAAATGACCCATCAGATCCTTTACTTTCTTCAAATAGGCGATCATTGCAAGTTCCTTGGCATAGAACTGCCCATTGACTTGGCTCGTGACAAGTTGAGAGTCACTGTTCGCTATCAATGACTTGATTTTCAGACCTATTGCAAGCTTTAGCCCAGCCAGGAGTGCCTTGTATTCTGCTACATTGTTTGAATCTTTAAATTCGAAGAGAACCGCGCTATGCAGTTATGTCCCTCTAAGCTTACCAGTATTACTCCTACATTGGATCTTCCCTCAGTAGAGGATCCGTCAATGAATAGACCCAAATCAGGAGCGTTCCCCACATTCTCAATCATCTCCACCTCGGGTGGGTGCGTGAACTCAGCTATGAAATCTGCTAACGCTTGGCCCTTCAAAGCTATCCTAGGCACGTATTGTAGGTCGTACTAGCTGATCTCTACGGCCCACTTCATTAACCTTCCAAACAAATCTGGTTTCTGCAAAACTTGTCTCATAAGGAAATTTGTAAGTACTCGGAACGAATGTGACTGAAAGTAGGGGCGGAGTTTATGGGCCGGCGTGATTAAAGCTAAAGCAAGTTTCTCCATGTCAGGGTAGCGTGTTTCAGTGTCAAGCATGGCTTTGCTTACATAATACACTGGGAGTTGACTACCATTCTCCTCTCTAACGAACATGGAGCTAACAGCCTCCTTGGATATAGCTAAGTAAAGAAGAAGCGGTTCGTAGTCCTTCGGTTTAGACAATGGAGGGGCCTGTCCCAAGAACACTTTCAACTCGGTAAAAGCTTGTTGGGATTCCTGCGTCCATTGGAACCGTCTTCCTCCTTTGAAGACCTTAAAGAAAGGTAAGCACTTGTCGGTGGATTTGGAGACGAATCGGCTCAAGGCCGTGACTCTTCCAGTTAAGCTTTGCACTTCTTTGAGGCTTCGAGGCGAACGCATATAGAGCAAAGCCTTGATTTTATCCGGATTGGCTTCGATTCCACTATTGTTCACCATGAAACCAAGAAACTTTTCAGATGCTACTCTGAAGGCACATTTTATAGGGTTGAGCTTCATCCGATATTTTCTTATCAAACGTCTCTGATAAATGGTGGACATGTTTTGAGGTGACCATGATTTTTACCAGTATGTCATCTGCATATACTTCCATGGTTTTTCCAAGTTGCTTTGAAAACATCTGATTTGCTAACCTCTAGTAGGTGGCCCCTACATTTTTCAGCCCAAAGGGCATGGCCCTATAACAATAGAGTCCCATGTCCGTGATAAAGGAGGTGTGCACCTCATCAGATTTATGCATGGCGATCTGATTGTATCTGGAATATGCATCCATAAGCTCAAAATTTCATGCCCCACCTTGGAGTCAACTAGTTGATCAATCCGAGGCAAGGGAAAGCTATCCTTCGGACATGCTTGATTTAAATCCGAGAAATCAATGCACACCCGCAGCTCCCCATTTTGCTTAGGAACCAACACAGGGTTTGACACCCAATTCGAATTGTGAGATTCCCTAATGAAGTCATTTTTCAACAGCTTCGATACCTCCTCTTTCAAGTCCTCATATTTCTCCGGACTCATAGGTTTCCTCTTCTGCCGATGTCCAGGGTGTCTTGGATCAAGTTGGAGCCTGTGACAAGCTACCTTAGGGTCTATTCCTACCATGTCTTCATGTTTCCATGTGAACACATCAAGATTTTGGAGGAGAAAGCCTTTCAGTTGCCCTTTGAATTTAATCGATTAGTCCTGCCCAATTTGCAACTCCTTCATTAGGTCGGATGGATCAATGGAGAAGCACTCCAACTTTTCAGCAAGGGTATTGCAACAGTTAGCACCTGTCATCCTAGGATCGAAGTTTTCCATATCTTCTTCTTGCATCATAGTGGTCTCCATCTGTAGCAGATTATGTACCTAATTTTTTAAGGACTGAGGCAGTCTCAGTCATCGCTATATCGCTAATTATGTTGACAGTTTGATCTTGGAACTTTCGGATAGCATTTTTATAGCATGATCTTGATTCGGTTTGGCTCCACCTAACAGTAGCTATCCCATTTGCAGTTGAGAACTTCATGTAGATGTACTTTGTGTGAGTGACAGCCCCTAAGTCGATAAGTCCTGGTCTTCCAATTGAACCATGATAGGAGGATGTCTTATCTAGAATAAGAAATTCCATCGGCATCCTAGCAGTGGTGGGTGCCTGTCCCACCTCAGTCATAAGGACTATGGACATTCTGGGGACAATACTATCCCCGGTGAATCCGTATATGGGGTCTGGGACTGGAATAAGTGGGGTACTAATTCCCATCTTATCATAGGTTACCCCGTAAATCACATTTACTGAGGCACCATCATCTACCAGCATGCGGGACAATCCATTTTGGCTACCACCATCCGAATCAATGCATCATTGTGTGGGAAATGCATCCCGATCGCATCGTCCAAGGTAAATATGATTAGATCAGTCCTTGAGGTCCCAGCGGGGCACGAATTTATGTGACAATTCACGTTGGCGGGCACTTTGCCCCTTATGTACCTCTTTTGGGAGTTTTTTGTACTCTCGCCCGGATGGGGCCCTCCAAATATTGTGTCGATCTCACGGATCGACAGATCATTTGGAGGATGGGGCAATTCTCTGAATTTCTGATCAAGCATTGGAGCTTTGTTTCTATAGTAGTCTTGCTCTCAGCAGCGATTATTATTTCCTCCCCTGGGAGGATATCGTTTGTTGTCTCTCCGCTCAATTCAGCTGAACCTTTTGTCATCGGCTTGATTTGCCTTCCCCTGTTCGGGGTACTACTTACTCCCTTTCTCTCGTTGACCTTTTGTTCAACCAGCATTTTTATATCTCTACAATCCTCCATGGCATGTCCATAAAATAGATGGTACGCGCAATATGCCCCAGTCATGGGTTGCTTTCCACTTCGACTCCCACCTGTTCCTTCCGGAGTGATAGTGGGATTTGCTAAGGGTAGTGCAGAGTGCAAATTGGGAATAGCTTCTGTGATTTATGCCGTGTAACTGGATCTGGTTCCTGGGAATGGGTGTGGGCGTGGGCCACCTCCGCAGTGGTTGCCGAACCGGTCCTTATTACCTCTTTTTCTTTGAGCTGCTCCGGGTGGGTACCCAGTATTGTATCTCTCCTGAGGGTGATTATCTCTGGCTCTCATCATTTTTTATAAGATGATTTCCTCCTTCATCAGATCCATGAGGGCATTGTAGTCCCTTGGTTTCCTGCTTCAGACATCTCTCCAAAACATACTGGTCATGTCTAAACCTCCTTTTAGAACTGTGAACATTTCCGCCTCTTTGATGTTCTCAAACCTAAGCATTTCTTTCATGAATCCGACTAAATAGTCCTTCAAAGATTCATCCCTTACTTGCCTTGAATCTTGAAGGCGTTGGAGTGGGATTGGCCTAGCCTGGATGCAACGAAGCCATTCTTAAAGGCTGTTTTCAAATCTCTCCAACTGTGGATGCTTCCGGAGGGAGTTTTTTGTACCACCATATTGCACTTCCCTCAAGTGTTAGGGCGAATGCTTTGTATTTTAACACAGGAGTGTCTTCGGCTATTTCCATACTGGCATTGTAGTTTAGTAGGTTATCGTAAGGGTCACCTCTCCCAGAGTACTTTGTTATCTGTGGCATTTCAAAGACAGTGGGTACTAGGTACCTCCGAATGCCTTCCGTCAAAGGGCTTATTTCCTCATCGTCGTCTAATTCGTACGACGACAACTCATTATTTTCGTCATGGTCGGATTTCGCCGCACCATGGTATTGTCCATGGGGTTGCTGAGTCTGGCTCTACCTCCGAGGTGACAATGCCTGGCCGTAATTAGGCCTTTGATAGTTAGGAGAACCCCCTTGGGTTTGGGAGTGAGCCTCTTCGGCTCTTCTCTCTCGCCTATTTCTAGGCTCATGGGTCGGTGGGTGTCATTCTGCTATCCCCGCTTCGTACCTATTTCTAAGCACATAACCCCATGAAAGGACTTCTTTAGCCCTTCGTTCAGGCCTACTCCTAGGCATTTGTGTCTGATGTCGAGCTTATTCAGCCCTGCTTTCTCACTTGCCTCTTAATAGTCCCCCTATTCGGCTAAAGACATTTTCGGATCTTGAGGGGGAGGCTTCTTCATTATATTCAGGTGTTGGGTCATGTTCTTCCGATTCTGCATACACTGAGTCCTCTTCGCCGCAGGAAACAGAATCCACCTCGGCATACATTTGTGGTTCCTTATAATAATACGACGCAGTGCCCGCATCAGAGGGTGAATAATATGGCTGCGAGTAGTGTAGTGGTACCATTGGTTCATTCACCACATATCCCTTTGCCATGTAGGCATTCATGACAGCAGTTTGCTCAATTTGTTGCTTCTGCATCTCCAGCATTTGGGCAGCCATGTGCATCATATCCCGCAGCATGCCCCGATTTCGGTGCCTGTGAGGAAGATTAGGTTGGGGGCACCCCTCATTGGCATTCCCATGCGAACTTGCTTCAGGTGCCTCCCCACCACCATAATGTCCTTCCCTACTCCTTCGAGGGTTAACATCGTTATCACTCCCACTCATTGTTGCAACGAGTCAATAGTTATCCCATTTCGAAATTGGCAAACTTATGTTTCAAAATTATATACCCTCTTCAAGGTGGATAAACTTTTATTTCAAAGTTTTTGGCCCTTTTCAGGGTGAGTAAATTTATATTTCAAAATTTTAGGCCCTTTTTAGGGTGGTAAACTTATCTTTCAAAGTTTTAGGCCCTTTTCAAGGTGAGTAAACTTATATTTCAAAGTTTTAAGCCTTTTTCAAGGTGATTAAACTTGTATTTCAAAGTTTTAAGCCTTTTTCAAGGTTCTTGTTGTTCTTTGCTCTTTCTCAAGAGGTTATACACCTTTTTTCCAAGGTTTCTTGTAGCATTTTACCACGTGATTTCGTGGTCAGAAGTGTGATTTTCCACAGACCGCACCAAAATGTTGACCACAAAATCTAGTAGGACCTTGGATCAACACTTCTCAGCTCCTCCCTCTTGAACACGTGGACTCCCTGCGTACTAGGAAAAATAATCAGTATACAAAGGGAGCCGAGGTGGCTCCCACTTGCATTCCGATGCTTAATCAGAACTCATTTCAAGCTAATACAATTTGGGTACGGAAAATATAAGTGTGTAAAAGAGAGAAAAGGGAGTGAGATTTCATATACCAAGTTCAAGTGTTCAGTTTCTAACCTTTTCCTTGAAGGCAAGTGTGTTCTATTTATTGATGAAGAAATTGTCTTAGATGGTGACACGTGTCATGCTTTACACGTGTTAGACCCTTTACCGCGGGAGAGGTAACCCAATTGTTTGGGTATAATTATTACTACGTACCTACTATAGGGGAGTGGCGCCCATCACTTCCCTTATAAAGGGACTATCACATCAAGTCACAGTTATCAGGAAGGTCACATCAGTTTGACACACCAATCGGCCATTCTTCGGACAGGAGTACCACTTCGGGTTACATCAATTCGGCATAACTACTCCGGCTATAAAAGCTTCAGATAATGCTTATCCCCAGCATTCAATAGCCTGTGAGGCTATAGGTTCTAGGCACCGTTGGTTGCTATTGGGTCTCGTGTGGGCCCTTGCTGATTATGTGGCATGTTCATATAAGCATGGTCGTAACAAACCTCTTTATGTGATGTTTTATTGAACTAATTTTAGAACATTACTTTAAGGTTGTGACTTGGATATTGGAAAAATCTCGGTTTTGGATATTGGAACATTATTTTATCTGAGTGTTGTTCTTTAATGTTGTTTGATAGTACTTTTTTTTTCTTTTTTTATCTCTTGGACTAAAAAATTCCCTTCATTATTTTTCCATTTGGGTTTTACTTTTTACCGTTGTTCGAAATCTTGGTGTTCTCATCTTGTGGGGTGTCTTAAATTTCAATTTCTTTACTGTTTTTATTTAATTTTCAATTTATTTGCTGTTTTTGTTCTTGTGGATTGTCTTAAAAATTTCAATTTCCGAAAGACCTAATTTTGCTTTCTTTTGGAAAGTTAGTTGACTGGAGACAGTAATTAAGCCCTTGCCATATAATTGAGTGGAGACTAGTTACCTCAGTTAGCATCCGTGATTGACTGGAGACAAATTAAAGCCTACCATATGATTGAGTGACTTGAGGTATACAATTTCTCTTTGATTTGTTCCGTTTGTTGTTTGTTTGTATAAATTTAATTATGAATATGGATGTTTGTTTGTATAAATTTGAATATGCATATGCATATGCATATGGATATGGGTATGGATAGTGAAATTAAAATTGAAGCTACCGGTGTAACTCCTTCAACAATAAATTTAGAAAAAAGTGCTACATCTCTTCCTCCACTTCCACCATCATGGTTAGGAAAGAGGAAAAATAGGAAATCTTCTGATGTATGGGAACAACTCACTATTATAGGAGATCCAAAAAAATAAAGATGTAAGGTGTATGATAAGTGTATTTTATAAACTTATTTATCCGTCAAAATTAGAATATTAGTTTATTTTTCTTGAATAAATTCTACTTAATTTGTATTTATTTACATCATTTCAGGTTTTATCCCAAAATCAAGAAAAATAAGAAATTGAAGCAATTACACAATAATTGGATGCAATTAAAGGTGGAATTGACAGGGTACACTTGGGAGGAATAAGGAGTCGGCTATTCACAAGAAAACGAAAAGAATATATACACAATTGAGGTGCAACTTTGGGGGGACTCGGTTGGTTTGGGAATTAAGAGAGAGGAGGTTACATGGCTGATACATTGGTGAAGAATTAAAGAGGGAGTGTGGGTTGTGTATTGGAAAAAGGCAGAGCTGCTGGTTTGAGAGAGTAGTTGACTAGTGCAATTGAAAGAGCCGACTGGAACCAAAAGAAAGGGACACGGGTGGGAAATCAATAAAGGTAGTTCGGCTGCTGGTAGATTTTGGTGGTGGGAGGCGATGCTAACTCGTCAACTCTTCAAACTTTATTGATTTTTATTCCAAGAATATGAGGAGCTAAATTTTAAATTGGGATTGACGATATAGATTTAATGTTTTTTAGTTTTATTTTGATTCTCAAGTTGGTGTTTTGATATCCATGTATTGATTTCATTATTACCTTTATTGTTTGAATTAATTGGCCTCTAATTCATGATTTAATGGTTATTTTCATAATCCAAGAGGTGAGTTAACAATTAGATCATGTAGTAAATTAGGCAATTTCAACAAAAGGATAGAGATATGAATTTGTGATTGCTTGTGGTAACTTATGAATTTTTAGGTAATTTAATGTATTTAGATAAGGAGAACTCTAAACCGCTTTAGAGATACATGATTGACTTAGTTAAATAGGCCTAATTTAAACTCGAGAGAGGTAAATTAGATACAAACATGAATTCGACCAAATACAATTCTAGAAAACAATTTGAGATGAGAAATTAAGTTAGAACATTACTTCGAAATTGTTAGTTTCGATATTCATTTAATTGTTTGAAAACCCACCACTTTACTTCTTGCTTTAGTTAGTTAGTTTTAGTTTAGATTTTTATTTTTATTCAATTGTTAATTTCATCGATTTTCAATTCTTTGTCATTTTTGGATTATTTGACAATTTGTTTTATTAGTTAGTTTAGGTTTAGTCTAGAAATTCTCTTGATCAAAGTAAATTTATAACGAATAAATAGTCCTCGTGGGATCGACAACCCTAACTCAAAAGTCCACTTTATTACTTGTTAACAATATCGTGCACTTGCGATAATCAAACTAACAAGTTTTTGACGCCGTTGCCGGGAACTATTTTAATTTTTTTTGATTTTTTTATTATTGTTAGCTTTTAGATTTAGTTTGCCTTTAGTTTCTAGTATTTTGATTCATAATAAACAAAAACAACAAAATTCTCAAAAAAAAAAAAAAAAAAAAAAAAAATTCTCTTCTTGTCCTTTTATGCTCCGTTCACAAAAGGGAAATATTCTATCATTCGAAACTGAAACTGAAATTGAATAATTCTTTAGAGGATGACTTAAGGAACAACAAAATCTGAACCAGATGGCTAATCATATTAATCCAAATGAAAACTTTGATCATGAGCTAAATTCCGCTGTAAGAGCTCTTGCTCCAAATACAGCACCACAAAACAATCAAAGCAATCAAGTTCATGAACCGGATGCTCAAGATGACAATGTAGGAGAACTTCCTATGGGTCAATTCTTGACCCCCGTTGCAACTGCAAACCATTCTAGTATATTATATCTGCATTTTGGAAGGAATGACTTCCAATTAAATGCAGATTTAATAAACATTTTCAGTAATAATCTCCATTTTTTTTTGGAAAGGCACACGAGGACCCCAACGCGCATGTCGCAATATTTGAAAGAATGTGCAAAAATTTCCAATTCCAAGGCATAAATGATGATGCCATTCGTTTGCAACTATTTCCTTACACACTAAGGGATAGTGCATTGGACTTGCTTGACTCTGAGCCTAAATTTAGCATAACCACATGGGATGACCTAGCTAAAAAATCTCGTAACAAATATTTCTCACCTACTAAGGTCCCTAAACTAAAATTGGAGATATCTACTTTGCAACAACTAGACGGTGAGAGTTTTCATGAATCTTGGTGTAGATTTAAAGATCTTCTTAGAAAATATCCTTATCATGGATATAAAAAAGGCCTTCAAGTTCAGAACTTCTACTTTGGTTTTTCACCACAATACAAATCCATAGTGGACTCATCAGTTCGTGGGTCAATTATCAATAAAAGTGTCAACCAAAAATGGGACCTGGTCAAACTCATTGCAAAAATACACACCATGTTCCCATCTGAAAGAGCAATGCAAAAGAGATTTTCCGGAGTGCATGATGTAGATGCACTGACCAGTACAAATGCGCAACTTGTTGCGCTAACAAAAAAGGTTGATATGTTTTTTTCATCACAACATCAAGGAGTTCACGCTATTCAATCACAGGTAGTATGTGATAATTGTAGTGGGAACCATTCAATCGAAAATTGTATGTTGTTGGCTTCAACAGAGGAACATGCTAATTTTGTTCACAACATTCATTAACAGCAGAATAACCCGTATGCTCCTACTTACAATCCAGGTTGGAGACAACACCCTAACTTCAAATGGTCTAACAATCAAAATGAGTTTAACCTACCAATGTAGGAGAGAAGACCAAGTTTTGGAGAATTGATTCAACAACACATGCAGAAGACTGACAATGTTTGAATTGCATCAAACAACCATTCAAAGTCATTCTACTGCAATTAAAGGGCTTGAGAATCAGAAAAGCCAAATTGCTCAACAACTGTTTGAGCGAACTCCTAGAACACTCCCAAGTAACACGCTTAAAAATCCAAGGGAGCAATTTAATATGATCCCTGCAGTGGAGATGGGAAAAATCTATACTCCAGCTTCTAAGGTAGCTATTGAGAATGAGTCATACATTCCCGTAGAGGAATATTTCCCACCAAAGGAATATGTAGCTCCAATCCCTTTCCCTTATACACTGCTAAGAAATAGGATATAGAAGGATGTTCAGGATGTCACAACCAGAAGTGGTGTGCAATTGTCTAAATTACATGAGAAAATGCATGAACAGAGGGAAAACAGATGGAAAATAAAGACAAAGGTATGGAGATGAATGAGATATCAAATTCAAATTGTCAAAATTCTATTGAAAAATCAAATAAAGAATCTCAATTTCCTATCAAGACATATGTCCCATTCCCCCAATGCCTGTAAAGTTACAAAATGGATAAGCAGTTTAGTAAATTTCTGGAAGTATTAAGAGAAGTATTAAGAAACTGCATATCAACATACCATTTGTAGATGCTCTATCCCAGATGCCAGCTTACCTCAAGTTTATGAAAGAAATTATTTCCAAAAAGAGGAAGTTGAGGGAATTTGATATTGTGTCCTTAACTGAGGAGTGCAGTGCAATCCTGCAAAATAAATTGCCTCCAAAACTTAAAGATCCAGGGAGTTTCTCTATCCCTTGTGATATTGGTAATATCAAGTTTGATAAAGTTTTGTGTGATTTAGGGGCTAGCACCAATTTGATGCCTCTCTCAGTTTACAAGAAACTTGAATTAGGGAAACCCAAACCCACCAAAATCACATTACAACAGGCTGATAGATCTTTGAAGCATCCATATGGTGTCATTGAGGAAATTTTAGTTAAAGTGGATAAATTCATCTTTGTAGTAGATTTCGTGATTTTGGATATTGAAGAAGACAATCGTATGCCACTTATCATTGGTAGACCTTTCCTGGCCACGGAACGAGCTTTGATAGATGTTGAAAAGGGGGAGGTGATCTTAAGGGTTCAGGATGAGCAAGTGACTTTCAGCATCACTCAACATCATAATAAATACTATCAACAAGAAGGTTGCTTCAAAGTGGAGAAAGTGGTACATGACAATGGACATAATTTGAAGTAAGAATAAAAACTAGTTGGCACTCAGATCCGCAATCAAGAATTCACGAAAGTACACAAAAAGGTTGAGAAATGCAAAACGGGGAGTTGCAAGAAGTGCAAGGCATCAAGAGCATCTTTTAAGCCACCATAAGAAAGTTTGCAAAAAGTCAGGCTTTAGACTATAAATGAAGCGCTTATTGAGAGGCAACCCAATTTTCTATCCATTTTATTTATTTTACTTTATTTACAACTTCACATTTAAAGTTTTAGTAGTACTTGCATTTTTTTCTTGGAGTTTTTGAAGTAAGCATCCCTAGCACCAACCTCTTTGAATTGATCTTAAAGTGCATTTTTGGTTTTAATTCATACATCATTCAGGAGCCAACAATTTTGCATTACATTGTGTCAGTCATTGCTCTTGTCACATGAAAATCAAATCATAGGGATGATTTTGCTCACTTTGAGGAATTATGCATGATAATTATAATGTTTTTAATGGTCAACCATGTTTGAAAATTCAATTTTTTGCTATGTTTTAGTTGGGATTGTTGGTGTTGATCTATTTCAATTTATTAATGGTGTGTATGATACTAATGTTATTTATCTTTTACTTGCGAGGAATACACCGCTTGTAACACTTCCAACCAATCTTGAAAATACAAGAAATGGGTCGAAATCATCCAAGTGAAATCAAAACAAAGCTTCAAGTTATCACATCGCTCCTCTAAACCTGGGAAGTACCTAACTCCTCTTTTATGTATTGTTATTAATTGGTATATCTTTTCTTTTACATTGAGGACAATGTAATTTTCTAGTTTGTGGGGGGTGTTATCTCATTTACTCATTTTGTTCATTTGATACCTTTATTTTGAGATATTTAAAAAAAAAAAATTGAGAAACATGAAAAATTATGTTGATTTATTTATCTCCTATGATGTAATTCGAATTGATTTGGTGCTTTGAATTAGATTGTTGGACATCATTTCATCTTTAGTTTACTTATCCATGATAGACTTGACTAAATTGAGCACATAGCCAAATTGAATTAATACTTGTGTGGGAATGTGCTTGATATATGTAGGGCAATATCATGTAATTTGAACTAGGAATGACTGTTTATCCCTAACCTTTAGATCATTAGATTTTCCGTCCCTAAAATAGAACCAAACGTACTCAAAAGGCAAGTTTGAGGGTGGAATGCTTAGAATGTGCATGTATTGATGGGTTGGAGGTCTGTGGTTCTTGATTTTGCACTTTAATTAAAGCAGTTTGGTCAACAAGTATACATCATAACCAACATAAAAACAGAAAAATGTTGAAGGTCTTATTTTACTTTTCAAAAGCCTTTTTGACTCAAGTAAGTAAGTTTGTAAGGGTGTTGAAACTTGGTACCCTAAACTCAACTGAGTTGGGAGCTATCAGCCCAAAGGTCGTTACAGGGGTCAATTAGAAAGCAAGTACGGAGAGTGGACTTACACATAAGACGATCAAACATCTTTAACTTTTCTGTTACGCTTTTATGACTCGGGTAATTAAGTCTGAGGGGTTCTTTGCACCTGGTGCCCTAAAGTCGCCTGGCTTGGGAGTCACCGACCTAAAGCTTGCTACAAGAGTCATAGAGAAAACAAGTATGAAAAATATTGCAGAAAGATGATAAGAGACAAGAACATGCTAGAAAAGAAAAGAAAAAGTCATCCATAAATTAAAAAAAAAAAATGTTTGGTATAAGCTTTGTTGACTATAACTGTGGAGATAAAAGGTGTAGAATTTGGAATTACTTACTTTTGATTTGTTGTGCATGCATATTTCTAAATCTGACTATTTTATGTGGAAAAAGCAATGAAAATATTTAGAAACTACAATGATAGAGGGAACCTCCGGATATGAGAGAAGAGCATAAGGTTGTGATCATACATGAGAGTTGAAAGGAAATCCAAAGAAATCATTGTTTGACCTCATGGGATTTGGGTTTGCTTGTGTATAATGAGTTACACAATGTTAGGTATATTCTGTGCAAGTATGAGTTTGATTTTGACTATTCACACACACACAAAAGTCAAGCATGGGATAAGTAGGAATAATTTCTATGTTGTTTAGTTCTCTTTTCTAAAGTGCAAATTTTTTTTATTCGAACTTGAGGCAATATGATAAATCAGTTAACAGTTAAAAATTTTGTTATTTAGTTATTTTGACAGATTTTTGTTTTTAGTTTTAGTTTGTTCAAGGACGAACAAATATTCTAGTTTGGGGGTTTGATAAATATATTTTATACACTTATTTATTTTTCAAAATTAGGATATTATTCTTTTTCTTGAATAAATTCTTCTTATTTTGTATTTATTTACATTATTTCAGGTTTTATCCCAAAATCAAGAAAAATAAGAAATTGGAGCAATTACACAATAATTGGATGCAATTGGAGACAAAAGTTGAAGGACCAAGCGTGCAATTAAATCAAGGACCAACTTTAATTATTTGGAACAATTGAGGCTCAAGAATAAAATTTATCCAAATTTAATTGGGGTTTGAAAACCAATTCAAATTGGACTCTTGAGAGTTTTAATTGAGGTTGAATTGGGAGTTTCTTTGGACAATATATACACAACAACCGAATGCTTAGTGAGTTGGAGACAAAAAATATATACATAGGGTGGTGCGGCTGTGAGTAAAGAGGAGGAGCTTTGGAAGAAATTAAAGGAGGAAATGATAGGGTGCACTTGGGAGGAATAAGAAGTTGGTTGTGCACAAGAAAAAGAAAAGAATATATACACAATTGAGGTGTAGCTTTGGGGGGACTTGATTGGTTTGGGAATTAAGAGGGAGAAGGTTACACGGCTGATACATTGGTGAAGAATTAAAGAGGGAGTGCTGGTTGTGTATTGGAAAAATCCAGAGCTACTCGTTTGAGAGAGTAGTCGAATGGTGCAATTGAAAGAGCTGACCGAAACCAAAAGAAAGGGACACGGCTAGGGAATCAATAGAGGTAGTTCGACTACTGGTGGATTTTGATGGTGCGAGGCGATGCTAACTCGTTAACTCTTCAAACTTTCGATTTTGTTTACATTGTTTATTGATTTTTATTCCAGGAATATGAGTAGCTAAATTTTAAATCGGGATTGACGATGTAGATTTAATGTTTTTTAGTTTGATTTTGATTCTCAAGTTGGTGTTTTGATATCCATATATTGATTTTATTATTGCTTTTAATGTTTGAATTAACTGGCCACTAATTCATGATATAATGGTTGTTCTCATAATCCAAGAGGTGAGTTAACAATTAGATCATGTAGTAAAATTCGACAATTTCAACAAAAAGATAGAGATATGAGTTTGTGGTTGTTTGTAGCAACTTATGAATTTCTAGGTAATTTAATGCATTTAGCTTAGGATAACTCTGACTCGCTGTAGAGATACATGGTTGACTTAGTTAAATAGGCCTAATTCGAACTCAAGAGAGGTAAATTAGATACAAAAGTGAATTCGACCAAATACAGTTCTAGAAAACAACTTGAGATGAGAAATTAAGCTAGAACATTACTTTGAAATCGTTAGTTCCGATATTCATTTAATTGTTTGAAAACCCACCACTTTACTTCTTGCTTTAGTTAGTTTTAGTTTAATTTTTATTTTATTTTAATTCAATTTTTAATTTCATTGATTTTCAATTCTTTGTCATTTTTGGATTATTTGGCAATTTGTTTAATTAGTTAGTTTAGGTTGAGTCTTGGAATTCTCTTGATCAAAGTAAATTTATAACGAATAAATAGTCCTCGTGGGATCGAAAACTTTGACTCAAAAGTCCACTTTATTACTTGTTAACAATATCGTGCACTTACGATAATCAAACTAACAGTGTACATGCAACTATTGTTGGAAGGATTATGCTTGTGGGGCTAAAAAGTGTGGGACAAGTACCTTAAGGAATCATTTGGTTCTTCATTGTAAGAAGTATTTGGGAAGGATAGAAGACACACAAGGCAAAAAAGTCCAACTGGGGGTGGTGTGACCAATCTTATAGTTATGGGCTTTAATAAAGAAGAATGTAGACTTTCATGTGCTAAAATGATAATAGTTGATAAGTTAACTTTTAGCGTTGTTGAAGGCAATGGGTTTAGACAGTTTTGTAGCATTGAATGTCCTAGTTTTGATCCTCCATCTCGTAGGACTGTTGTTAGAGATATTTATCAATTGAATTTGGATAAAAGAATTGCAATTGAGAAAGATTCTCCAACGTCATAGAGTTTCTCTTACTACAGATACTTGGAGTTCTATTCAAAACGTTAATTATATGTCTCTCACAGCACATTTTGTTGATTTTGAGTGGAAGCTTCATAAACATATTAATTTTTTTTATTTTTTATTTTTTTGATTTCTAATCATAAAGGTGAAACCATTAGTAAAGCTATTGAGACTTGTTTGCATTTATGGGGTATTGAGAAAGTGTTTACAATCACGGTTAACAATGCAACTGCAAACGAAATAGTTATTTCTTATCTTAAGAGGAAGATGATTGGTAGGAGTAGTGATGGGTGTGTTTTGGATGAAAAATATTTGCACCTGAGGTGTTGTGCACATATTGTTAATTTGGTTGTATGTGAAGGATTGAAGGAAGCACATGCATCTATTGTAGTATTCGCAATGCCGTGAAATATGTTAAGCCTTCTCCTGCTAGAGAACAAAAGTTTAAGGAGTGCGCAAGTCAAGAAAATCAGGATCTTCATACCTAGATGGAGGTCTAATATCTCTTCTAGTTCTATCCCTAATAAGCTGGTAGTCACTAAGATTAAAATCAATTTCAGTTTCAGGAACTGTTTCAGAAACAAGATTATGAATAGGAATAGAATTGGATGATTTAAAGTTCAGAAAAATGATTTATAGAATGGGGGATTGCTCCACTTGAAACTGAGTATTGAGATGATCATTTTGTTAACTAAGATGATCGGCACTCAGCTTAAAAGTGAAGAAATCTTTTTCATTGAGAAGATCTTCCAAGATTTCATCTTTATAGGGGAAAATTGTCATTAAAAATAGCAGTCCTACTAATAATAACCCTGTAACCACTCTGTTCTTTTACCTACAGTCTACAACCCTTAACACCTTCACCATACCCCAAAAAATACACATTTTAAAGATCTGGTATCAAGTTTGGTTTCAGTTTGATGTGAGTAGGCTGCACACCCAAAAATTTTAGTTTTGAAAAGTCAGGAAGTGTATTGTTCGAAATCTGATAAGGTGTTTTAAAATCAATGGCACTGCAGGTAAAAACTTTAGACCATTGTCAGTTCTAATCATTTTAACCTTCCTATCTTTCAAATTTTGAATCAAAATAATCCAGTTTTTAAACACCCACACAATAGCATCCTTAGATTTTAACAGATGAACCCAGGTGTAGCGACCAAGAAATTTTCACGTGTTAAATAATTATTTTAAATTATGAAAACGTTCCGCTGCGATCTCACCCAATTTTTAATTTAAAGTTACGACGTATTCGTTTAGCCGAGTCGAGAAATATCGAGTCCAATTCAATTTTAAATAAATTCCGAGTTTCTAAAATTATATCATTTTATTTATTTATTTAAATTATTCTTTTCAAAATCGTTTTAAATTCCAAATTCTATTAAGCTCATCTTATCAGATTCATTTTCCGACTCAGTTGAATTCGTACGCATTATTGTCTCAAATTATGTTTCTTTCTTGTCAAGATTTTCATACTATCAACTACATGAATCCCATACCTATCAAACTCTCATACACACTATACAACCCATTCCTCACCAACCTACTCCTCATCAATTAGCCCTCTCTCTCTCTCTCTCTCTCTCTCTCTCTCTCTCTCTCTCTCTCTCTCTCTCTCTCTCTCTCTCTCTCTCTCTCTCTCTCTCTCTCTCTCTCTCTCTCTCTCTCTCTCTCTCTCTCTCTCTCTCTGCAAACCACAACACCGACATCTCCATTCATGACAAGATGAAGCTCATCAAACTTCAAACCACAGCTCCACAATTCTGATTCCCAGCAACCAAGCTTCAAAGGTAAGGATTTTCTCAACTTTTGGCCAACATTATTCACATCAAGAGAACCCAACCACACCACTTTCATAACCATTGAACCAAACCAGATTCAACAACAATCAAACCAATTTTCATAAACAATACCACAAACCACCGTGCACAGTAGAACCCCTAATCTGCAATTAGTCTCCAACCATCACAAAAGGGTAGCTACTGTCAAACACCCAGTCCACCGAGTCGCAACCACCGTCAAAACCAGCCACTACCTACTGCCATTTGTTCTCAAGCAACCACCACCACCCAACCACCTGCAGCACCACCTATATCATCATCATCATCACCACCCCGACCGAACCACCACCACCGAGCGCATCCAACAACCACCACGGCCAACCCACTTCCAAACTCAAAATCAAACCAAAAATTTTACCAAGAAACCAAAATACTTACCTTGACCAAGAAATTTCCGGCGATAGCAGCCCCAGGTTCCGAACTCAGCCTCGATTACACCGATTTTACACCAAATCGCAACCCAAAAATATTTGAATCCTAACCGTAGGCTCGGCCACGCTACTTGCCACCCGCAATGGCGGCATTCTGCCGGTGGTCCACCGGCTGTGGCACCGGGTTGGGAAGAGGGGCCTCGGCTCCCCTTTCCTCCTCTGCTCTCTCTCAAATTAAGAGAGAGATAGATATGTGTATATGTATATAATTGTATATTTTAAACTTTTGTGAAATTTGCAGCTTAGTCTCCCAAGTTTTAAAGTTATTTAATTCAACCCTTTAGTTTTTAAGTGATTTTATTCAGTCCCTTCATTTTAAAAATCAATTATTTCAATCCCTACAATTTAATATCCGTTTTGAACTTCAACCCAAGTTTTGAAAAATTACATTTTGGTCCCCCCCCCAAGTTTAAAAGTATTCATTTTAGTCCCCCAACTTTCAAATCATCAATTTCAGTCCCTAAATTATAATTTATCATTTTTAAACTATGAATTTCAAAAGACTAAATTAACTTATTTTTCTATTTGGCTAGGCGAGGCGTACGGAGATTTAAAAGATTGAAGTCATTCCCGCTCGATTTTGCACTCGTTGAGTTTAAGGTAGACTCGCCCCTATTAATTGATTTAAATTATAATTGCATGTGAATGTGTATGTTATGTGACTTATGTGAAAGTCATTTTTATGAAAAGAGACGAGAATATATTTCTTCGAAAATATTTTTGTTGTTATGCATGTCATAACCTATATGCTTTTATGCACGAGAAAGAAAGAAGAGAATATCTTGTAAGATAAATGATGATGATATGCATAACTTATGTGCCTTAAGTGCACGAGAAGAAAGAGCAACACACACCCTATGATTTTTAAAGAGCCTATGATTTTTCAAAGAGAAGCCATGTGCTTTAATACACGAGAAGAGCAACCCACACCATATGATTTCTAAAGAGCCTGCATTTATGTGTTCAATTATAATGTAGATTAATTAATTGGCGATGAGTTTATTGAGTATTTCTATGAAATGCTCATTTCTATTTTAACAATATTTGCAGATTTCGGAGAGGGTGGCAAGTGATGAATGATTGTGGCAATAGTCGTTAAATACTTGAGAATCTTATTTTGATGATCCGTATTTCTAAACGTTGGATATTTTTGAGATTTTCAATTATTTGAGAATTTATGACATTGTCAATTGTTTTGTAATATTAATGGTTCGATTCATTATTTTGAATTATTTCATAGACGTTTTCAAATTTTATCGACCATTACAGTTTATTTAATGTTGCCAAAAATGAATTTTCAGATATTTCTTCTGCTAAAATATTATTTTAAAGTTTAGACCAGAAAACGACATGGTGAACCGGATATTTAGAACTCGGGGTGCTACACCAGGTCTTCCTAGAATATTCATCAACTGTAAGTAGGAAATATCTAAAACTAGAGACATAATTAACTAGGGCAGGACCCCACAAATCAGCATGCAAATATTCAAATATATCATTTGACTTATGAATGTCTTTACCAAAAGAACTTCTTTCTGCTTTCCCAAAACACACTTTTCACATAAATCAAGTTTTTGTAAAACATCTTTACCAAAACTTTCTTTTCAAGCAACTTCAAACACCTTTTACCTAAATGTCCAAGTCTTTTGTGCCATAAAACAGATTTGTCAATTTTCAGAAACTGTATTAAAAGACTTAGCACAAATAGGATAAGATTTCAAAACATGTATTCCATTTGTTTTGGGAGTGCAGAAAAGTAAAGCATTACCTTTAAAAATAACTAGGTAACCTTTATACAATCTAATATCATATAATTCAGAATCAAGAATGCCCAAAGATATTAGATTTCTTTTTAAATCAAGCACATATCTAGTTTGATTTAAAACAAGTGTTATATTGTTTTCAAGTTTCAACAGAACCTTACCAATACCTTTTATATTACAAGTCAAATTATTTCCAAGCTTGACTGATCCTCAAGAATTATCACAGAAATTAGCAAATAAATCCCTTTCAGGAAACATATGAAAAGTATAACCAGAATCAAGAATCCACTCATTCTTAGTATCAGACTCAGTTGTAACTTAAACAACACCATTATTATCACAGAAATTAGCAAATAAATCCCTGCTTCTTGAAATAGTATTTAACATGACGTCCAGGTTTACCACAGTAGCAACATAGTCTAGGTCTAAGGAAATTATCTTGACCTCTATAGTTATCCTGACCTCTGTAGTTATTGTCCTTAGGTCTATTGAAATTTCCTTTCTTTTGATTGTTTAACCTACTGGCTTACTATTCAAATTATTCTAGTTCCTGTTGTTGTTAGGAACATTACAAATTTTGTTGACATTGTTCACAAGCTTATTATCCCTAAAGGAATTCCTTTTCTTAGAAGTTCCTATCACATTTTAGGCTTATTTATAATCATTTTTCATTTTAAGCTCCTTATTTTTAAGGGAAGTGTGAACTATTTCAAAAGTTAACTTCTGCCTACCATATTCTATGGCATTTCAAAGGTCTTTATACCTATCAACCACAGAATTTAAAAGACATACTACTTTCTGGTCATCAGATAATTTATCATCACAATTCACTAAGCTTTGTGTGATCTTATTAAACCTACTCATATTTTCGTCTACATCTTTGGAAGGATCAAATTTAAAACCAAAGTATTGCTTCCACAGAAAACATTTATTAGGTAATGAGACAGTGTGGTAAACTTTCTCTAATTTATCCCAGAGTTACATAGCAGTTTTAGTCTCATCTATTGTCTAATGACATTATCAGATAGGTATGTACTCCAGGTAGTTTTATATATTTCGGTTTGTCTATCCTCAAATAATGTAGCAGGCCTTGCATCAATAGCTTTAGCACATTTTATTTGAAATAATAAGGCTTTCATTTTCTGGCTCCACGGAATAAAGTCTCATTTGTCATTCCATATTTCAACATCAACTTTGATAGCAGAAATAACTAAAAGTTTGAAAAAATTTCCAAATCAAAAGCCTTATTTCAACAAAGATTTTAGATAAGCAAGGCAAAGGAATACAGGACAAAATTCACAAAGTATTTCAAGTAATCAGAGTCAATTCACTAAGTCAAGAAGGATATAATCTACCACACAGATTCAAAACAGACACTAAGTAGTATAGTAGTCAAGATGATCACAATCCACAAAGAACAATTACACTAAGAATCTGAACACTAAGAAATAATGTTCTTCCAGCGTATCTCAACCTAATTTGGGTCAGTCCTAAACTCCACCAGATTCCTGGATTTTTTCAAGAAATTCTGGACAAAGGAAAGTAAAGGGGTCCAAGAGAAAGCTTAAAAAATGGAGGGATTTTGGATAGAACAAAATTTTTAAAAAGAATAAGAATCAGAATATGCAGTAAGTAAAAGATATCACATCTTTGAAAGATTAGGATTACTGCAGATTTTCCATGAAGATTCAATACCACAAAGTTCTAGTTGCATGCACGAAGTTCAGCCACCAAGAGAATGTGTGATCCCTTTAGAATTCTCAATATATTTAAAGAAAATATACTGAGTTCTAGAATCCTTTGATTTTTGACTCAAAACAAAGATCCAGATACCAAGAAATGAAAAAAACCCTTTTTGAGAAATTAGGGTTACGAAAAGTTTTTCCTGCGTAAAATACCACAAAGCTTTCAGCAAGAAAATTTTTGAAAAATTCTCAGATTCGAAACTTTCCACTAAGATTTTCAAAGATCAAAATGTTTTAACTTCGATTTTTTCAAAACTTAAGAAATCAAACAAAGTTTCTTAAGAAACCATAAAGAAATTAGAAACCTTAAAACATTTTGAGAAAAAACCACAAAGAACTTCCAGAAAATAACAGATCTACCCACAAAAACTGTGGATCTAAAAGATCTGAGTCATAAATCAGTGTATTCACACGAACCCTAAGGATCTGATACCACTGTTACGATTTTACTACCCAGAATTACCACAAAGTATGAAGTAAACATAAAACTTCAAACACTTTATTAATCAAACAATAAAAATAAAAGAATCAAACGTTTTGAGAAAATAAGTATAAATCTAAAAACTCAAGAAATCTGAAAAAACTCTCGGACAAATGAACCACTAAGATTACAAATCAACATTATAAAATAACCACAAAGTAACCCTCTGATATACACAAAGAATCAGAGAAAGGAACCACAAAGAATTGATGTGAGACATGAGAGATTTCTAGTGAGAACCACGAAGAACACACAGAGAAAGGGAGAACAACGAAGAACATACAGAGAGAGGGAAAGGAAGAGTCTGGAAGACGAATGAGAGAGTGAGCCAGAATGAAATATCTGGTCCTTATCATTGTATGGATGGCTGAGATGCAACGGGTTTGATCCAACGGTTTTGATTAATGCAGGTGGTTGAAATTGGTTTGGGCTAAAGGATCCAGATCTTCAAGTTGGGCTGGATCAAAGTGAAATGGATCAACTTGAATATTTGGTCAGACTTTGGCTTCAAAATTGATCCGGTTGGGCATCTGCATTTTGGGCTTCTGGACTGGATTTTGAATTCTTAGGCTGGATTAACTGGTCCAATTGAATCTACAATGTACAATATTTAAATTATTTTCAGGAATTTGATGGTGGTAGAAGAAGGGGTTGACCTCCTAGAACTTCTGATTGGGAAAGTGATTTTGTTTTTGTTAAGTTTCTTAAAGGATTTTATGAAGTAACTTTGAAGTTTAGTACTTCATTGCATGTAAGCTCCAATGTTATCTTCATGAAGTATGTTCACTTGTAACAGAATTGAAAGAATGGAAAGTAGTGATATGGCTATTAATATGAAGAAAAAAATATGACAAATGTTGGGCGAAAATGGAAAATGTTAACCAACTTCTGTTGATTGCTACTATACTTGATCCTAGATACAAGTTGGAGTATACCGATATTTGTTTTGGTGACATTTATGAGGATAAGGAAGTTGCTTGTTACATGACAAATATTTTGAAAGCCAATATGATGTCTATTTATGATTGGTGTGTGAGATATGAAGAAAATTCTCATAGCACCAAACATCGAGCGATGTGAGTTCTTCAAGTGGGGTTCTTATACTATTGATATAAGAAATTTTATCAAGGTCCAGTCTGAAATATTTAGGTTCAGCCCGTCCAAAGAGGCCTCAAATAACTTGGGCTTCGCCCACCTCAGACCCTTCATGCTGAACAACGAGCTTCATTTGATATTACACCGTTCTCCGATCTGTGGCCTAAACTATTACCACCAGGGAGAACATTCTTGAGGTCAGCAAAATAATCACCCCTGTGAATATAGAACCTCAAAGATTTTTATTGAAAGTAGAAAATAACTTGCTCAACACAAATGGATCACCTAGGGCGGCACAATTCAGAGAAATTATCTGCAACACAGCGCCTGCAAGGTACAGTTTCAAAAAATGTTGCAACAGTGGGCCCACCATCACGTGAATTATACTTAAACAACAAGTTATCAAAATCATTTGTCTTGATTATTGTGAAAATCGCTTTATTTTATTCGTTTATCAACAGTAAACCCTAAATATTTGTCTATAAATAGAGGTTTATATCATTGTAAAGTATGCCAACTTTTGGGAACAAATATGCTGTCAAGATAATTCCAACAAATGACTTTTTCTTCCTCTATCTCTATCAATAAATACCTGCTCAAATATACTTACACACCATGTAGCAACCGAAAAAAATTCAAAATTTTCATTTTAACAAGCTTGTTGCTATGGCCTCCAGATTCTAAATAGTTACTATTTTTCAAAATTAACGCACTCGTCAAGCCTATTAAGTGAAATTAAATTTATTTAAAAATCTTAGTCCAATTACAATTTTAAAGGTGTCACAGTTTCATTATTTATTTTAAAGTCCAAGTTTTAATTATTTTAGGTCCAAACTTTGACTAACTTGATTCCAAAACCATTTTTAATCAGATACAACCCCTTAAGCCCAAATATTAATACCAATTGTTAAGCCCATGTGAAACCTAATCAATTATTTCTTGGTCCAAAAACCTTGACAACATCATTCAAGTTTCTTTTCCTTTGCTTAACAAATTCTAATTCCAAAATTATTCCACAATATATCCAATCTTGTCACCACTTTCCATCCAATAATCAGCTCAAAATCTCCATTGATTCCCTCCATAGATTTTAACCTAAATCAGCCATAATAAAATCCTCATTCCTTCCTCCTCATAATTCACGCAGAAAACTTCAACTCAGTAGGTATCTTCTTCTCTCAACCGACTGTCTTCTTGGTTATTTTCTGTCTTTCAATATACAGACTTCAACTAGAAACGAAAAATTTTGAAGTATGACATCACCTCCACCACCCTTCGGAAACCAAGTCGAGCCCCAATCACCATAGTAGATTCATCTTCTAGGTGCCATAACCCAATTCACCATCCACAAACGAATCAACCCCATCAGATTTTTCTGACATAAACTGAATTACTACATTCATCCCATAACCACCATGTTGAGACCCCACACACATACTGACACCATCAAGATATCACTACCAGCCACCATAACCAACTCAACTGCACGGTCAAACCCCTCAATCTACCATAGCCGAACTACCAAACTCAAATACTGCAATCACCACCTTCAAGCCAAAAATCGCCATCACCACCGCCGATCACCTCAAAAACCATCAACTGTCCAACTTCAATCCCCATCAATCAACTCCAAAACAATCAAAAACCCAAGATTTAACAAAGGCCAATACATACCTTCGACCGCCACAATCGCCGCCCCTAACACTCACTCACAAACCGAACTACCGCAGCCACCACCCTAAACTCCAACACCAAAAATCAACCCAAGCTTCAATCAAATCCAAAATCAAACCCAAAAACAAGATTTCTTACCTCGATCGTCGAATTTTTCGCCGAAAACATCCACGGAATCCAGCCTTGGTTTACCTTGATTACGGCACCCAAACCACCAAAAATCTTGCTCTTTGCACCAACAGTACACCCTTTGTCGTCGCTGCTTGATGGGGGCACCACCGCGAGCGGACCGCTGACGGACGGCTCCGGCAGCACCACACCGAGAGGACTCAGCTTCCTCTCTCGCCCTCTTTCTCTCTCCGTTGAATGAAAATGGAGAGAGAGAGATTTGTCTTGATTTTAATGTTTTGATTTTTGAAATTTTCATTTTAGTCCCTAGCCTTTTTTATGTCTTTTAGTTCAATTCCTTACAGTGTTTAAAATGTTTTATTTCAGTCCCTTCCATTTTAGTTTTGTGTAATTAAGTGCCAAGTTCTCAATTGAGTCTATCTTGACCTAGAGTTTCTGCAAAAATGTAATTTGGCCAGGAACTTTCTAAGTTTGTCAAATTCAGTCCCCAATCTCAATTAATTGCACAAATCAATCCCAAGTCTTTATACTTTACTTTTTTACTAAGTCCTAAATCTTAAAATTCATCCAATTAAATCCTCAACATTTAAATTCATTTATAAAACATTTATTACGAGTTTCTAATTAAAGTTCATTTATTCTAGGACTAGACGAGGCGTGATAATTTCAAGAAGGTTAAAATTCTTTTACTCAACAAGCTCGAGAATATTTTAAGGTAGGTTCATTACAACAAAAATCTTTTATTTTAAATGTGCAGTATTAAGTAAACCCGTATTGTAAATTTATACATGTGATTACATAATTTATGAGAACTAGTTGCCTTAAGGCCCAAATTCACATGTCTTCAGGCATGGACCAATTGCCTTCGGGCCCAGATCCACATGTCTTCGGGCATGACCCACTTGCCTTCGAGCATGAGATCCACTTGCTTATTATATGAGAACGAGAATTTATGACTTAAATTGCATGATTATATGTGTTATTTAAGGTATAATTTATTTAAATTGCGCTGAACCTACTGGAAATTTTTATGAAATGCTCACCCCTATTTTTAAACTTACAAATTGCAGATTTCGGAGTTGATGATAGAGCGTGCGGTGATGGATACTAAACAAGTTTTAAAACATGCTTTTGTTTAGAATTTCGAGAACTTATTTACTCTATCCAATTTATGTTAAACTTTGAATTTATTTAATGTTTAAATTCTTGAATAAAACTATTTAAATTAAATATTAGTTATTTTTTCGCACAAATTATTATTTGAAAGTCAATTTTAAAGGACGACGTGACGCCCGGGTTTACTGAATTCGGGGCGTTACAAACCAACCTAAGTTGATAAGAAAATTGCCACGTGTCAACGACGATTTTTGACGTCAACATATACTAAAGAAAGTCCTACTTGAGTTACGTCTCTTAATCGTGTTTCTTGCTTTAAGAGGAAAAAAGTAGCAAAAGATTTGGTTGAACTAAAAAAATGATATTGATAGATATTTGTTGGATGCTTGTGAAGATATAGAGGATAGTGATTTTGATATTCTTAATTGGTGGTGTGTTAATGAAAATAAATATGGTACTTTGTCGAAACTTGCTAGAGATGTTATGGAAATTCAAGTATCTACAGTGGCTTCAGAAAATGCTTTCAGTTTTGGAGGAAGAATTCTTGATCCATTTTGTAGTTCTTTAAGTCCAAGAATGGTGGAGGTATTGGTGTGTACCCAAAATTGGCTTAAAGAGTTCTCAAGTGTGGAAAAATTTTATATAGAGGATGTGGAAGAGTATAAAAAATTGGATGAAGGTAATACAAATATATGCATGTTGCATAATTTGTTGAATATGTATTTTTTATCTAATTTATTGTTAATTTAATCTTTTTTGTAGAGCTTTCGGAATCATAGAAGTCAAATGAATACTAAATCAAAGTTATTCACGCATTCATGATTTTTTCAAGTACATGTATAATGTATTTTAATGTCACAACTCTTTATCATTATTATGTTAACTAGTAATCGCACCCGTGCAATGCACGGAATAAATAATATTTAATGAATAAGGTGTACAATGATCGATAAAAATAACACAATAAAAAAATAATAATAACAACTTGCATACACAAATTGTCAATACTTTGTAATTTCATTTATCCCTATAAGATTTCTTAATTTAATAAATAAATTGTATATTCAATATACAATCAAAAAATAAAATAAAATAAAATAAGAAAAAAATAAAGTTATGAATTGTATTTTTTTAACAATTAATTTTTCATTCTCTAGTTTTCTTAATTTATTTATTCATATAGAATTGATTATTCAAAAATAATTTTTTTTTAATGTTCATTCACAACCACATATGATTTAAAAACTAATTTTTCACAATTGCACATACTACTTTTTAATCCACACATTCTAAAAAAATAAAATCAATTTTCAACCACTCAATTGATTGATTTGACAATTATTTTATTTTTTATACTACCTTCTTTTACTTTCAATCACACATTTAAAACTATTTCTATAGTCTATATCAAACTTACTCCTATTCAATGGTTTCAAATACAACGTGACATTTTATTTTTCATCAAGTATTAAAAATGGTCATGTTACACACACACACACACACACAAATTATTTTTTGTGCATGTTAATAACTATATTGACCATATTTTATTTTTAAATAGAATAAGTTTGATAAAACATTATATTTTTATTTTCTACTCAATGAATTAATTGTTAAAGTTTGTAGTATATATTTTACAAATTGATGTTATTTTAAATTTATAAAAATAAAAAAATAGATAAATGAACAAAATGAGTAAATTTATAAAATTAATTTCAAAAGTAGCAAAGAGTTTATCGAAACCTAAAGTTGTAGAAATTAAAATGATTCAATTGAATTTACTTAGAAATATCGGATATCTATTATTTCTTTTAATTTGATAAGAAAAAAAATTTGAAATTAATCATTTATATCAAATTGAAGTTAGGTAAGAAATGATAGATATGATTTTATGACTTAAATGAGATAAATTAAAAAGATTGGATATTGAAAAAAGTAAAAAGTATAAGTAAAACTTTTACCTTTATTATTTGAGACAATTTTATGAATGATATATTTAGAGTTTGCTCTTATTTATTAGCTTGTATTGAACTTCTCGTTAAGATCTTGAATTTAATACCTATATTGCATATTTTTTGACTTTAAAATATTATAATAATTATCAAAAGAATAAAAATAATATACAATTTAACCTTTTTATAGATTTTTTATTTTTTACAAATCAATAAGTCATTTATTACATGTCACCTATAATTAATTTTGCATTAATTGAAGTTTCCTAATTCAATTATTAAAATAATTAATAAAATTACAAAGTTTCCTAAAATAGCAGGTAAAAATGGCGAGAAACTATGTGGAGAATAAATAATATTTATTGAATAAGTTGTAAAAATACAATGCTCGGCAAAAATATTACAATAAAAATAATAATAATAATATCTTGTATCCACAAATTGTGAATAATTTGTAATTTCATTTCTCCCTATAAGATTTCTCACTTTAATGCATAAATTGTATATTCAATATACAATCAAAAAAGAAAAAAAAAAAGTTATGAATTGCATTTTTTTTAATAGTTAATTGTTCATTCTCTAGTTTTCTTAATTTATTTATTCATATAGAATTGATTATTCAAAAAAAAAAAAAATTTATGTTCATTCACAACCACATGTTATTTAAAACTAATTTTTAACAATTGCACATACTACTTTTTAACCACGCATTCTAAAAAAAGAAAATCAATTTTCAACCACTCAATTGATTGATTTGACAATTATTTTATTTTTTATACTACCTTCTTTCACTTTCAATCATGCATTTAAAACTATTTTTATAGTCTATATCAAACTTACTCATATTCAGGGACGGATCTATTTGAGGCCCAGTGGGGGCCATGGCCCCTACTGGGATCTGAAAAAATTTGAGCCCAGTTTACGGTTGGGCCTGTTGGGGGCAGTTAGGCCCAAAAAAAAAAATTGATCTCCCTGTTTCTTTAAAGAATATGGATTAAAATTGAGAAATTTGCAACTGCAAACAATTTAGAATTGATGATGTATTGTCATAGTTGATATTTCAGATTAATAGATTATGGAGAGATATTTAATAAAAAGACATCGTCAAGAAAATATTGTTGAGGAGAGTTCAAATAGAGTTGAGAACAATGAGATTAACTCAAATAGAGTTTAGAATTGATTATTGATGATGTATTGTCATATTTGCTTCGTCATTCAATCATTTCAATCATTTTTGATCAAAAATAATTAGGGCTCTGAGATATAAATGTCATTCGCCGATAACATATTATTTATAACAATTTTTTACTAAATAGTTACGTTGTACTCTTGTGTTGTACTGGTAGTACCATTTTACGCTCCTTTTTGTGATCCATTTATTTCAAATAATATAGTTTGTAATAGTAACTTTTTGAAGAATGTGTAGTTAAAAAGTAGATAATCTTTTGAATTTATTTTTAGAGTATTTTATAGATAGAATGAGTGGCTTAGAATGAATTTTTTTAGGGTTAAATTACAAACATTTAAGGTTTGAAATTTTTTGTAATCAAGTGTTTTGTAACTAATTACACAGGTATCAAATTAATTTTCAAAATCAGGTATTTTTTTAATTCAGAATTAGGTTCTGTAACTAATTACAAATTGAAATAATTAATTACAATTATAACTTTGTTTCAATTTGTAATTAGTTACAATTATAAATTTAACTACAATTGCAATTAATTACCATCACCACCACCACCACCATCGATCACCACTTAATTTGTAATCAGCCACCTCCACAACCACCGTCGAAAGTACAAATGTAACTTCTTTCAGTTTTGTAATTAATTATAATTGTAACTTATGAATTAGTAAAGAATTAATGTAATTCATAATTTGTAATTAATTACATTAGTGTAATTATAATCAGTCACCGCTACAATCGTCGTCGTTGGAGCACCGTCGAAAATACAATTGTAACTTTATTTCAATTTTGTAATTTGTAATTAATTACAATAGTAATTTATCACCACCTAAAACCATCACCACCAACCAACCACCACCACCACCACCACTACCGATCACCACCTAATTACCCATTTTGTAATCAATTACTGTTTACATTTTGTAACTTTATTTTAATTTTGTAATTAATTATAACTGTAAGTAATGACTTTGTAAAACGTAATTCATAATTTGAAATTAATTACTGTCTTGGCACCACCACCACCGCAATCTCATTAGCAGCACCACCATCACAACTACCTTAACCAAAGGAAAAAACAAATAATTGTGTTAAAATCATTAAGAAATGAAATTGTATCCCCATCAATATATTTTTGCCTTCTCGTATAACGTAGTTCCAAGATGCAGAACCAGTAACATAATTTTCTTGCTTTCCAATGAAAAAATCTAGTCATCTTCCTACAGTAGGCCCCTCCACCCCACCCCAACCAAGAAAAAATAAAAAAGTGATGTCGCATGCCCTTGGAAGGAGATCTCAATCTGTTGCTCCTGCTGCCATCATCATACACACAAAGTGAGAGAAAAGTACCAACGGTTGTGATTGGATTTGCATTTGATAAGGAATATGGTCTGGGTATTTCGAGTCTTATCTCAATATACTCTGGTGTGCTTGAACTGCCAAGTTTAGTAGAGGCGGGCTCCATCAGAGAACTGATGAGAGTGGATGTTACGGTGGCCTTGGTCAGCGTGAAGAGAGAGAAGAAAGTAAGAGTTGAAAGATTAATCCATTCTGGGTAAATTAATAACCCAACTGATTTAAGAAAATAGTTTACATTAACTTAATTTTAAAAATTTTAAATTTAAAAGTTTGATTTTGCCTAATTAGCCCTTTAAAAAAAATTGAGTTTTAAAATAATGGGCCCTTAAAAGGGGCTATATATGCCTCCGTTTGGTAAACGGTTAAAAATCACACAATTTTTCACACCACTTTTTAATCACATACATTTTGTCTCTCCACTTTTCAACCACACATTTTACCTCAAAATCATCACTGTAGGGAAGTCTTTCTCCCCTACGCACAAAAAAAAAAAAAAAAACATGGATGTATGTCTGCAAAAAATTGGCTTCTCTTCGAAATCTCAATAAAATCACCACAAATCCCTCAAAATATATCAAAATCCTTTGATTTTATTGTACAAATCTTGCTCATATCTACTTTCCATTGAATTTATAGTCGTTCCCTACGGTCGGATCCCACTGCGGTAAAGTTGTACACTAATAAATAAATCACTACTTTTCAATCACACAGTTTACCTCAAAATCATCATCGATCATAGGGAAATCTTTCTCCCCTACGAAGCGAAAAGGACTTGGATTTCTGTCTTCAACATTTCACCTTAACTGAAATTTCTCCAAAACTCACCAAAATATCTCTAAAATTCACCAATTTTTTCTTGGTTCTTTTACACAAATTCCACTATCTCATTCCATAATCTCTTCTACGATAAAATTGATTCAAGTATAAACGTCAATGTCTTGATACTTGGTTATGAAATGGTTGAACATATGTTGAATAAGCGGTGAAGATATCTTCAAAAATTGAAATAAATCGGACAAGGTTCGATCCCCTGTTCGTTTTTAGAGTTTTTAATCCCTTTTTAGTCTTTGAACCGCCATTTTGTGGATGTAATTTTTTTTCAGTCTGGTCTTCTAATCAAGACCAGGTTCAATTCTTGTTGATTTTCTGGAATTTTAATCCCCTTTTAGATCTCTGATTTATTCAAATAATCTTGTTTAGACACTTTTCATTTGGTGGGTAGAGGTGTTTTGGAATTAATAAAGTATAATAATTTGACGGAGAGAATGCAATTGCTCTAGAGTTGGCTCCGGACCATAAAAGAGTTGGAGAAGGCGACACAAGACCCGATACTGGTAAAATATTTCTTTATATATGAGCACATACAATGTAATCTGATTTACTACAATTCTTTTGGATGCTCTCTTATATGTTGAAACTTTTGAAAATGATTGGCATTGAAGTGGTATTGTAACGCCCCGAGTTTCGAGACACGCGGGAACGTCACTTTTCTAAATTTTTTAATAAACTTTATTGTGGAATTTGACTAAATATTAAATATCACATTTAATGAATAAAAGTTTAGCGATAATTCAGATTAAATAAAATAATTCGTACAAACTTAATAAAACTGAGAATTCTTGATAAAATGAAATGATTCTTTCTAAATTCACGACTTTCAAAAATAATATCAAATTTATATTTGTCGCCATTGCCCATCACTCGCCACCGTCACCGAAATCTGCAAAAATGGTTAAAACAACGGGGTGAGCATTTCAAAATGAAATACTGAGTAGACTCAACTCCAATAATTAATCTATAAGATAATTGGACAAGTAATCATGCAAATAATGTAGTGATATTCTTTTCTTATCCATAAGCATCATAAAATGAGTGCAAATGAACATATTCTTTTCTTGTCTCATGCTAACAGATAAGTTATGACGTGCATAACATAAATTCTCAAATTTATCTCATACGAGATATTCTTTTCTTTTCTCATGAAATTAAGCATATAAAATCACACAAATCCACATAATCACGTGCAATTATAGTCTAAATCAATTAGTGGGGGCGAGTCTACCTTTAACGTTACGAGTTCTCAAAAATTGGAACGGGAATAGTACGCCAGCTTCTCAAATCACCAACTGCTTCATCTAACCAAAAAGTAAATTAATTAAATTAGTATTTTTATAAGTTCAAAAGATTTAGAACGCGACAAAATAAAGTTTGAGGGCTAGATAGGAATTTTGAGAAAACTGAATTTTAAGAATTTTGGGACTGAAATAGTATTTTACGAAAATAAGGGCTAATTCGTAAATTATAAAAACATTTGTAACTAAATTGAAATCATTTTAAAAGAAGGGACTGAAATTAATATATTTCGAAACTTGGGGCTACATGCAAATTTTGAAAACTTAAAATTTATAAAAAAAAATTTATTTCTCTCTCTCTTTTTGTTAATCAACAGAGAGAGAGAGAGTGAGAATGGACGAAAAAAATGGGAGGGTCGAAGCCCCTCCTCTGGCTTCCAATCACCAGCGGTAAAGCCGGCGATACCGCAGTCGATGCATGGTGGTGACCGGGGTTTGGGTGGTTGTGGAGAGGAGGGAGATTTGGGCTGGTCTTTGGCTGCAAAAAATGGAGCTAATCGAGGTTATGTGCTCGGTTTTTTATGGCTCTCCGGCGACGGGACTCCGGTAAATGTTGAGGTAAGTTATGGGTAATGTTTTTAAATTCGGTTTTGGGTTTGATTTTGGGGATTTGGCTTGGATTTGAGCGTTGGGCAGGGGCGACTTCGAGGGGTGATTTTTGGTGGTGATGAGGGTCGTGATGGTGGTTGGCTGTGTGTGGTCGTGCTTGGTGGGATCCGATGGTGGTGATGATGATAATGGGTTGTGCAGTGGAGGTGTGTTCGGGGTGTCGCTGCGGTTGGTCTTGGCCGAGGGTGGTGATGATGAAAAATGGGTGTGCAGTGGAGGTGTGGTCGGTTTAGTGTAGTGGCTAGTGATGGTGTTCGATGCTGAGGCAACGTTGTGATGGCCGTGAGTGATTGTAGTGTGATCTGATTGCGAGAGTTGATGATGTGAATATGGGAGGGGCAGTGTCGATGGGCAGTGGTTTGGGAGTTTTGGTGATGGGGGTAGTTCGGTGCTTTAGTGTGGGGTTGCAGGCGTTGGGTTCGACTGGGAGGGATGGAGGAGGCTGGTTGTGGTGGTGTTGTAAAACCATTTCAGTAGAGTGGGAGAGAAAACTATACCAGAAGATCGTTTGGCTTGGGGTGAGTTCGTGTGGGAGGGAGAAAAAAATGGGATATAAGTCATGGTTTGTTTGCTGAATTTGGTAGATTGTTTGTGTTCATCTGATTGGGATGAATTGCAGGAATTTCAGGATTGTAAATGTCATTTTAGGAAAGTATGAGGGAGAGAATCAGGGGTGTGAAGATGGAAGGGGAGGTAGAATTATTGGAAATTAAGGATCATCACTGAAAAGCTGGAGATTGAAATCTGAAAATGGAAGATTGCTGGTGTTAGTCTGACTGGAAAAATTGCAGGGAAATACTGAGTGATATATGTTATTTTTTAGGGGTAAATTTTATGGAAATGTGGGGAAAAGAATTGTTCATACCAATTGGGATTGTGATGAATAGCTAAGTTTGGGGATTAAAGCAATTTAAATTGGACAAGGTTAAAAATGTGGAAATACATGAATTGGGACTTTGAAATCATTAAAATTTGAATTAATATTTTAATTGGTGACATTGGAATATTATAAATAAGATTCGGAAATTTAAATACGATGAAAATTAATTTAATTCCATTTATAATTTGGCTAGACTAATACTCTTTTAAATTAAATGGAAAAAGTCGTAGCGACGCGCATTTAAAGTAAAAATATTTTATTTAGAAAGAAAAGGAAAATTCCAGGTTGCTACAGGTATAGTTTTGAATTAGCCATGAATCTTGATAATATCTGGCACGGTGATTTTTTATTTATTAAATTTATTTTTCCTATTGACCGTGTTCATGGGATGGGAATGAGCAGGAAGCCATAGTTTTTTTGTTCTCTGATCAAGTTCTTAACTTTTCTTTTCAACTTCATACATATTTTTTTCTTCCATTATAACATGTCGTTGAAGTCCTAAAGCAAGTTTTTTAGGGTAGTTTCTTGTCACTAGACCATCTATTCAATGGACATATGCTAGTTTATTTTCTGCATTTCATTTTTTTAAAGTCCATTGTATTCAATGAATATGCTAGTTTATTCTCTGCACTATTTTATTCACTTTGCTGAATAGTTCATTCTCTTGTTCTTCTCTCTTCTATTGTTTTTGCATATTTGAATCAGGTCTCACCAAAAGACAAGCATTAGTAGTTGTTCCGGATAAGGCAACAAATTTTCAGGAATCGTGAAGTGGCACATGGTAGTATAGTAAGATGCATAACTTCTGACCTCTTTTTAAATATTTAATTTGGGTTAAAAAATAGCTAGAAGTAGGCACCTTGAGTGATTGTGTGATTGATGGTTAATCCACTACACACCATTTTAGTTGAACATCTTATTGTACTCTCAATATAGAATCCTTGATCAGAGCTATATTTTAGTGGCTGAGTTGGTACACAGGTCGTTTCTTGTTTTAGTCATAAGGGCATATTTGCGTCATGGAAATAATTGGGAATTCACAAATTCTCATGGATTTCAAAATCTAAGCCACTGTTCTCTTTGCTGTTTTGAGGTCGTTTTTTGTTTTTATTTTCGAAAACGCTAAAAACGCGTTCTCTTTACCATTTTCGAAAATGCATTTTGGAAAACAAAAAAAAAAAAATTGTACACAAAACGGAAAACGCCCGAAACATCGTTTTGGGCGTTTTGTGTGTATTTCGACAAAAAATATCCAAAACGCGGAAAACGCGTTTTGGGATTTTTTTTTATAGAATTATCTTAATTTAGAACTAAGCTTAATATAAAGTTTTTATTTTTTTATTTTTTTATTTTTTTATTATTTTTTTTAGAATTATCCTAACTTGAAACTAAGCCTAAATAAAGTTTTTTTTTTGAGAATTATCCTAACTTGTAACTTAGTTTAAATAAAGTTTTATTGAATTCAATATCAACATTACAAAAAAAAAATTAAATGAGAATTCTTGTTGTTATATTTCAAAAAATGCAATGATAAATGGACTCTGGTGGTTTTGAAAGAACTTGCATTTTCTGGATTTTAATAGAAGTAGAGCTTTCTCAAGTCCCGAACCTGATCAAGCTGTGTTAATATAGACTCTTAATGCTCACATTAGTGGGTTGCATGTAACTATATTTTTAATATATTGTGAAAGGAAATTTGAGTTGGAGTTAGTAGTATTCTGTAAGCAAATTAATTAAAAATAATTTAAATAGTGTTCTGTAAAATTTCAAACAGAACGTGTTTTCCAGCTTTTCATTTTCAAAAACAGTTTTCAGAAATGACAAACCAAACGTGTTTTCAGCAAATTTGAAAACAAAAATGAAAACACAAAACACAAAACATTTTCGAAAATGAAAATACAAAATAAAATACAAACAGAACGGCACCTAAATATTTACATTTTTAATTTCATTGTAATGTTATTTTATTAGACTGGGAGAATTTAGATGTTCTTCATTTTCTAACCAGAAAGAGAGTAGATTATCAAATGAAAACATGTTGATTGAATCCCAGAAGAATTCAATGTTTTTGACAATTTATTTCCTCCATTTTCCTTGCATGATTGTCCGAATCCCCTGTTAGAAATTTTATGATATGTCAATCCTTATTATTATGGGATTGTGTATTTTTCGAATTTCATAAATATCTTCTAATTATGTGACCCATATTACGTGTCCTGGTTTAATTAGGTAAACTGCTGAATTAATAGAAACTTGGTTTAATTAGAAGTTTTTCATATTAATACTACAAGTTTGATGGACAGTTGAGATTAAAAGACAATAGGAAATTCGCCCCTCTCTACTTATATATACTGAACTCGAATTCCATCATTAGGGTTCATGATGTGATCCGGAAAAGGCGTCAAAAATAAGAAATCAAGATACGGGCAATTCAACAATATTCTACATGGGGAAATGAACAAGTTTCGTGTTGGGCTCGAGTCGAGATTCAAATCAGATCAATTAATGTCAAAGGATCAGAAAATTGAGCAGAAGCTGACTTACGACCGTAACATTATCAGTGCACAATTTGGGCAGAACAGCGTTTACGGCCGTAAGATGATATGATCCGGAAAAGAAACTAAGAACAATGTTATGATTCGGGACGAATCATCTTAAAGGAAGAGGGGATGATGTGATCCGAAAAAGGCGTCAAAAATAAGAAATCAAGATACGGGCAATTCAACAATATTCTACATGGGAAAATGAACAAGTTTCGTGTTGGGCTCGAGTCGAGATTCAAATTAGATCAATTAATGTCAAATAATCAGAAAATTGAGCAGAAGCTGACTTACGACCGTAACATTATCAGTGCACAATTTGGGCAGAACAGCGTTTACGGCCGTAACTTTGGTTCTCACGGCTGTAACATGGAATTTCACGGCCGTAACATCAATCTTCATGGCCGTAACTAATATTGAGACATTTTGATTAGAGAAAGGACTTACGGCCGTAAGTCCGACTTTTACGGCCGTAAGCGGCGCGAATCAGATTTTCGGCATTTTTAGTATTTCAGTTGATTTGTATTTCCTTTATTTGGTTTTTAATTCTTTTTCCAATTTTGGTTATTTTAGTTGTTTTATCTATTTTAGCATAATTAGAATTCTATTCATAGTCAATTAGCGACTAGGGTTTATTTTGCCTATTTATATGCTTTTCCATTCAATGTAAAACCAGAATATTTTTTATGAATAAAATTATTGAGTGTTTTTACTCTCTCTAAAGGTGAGGATTTTCCCTTTAAGCAACGAACTTATCAAGATTCAAATCTTGTGGCGTTCAAAACAATTGAACTTATCAAGGATCTGGACATTCCTTGTGGCGTTCCCCTTTTGTGGTTCTTATCTCCGCATCGTAACGGGCCTCGGGTTTAATATACCCTTGGTTCTTGCATCGTGAGGTCGGGGTTGCATTGTTATCGTCCGTTCCAACCTGGATTCGGAACTTTCCAAGCGTTATTCCGCGAGTTACGACGAGGACCCCCTCCCGGGTTCTCATCATATGGTATCAGAGCCGGACTCTGGATTCAGGTTTTGTTTTTCTATTCTATCCAGTTTGATTTTGTGTTTTTATCATTGAGTCTACACAAAATCATCCATATCTTGTTCTTCGTGTCAGTAAAACTTTTTCGTTATTTGATCCATACAAAAAATCCATCAAAAATTCAATCTTGTTTATTTTATTCGATTCTTATCCAAATCCTGTCCCGTTTGTTTTGTTGCGTTCGTGTCAAATTTTTGGATTTTATTAAAAAAAAAAATTATTTTTATTAATTCCGAAAATTCATCATAATTCAAAAAAAAAAAAAAGTCACTCCGAAATTCAAGAACCACTTTCTTGAATTTCCTTAAATTTTTGATAATTCCTTACCTTCCAAGTCAAATTAAAATTCTTGATATTCTTTCCTTTCTAGTCAAAATTCAAGAACCACTTTCTTGAATTTCTACAATATTCTTGAGTTTCTTTCCTCTCGAGTCAAATTCAAGAACAACATTAAATTCTTGATATTGTTTTCCTTTTCGAGTCAACATTAAATTCCTTCTTGATATTTGTCAATATCTGGACCCACTTATTTTCAGTCTCTCAAATATTTGAAAGTTACATAAAGGGATGAATTATGAGTTCGATCCTACCTTCCAGACTAGGTGTCATGTGGGCAGTAAAGTGTGCAATATTATTATTGATAAGGAGTATTATTGCGATCTGGAAAGTACCACCATGGTTGAGGAGTTGGGCTTACCTTTACTACCACATCTCAATCCTTATAGGCTGACATGGTTAAAGGAGTGTGGGCAGGTAAATGTAACCCACTGGGGTTATGGTGAAATTGTCACTTGGAAGATATAGCGATGAATTGTGGTGTGATGTGGTGCCTCTAGAATCTTGTGACATCTTGTTGAGTAGATCGTGAAAGTGTGAGAGGAAAGCAGTCTATGATAAGCGCAGGAATATATATAAATTTGTTAAGGATGGGAAAAGTATTAAGCTTATGCCGTTAACCCCTGAACAAATACTTGAAGAGAAAGTATTGCGAGAAAAGAGGGATGAGCAAAGAAAATTCAGAGATGATGAATGGAGTATGAAGGCTGAATTCATGGAGATGGCCAAGAAATTAATACAGCTAAATAAAGAGATGAAGGCACAAGAGGCTAGAAAAAAGTTAGCCGAGTTGCAAGAGAGAGAAAGGGGAATAGAGGAGGTAGTTAAATTACAAGAAAAGCCTTTGGATATGATTGTTAAGAAGGAGTGAGACTTGAGGAACGAGTTAGAAGATAAGAATTTATGAGTGTTGAGGAGGTGCCTAATCATATCGATAAAATTATTTATGAGGTGGTGCATGAGCAAAAGCATGAGAAATTAAGAGAGGTGATTGAGCCCAGAAATTTAGAAGTGGAGGTTGAGTGTGCGAAAAAAGAAATTGAAGCAGTTGATCAAACTCCGAGTCTTGAAGTACAAAATAAAATTGTGGAAGAGAAGATTGAAAATAACATTGTTGACAATGATAGGAATGAATTGGAAGTTGGGGTAGAAGTTCAACATTTGAATGTTGAAATTGTCAATAAAAATATTGAAGATGTGGTTGAATGTGAAAAATTAGAAGAAGTGGTTGAGAAAAAAGAAGAGAATGAGCAAGAAAGTATATTGACTTTTGGAGGCGATGAGAAGGGCCTCGTGGTGGGAAAAAAAGTTGTGGAGATTTTGTACCATGAGTACAAGGATCCATACCTTGTGCATGGAGACGCTAACATTTCCCTCCCCATTTTTTTTAAATGTTTCTTGCAGGTTTATTGTGCATGGAAGTTTGATTTCCATCAACCTTGGTCAATTCCCCTCGTGTTTCAATACCTTCTTGTCTACAAATTGGAGGAGCATCATTTATTGAATGCATGTCAGGGAATCGAAAATTTTCTGTTTGATCCAGGAGGTACAATTTGATTTTTCAAGAACAACACCATGATTCGGGACGAATCATCCTAAAGAATGAGGGAATGGTACGAATCAGGGTGGGCTTGACGGGAAAATCTATAATTCAAGCCAAAACAAGAAGTCAAGCAGGTTCGGAGAACGTCAGATCAAACATTGCTTGTAAGAAGAAGGTTCGAGGCTAAACCAAGTGAGCAAGCCAAGAACAGCTTTATGATTCGGGACGAATCATCTTAAAGGAAGAGAGGATGATATGATCCGGAAAAGGCGTCAAAAATAAGAAATCAAGATACGGGCAATTCAACAATATTCGACATGGGAAAATGAACAAGTTTCGTGTTGGGCTCGAGTCGAGATTCAAATCAGATCAATTAATGTCAAATGATCAGAAAATTGAGCAGAAGCTGACTTACGACCGTAACATTATCAGTGCACAATTTGGGCAGAACAGCGTTTAAGGCCGTAACTTTGGTTCTCACGGCCGTAACATCAATCTTCATGGCCGTAACTAATATTGAGACATTTTGATTAGAGAAAGGACTTACGGCCGTAAGTCCGACTTTTACGGCCGTAAGCGGCGCGAATCAGATTTTCGGGATTTTTAGTATTTCAGTTGATTTGTATTTCCTTTATTTGGTTTTTAATTCTTTTTCCAATTTTGGTTATTTTAGTTGTTTTATCTATTTTAGCATAATTAGAATTCTATTCAGAGTCAGTTAGCGACTAGAGTTTATTTTGCCTATTTATATGCTTTTCCATTCAATGTAAAACCAGAATATTTTTTATGAATAAAATTATTGAGTGTTTTTACTCTCTCTAAAGGTGAGGATTTTCCCTTTAAACAACGAACTTATCAAGATTCAAATCTTGTGGCGTTCAAAACAATTGAACTTATCAAGGATCTGGACATTCCTTGTGACGTTCCCCCTTTGTGGTTCTTATCTCCCCATCGTAATGGGTCTCGGGTCTAATATACCCCTGGTTCTTGCATCGTGATTTCGGGGTTGCATTGTTATCGTCCGTTCCAACATGGATTCGGAACTTTCCAAGCGTTATTCCGCGAGTTACGACGAGGACCCCCTCCCGGGTTCTCATCAGTTCAACTTATGAAATACAACTAAAGGCTTAGGTTAAGAGAGAGAAGGTGAATTTAAAATCAATATTTTCTTCAAAATTCAATTAAAGATGTGACAGGATCTCATAACTTTCTATATTATTGCTATGGATTCTGGTATGTTTTATAATTCACAATAATTAATTTTATGGTCAGTATCCTAAATCGAAATCAACTTTAGGTCTATATGTTTCGTATTAAGATTATAGTTTACATGTGGTATCAAAGTAATGCTTGGACTATAATAATTAGTTTTGTGTATGAATAAATCAGATCAATCATCACGCTGATTATCAGATTTATGTTTATGTGAATATGACATATATTTTCAGAAATATTAATTTTGGATTATGCATCGATATGGTTATTACTTATTACAATTACGTAATCGAATTGATATGTTTACTTCCAATAGACTTACTACCTCAAAAATTTCTGTCGAATTTTGTATATAGATTTTAAGGTTTTGGTGTTCGATTAAAATATGGATTTTGCTATATTGTGTATGGATGAATTCTAGTAATGGAAAATTGATTTTTGAGTTGGGTATATTGGTTGGATTGTATTTGGATTTTGTCGGTTTGACTATGGCCGGATGGAGACACTGCCGCGGCCGGCCCTACGGATACGAGTAGGCGCACAGCGTCGCGATTGACTGTGCGCGGCACTGAGGTGAACAGAGATGGAAAAAGATCATAGATGGGGTGTCGCGACAGCGCGCACCTCTGCTGTTCGCGTTGCTCGCGATGGGTTTCCAGCGTCACTACGCACGTCACTGTGTTCTTGAATGCAGCATTTGAAATGGCTCTGCAGGCGGGTGAAACCCTAGCTATGGCACCGTAATCTCCAAGTTCAAGAATGCGGCAACAGTTAGGGTTTCCAAACCCTAGCTGCTGCATTTTTGGACCCAGGGGCGTCAGTCAAAAATTTGAAGTCTTCAGGGTATGTTATGCAATTTTGGATAATTATGCTTATTTTCACCTCCAGTCCTCCTTGTTTGTTGTGAATAAAATTTAAAACCCTAAAGTTATAAAATCTTTTAAGTTAGCCCTTTAGATTTCTGAATTTATTAAATCAGCCCCTGGCGTTATGTATTTATTTGTGTTAGGCTCTTTGAAGTTCTGGATTTCCTATTTCAGTCCATAAAGTTTGAAAATATTTAGTCCCTAAAGTCTAAACATTTTCAAATTGGACCTTAAGGTTTGAAGAACTTATCGATTTGGCAAATATTATTATTCTGTCGATATTAATGATATGTTATATGCTTCTATTAATTTATGCATAAGATTTGAACTATAATATACATATTATACTAAATTGATAATCACCACATTGGTTTTAGTTTAGTACATACATATTGTTATCCTGTGTGACATTCATATTATTGGTTGGTGTTCACCACAGTGGACTCATATTATGTCGATGAATGTTAGACTAAGTAATATCACTGTTAATTTAATTACTTGCCTTATGCGTTACCCACAGGTATACCATGCATTAATAGTAGAATAAACGTTACGGGGCTGATTTATTTCTACAATTAAGCAAGTGTGGGATATCCACAGATACCATACTTGTTTGATTGTTAGTTTTGATCACTCACTTATGAATAAATCTTGGTCATGTATGTTTATTGTGTTTATAACTCAAAGATTAAATGTAGTGACATTGTTTCAATAATGCAGTTCCACATCTTGCCCAACTTAATACATATATCAACTTTGTTCCTGAACTGATAGAACTAACTACTCGAAGTGGAAGGAGCATGTTAAGTTCAGTTTGGGGGTTCTTGATATTGATTTAGCTCTTACTGTGGACAAGCATGCTGATCTTACTGCTTCGTCAATAGGAGATGAGTTAAAGGCTTCAATACTTGGAATAGAGCCAACAAACTGTGCTTGAAATTCTTGTGCCCAACCACTGCTTGTAACATTAAATCTTCCATCAAAGAAACCGAGATAGCTAAGGAATATTTATCTACCATAACTGAACGCTTTAAGATTGCTGATAAAGCAATTGCTGGAAAACTTATGGTTGAACTCACCACAACCTGTTTTGATGGCTCCAAAACTATGCAACAACATGTACTTGACATAACTAATCTGGATGCAAAATTAGGCAAATTGGGCATAACAGTGGCTGATTCGTTCCTAGTCCAATTTATCTAAACTCATTGCCTCAACAGTATGGTCCTTTTCAAATTCATTATAGCACGATTAAGGATATGTGGAATGTGAATGAATTGACCAACAAGCTGGTTCAGGAAGAGGCTCGAATTAAGCAGCAGTGTGGTCATACTGCTCAAGCAAATTACATGGTTCATAATAATGGGAAGAACAAATTCATAAAACGAATTGGGAAGGGCATTAAGAAGGGCCCATCCAATGAATCAGACCGACCTGTACTGAAGAAAGCTAAGAAGGATGACAAGTGCCACTTTTGTAAAAAAGGTGGACACATTCAAAAGGATTGCTTGAAACACAAGACTTGGTTCGAAAAGAAGGGTAAGCCTTTGACTTTTGTATGTTTCGAATCAAATTTTGTTGAAGCACCTTCTAATACTTGGTGGATTGATCCTGGTTCTAATGTTCATGTTTCAAACTCGATGCAGGGATTCCTTACAACCTAGACAACAAATCCAAATGAAGACTACCTTTACATGGAAAATAGAGTCAAAGCCCCAGTTCAAGCCATTGTCACATTTCGTTTAGTATTAGATTCTGGTTTTTTCTTAGATTTAGAGCAAACTTTTTATTTTCCTTCTGTTTCTTGTAATTTAATCTCCTTGTGAAAACTTGATAAGGAAGGTTTCTACTTTAAATAGGTGGTGGTTGTTTTATCTTATAAAAGAATAATGATTCTGTTGGTTCGAGAATTCTGGTCAATGGCTTATATCAAATTAATCTTGATTCTTCCTTTTCTGAATCTCTTCTTGTTACCTTGCATCCAAATGTTGGTTTGAAACGTAATGTAACGAATGAAAGTTCTTCTTTCTTGTGGCATAAATGGCTGGGTCATATATCCAAGAAAAGAATTAATTTATTAGTTAAAAAATGAGATTCTCACAAATCTTGATTTTACTGATTTTGGTATTTGTGTGGATTGTATTAAGGGTAAACAAACCAAACATACCAAGAAAGGAGCCACAAGAAGTAACAATCTGCTTGAAATAATACATACAGACATTTGTAGACCTTTTGATGCTCCATAAATTGGTGGAGAAAAATAGAAAAATATTTCATTACTTTTATTGACGACTTTTCACGTTATTGCTATATTTACCTTTTGCATAACAAATCTCAATATGTAAATATTGTAGAAATTTACATTACTGAAGTTGAGAGACAATTAGGTAAAAGGGTGGAAATTATTATATCTGATACGGGTGGTGAATGTTATGAAAAATATGATGAATCTGGACAAGGACCTGGTCCTTTTGCTAAACTCTTAGAAAAGGTAGAAATTTGTATTCAATACACAATGTGGAGTTCTCCTTAGCAGAATGGTGTAGCTAAAGACGCAATCGCACACTTATGAAAATGGTTAGGAGTATGATGAGTAATGCTAATTTACCCATATCATTATGGATGCATCCCATAGGATCGCTGTGTATATCTTAAATCGGGTTCCCTTCTAAATGTGGAAATGATGAAAACCAATTTTAAGACATTTGCACGTATGGGGTTTCCTAGTGGAGGCACACATTTATAATCCACAAGAAAAGAAACTGGATCCAAAAACCATTAGTGGTTATTTTATATCCAGAAAAATCAAAAGGGTATAGGTTTTACTATCCTAATCATAGTACGAGAATTGTAGTAACCGGTAATACTAAATTCATTGAGAATAGCAAAGTCGGTGGGAGCGATAAAGTTAAAGAAGTGATTATTCAAGAAATTCGGGTACCAGTTCCCTTATCACAAATTTCGAATGACATATTTCTGCCTAATGTTGGTATTGATTCAATCAGCAATGAAGAACAAAATGTCAATAATTCTAAACTTCATAATAAGAGTGTTGTCATTGAACCAAATGTAAATGCAGCAATAGAAGTAGCATTGAGGAGGTCCCAAAGACCCAAGAAATTAGCTATTTCGGATGATTACGTGTTGTACTTACAAGAATCAGAATTTAACATAGGGATAAGGAAAGATCCGGTTACGTACACACAAGCCATTAAATATGAAGAATCTGAAAAATGGATCGATACCATGTTTGAGGAGATGAAATCTATGGCTGCTAATAAAGTTTGAGATTTGGTTAAATTACCAGAAGAGCACAAGAAAGTTGGTTGTAAATAGATTTTTAAAAACCAAATGTGACTCTCATGGTAATATCGAATGATATAAAGCAAGACTTGTGGCCAAAGGGTTTAATCAGGAAGAAGGCATCGATTTCAATGAAACCTTCTAAAAGGATTCATTATGAATCATTATGACATTAGTTGCTCATTTTGATTTAGAGCTACATCAAATGGATGTGAAAATAGCTTTCCTTAATGAGAGCTTGGAAGAAGAAGTCTACATGGTACAACCAGAAGACTTCATTACAGATGGAAAGGAAAACATGGCCCGTCTGTTAAAGAAGTCAATATATGGACTAAAACAAGCTTCATGACAATGGTATATTACGTTTCAAAATACTATTAGTTCTTTTGGGTTTGCTGAAAATATTGTTGATCAATGTATGTACCTGAAGATCAGTGGGAGTAAGTTTACATTTTTGGTTCTATATGTAGATGACATATTAATTGCCAGTAGTGACCTTGGTTTATGGGAGAGGCATCATACGTGATCGGAATAGAAATATTTCGTGATAGATCACATATATTTTTGGGAATGTCTCGGAATGACTATATCACAAAAGTTTTGAAAAGATTTAATATGACGTCTTGAGATCCTAATGTTGTTCCAATTCAGAAGGGGGATAAGTTCAGCCTAACCCAGTGTCCTTAAACTGAATTGGAACGTGAACGAATGAAAAAATCTCCTTATGCTTCTCTTTTAGGAAGCTTAATGTATGCATAGGTTTGCACCAGGCCAGGCATTAGCTTTGCAGTCGGTATGTTGGGCCGTTATCAAAGTAATCCAGGAATTGATCATTGGAAAGCTGCTAAGGAAGTATTGAGATACTTACAGGGAACAAAGAAACATATGCTCACATATAGCCATACTGATCACCTTAAGGTGATTGGTTACACAGATTCAGATTTTGGTGGTTGTGTGGATACAAGAAAAAGCACTTTTGGCTTTATATTTGTATTAGTTGGAGGTGTTGTATCATGGAAGAGTGCTAAGCAAACAATAATTGCTTCATCCACTAGACTGCTGAAAATTTATTGTGATAATGCGGCAGTAATATTCTTTTCAAAGAATGATAGGTATTCAAAATGAATAAAGCACATGGAGATAAAATATCTATATTTTAAGAAAGAAATTCGGAATAAGCGAGTGTCAATTGAGCACATTAATACAAGTGCAAATATAGTAGATCCACTAACTAAAGGGTTACCACCCAAAACATTTAAGCAACATACTGACGCAATGGGTCTTAAGTGTAATGAATAGTTTCTTTTCTTGTATGTGGATTGCTCCATTTTCTTATTTTGAAATTTCATTATTGATAATTCTGAATTTTTATATTTCCATTTTGTATACATTATGTAAATGGATAATAATAACAGAAATAGTCTTTTGATCAAGACATTACGGGGACCATTATGATTGCTTCATTATACATACTTTATTAAGTGGATTATTGATTAGTAGTACATGGAAGGGACAATACTCTTTAATTAACATGTAACCGCTATGACTCTTGTAAATGATTCAATTAACTAAGGTAATTACAATAAACATACTAAGTATATTAATTCAGCATTTTTATGCGCCTTATGATTCCTATATGAAACCATAAATAGGATTTTCATATGGACCAAGTGGGAGACTGTTAGAAATTTTATGATATGTCAATCTCTATTATTATGGGATTGTGTATATCTCAAATTATATAAATATCTTCTCATTATGTGGCCCATATTACGTGTCCTAGTTTAATTAGGTAAACTGCTGAATTAATAGAAATCTGGTTTAATTAGAAGTGTTTCCTATTAATACTACAACTTTAATGGACAATTGAGATTAAAAGGCAATAGGAAATTCGGCCCCTCTCTACCTATATATACTGAACTTGAATTCTATTATTAGTGTTCAACTTATGAAACACAACTAAAGGCTTAAGTTAAGAAAGAGGACGAATTTCAGATCAATATTTTCTTTGAAATTCAATTAAAGCTGTGACAGAATCTCATAACTTTCTACAATATTGCTATGGATTCTGATATGTCTTATAATTCCCAGTAATTAATTTTATGGTCAAGATCCTAAATCAAAATCATGTTTAAGTCTATATATTTTGTATTAAGATTATAGTTTACATCTCCTTCAATGAAAGATCTTATCTTGAACAGGGTCCTAAATCTAACAAAAATGTCAACCCAAAATGTTGCCTTGTTTCCATATATACCTCTATTTGTGGAACTTACTCACCAATAGGAATAATCAACTCTTTTATTGATTTTCAAAATCCTACTTTTAATGTGTTTGGTATCTACAGCCTTGTCCTTTTCTCCCTGAAGATTGGAGAGATCTTGCCATGGCAACATCACATGGGGCCTCGGCTTGTGTAGGAGATAAAGGGAAACAAAATGGGTAGGATTCTTAAGCTATTGAATGCAACAATAGAGATTTGCTTAAACTAGTCAAAGATATTTTCTCGTGACTTCTTTTTCTTGTCATCATTTTGACTGTATCCTGGAAATTGTTTTCTATGAACTATTTATTGGAAAATTCATTATGTTGTCGGGCATGGTTTTTACTTATTAACAATTATTGACAATTTATGGTTGTGAAAAATGTTTACTTGCTCTGTTGACTATAAGTTTGTCTGAAATGTGATATAAATTCTAGATTTGAAAATGGTTTAATAGTCCGAAGTCTTGTTGTAAATGTTTTAGACTGCTCTATTTGACACGAGAGAAAATGAAATTTGATCTAATTGAAGTGGGACGAATGTGAAGAGGCTGGGTGGCTAAAAAACATTACCACGCATTGATAAGCATTTTAATTGATACAGAAAATCACTTAACACGGGATGGTGAAATTTAGTAGTGAAAACAGAATCGTAAACCAAATTGAAACTACAACATTTTAAATCTTTTGTTTGGAACCATGTGGTTTAAGTTTTGATAGTTAAAAATCACTTGAAATCAAAACAAATTGTTCATCCAAGTTTTTTTTAATAAAAACATTACAAGTTTTATAGTAGATATATTATCACGATAGTGTGAATTTTCACTATTACGCATGTTAAAAAAACTTCATGTGTATTCGTATGTCTTGCCGTTTGTCTTAGTTCCTAAAATCGCTTCATTTATTACTTTATACAGTCATTTTTCCTCGAAAATGCACCAAAATTCTCTAGTGTACAAATCTTCACTCTCCTTGATCAAAAGTTTGAAAATTTAAGAACAATCAATCGAAAGTTTGGGAACCGAAATTAAAGAACAGTTGTTTAATAATCCGAGAGTGACCACAATCAAAGAATGAGTGAATAGAGATTCTACAATCGAATCCTGCCATGAGAAAGCAGTAAATAAATAAATGACTAGCCTTCAATCACATTTTACAGCCTGTTATCAACGGAGGCTTACATTGGTTCCAAGAAACCTGATTCGTCCGATTTTATCTACCATGATCACGATGATGATCATCTCTCTCTATCTGTGGTCTACTTCTGTCGTATTGTTGAGTTGTGCTGCGTGCCTTGACATCTCCCTTCCAATCTCTCTCTACCTCATAACAGCCACTCGAGACATCCAGTTTTCCATCTAGAGGGAACGAGGTATTCTCTTTGTTCAATTCCCACCCTGTTTCCGTTTTTCTAGGGCTTTTAGTTTTCCTCAATATGCTATCTCTGTTCTTTATTCATCATTTTCCCATTTTAATCTGGGATAAATGCTTTATTTTACATGTTTATTAGCCTTTTTATTGAAATTTAAATTGCTGATTCTGTTAATTTGGGTAATGCTTGGATTGGAATTTTTACAAATATATATTCGTTCCCCTATTTTCTTTCAATTCTCGTTAATATTGTTATCTTTCTGTTGAATTGTTTCTTGTTTCTATAACTCTACAGTTAGTAATGTCTTACTCTTCAACCCCCCTGTAATCCCTCCCTGCATACTAAACAAATTGAAAATTGAGCCTGAATATTATTACGGAGTTGCTGAGAAATCCTCAAACAGACTATTTTCTCTCCTTTTTCTTTTAAATCACTTTGAGTCCGTGCATGGTATTTATTCATGTGATTTTAATTTATTAATTGGAAAGTCCATCTTAAAGACAACTATGCTATCTTTAATAGTTCAACTATTTAGTTTTTACTTCTAAAATTTACCCATCGAGCATACCTTACGAGGTTCTCGGGAATCACATATATAAGTATATACAGTAATTTGACTACTTTCTTTTAAACAGAATATCTAAATTTCGCCCTTGTGTGATTTTGATTTTGATTTTTCCTCAACCTCATTCTCAACCACAAATTCTCCCAAGTCCCAATAAATAATTTTGCATACGGATCCATAATTTTTATCTACTTTTTAACTATACATTCTCCCCAAAGAATCAACTCTCAAAAAATAAAAAGCAAACATGGTCTTAGTTTTAGTGAGTGAATCTGGCTTTGACTTTGTTGGTGCCATTTCTATGCCATGGATTGGTGTTTATGCATGAAGCTAATTCATGGAGCTCACTTGAGATTGATACTCCTCTGAGATTTGAAGTTCTATGTGAGAATGAATATATATACTATATAGGCTGGCATCTATTATTTGATAAACAGAGATCGACTCGAGAAGAATATTTTTTATGCATTATCATCCATTGAGTATTCCACTTTCATTTTGTGTGTTGATGTTTTTATAATGGCTTTCGTATTTATTTAACCACTACAAAGGTGGGGTCATTATTACTAATGCAAGCAAAAAACTAAAAGTTAAGCACAAACATAGAATTAGGGACCTACAGCCCGACCTCCAGCCAATTGAAAATCCAATTAGACAAAATAACCTGTCTAAGAGATGGAGCTGAAGAATATAAATTTTTTGTTTATTTCTTTAGCTTTTTAGGAACTAGGATTTTTATCTCATTTATATTTCAGCCTTTGTTAATTTTTTTAGCCTTTGCAACTTGGTTTTCTGCATTGGAGTGTTTATATCTTCTTACAGAAATTAATTGATTGCTTCTAGATGTACTAGTTTGGACATGGGCAGTCTTAAGTAGATGGTATATTTTGTGATTGCCAGATCTCTACACTTGAAATTTCAGTTTTCTCGGCAAAGGAAGAGGACTCTTGATTCAGATCAAGTTAGAAAATGTTATATTGAGACTCCTTGTTAAATAATTATTTTGGTTAAAATGGCAGCCGATCAGCAAAAAAAAAAAAGGGGTTAAATGCTGCTAGCTTTGTTGGCTGTACTTCTCGTCAACTACGCCGGGTAAAAAGGAAGATGGGATCACCACAGTATGATCTGAACATGAGAGCTAACATCTTTCTTGAGTGGGATAACAAGAAAAAGAGTGTCGTTTCCAAGAGGGAGCAGATTGGTATTGCTCAAAGACACTTCAGTCCGTTTATGAAGGCAGGTGCTCGTGGCCATAACTTATTGGCTGATGTAATTTCTGTTCCTCAGGAGATATTTGAGTTGGAAAGCCTATCGGAGGTGTTCTCATATGGGGTAACTGTTGCTTTTCATGCTTGTTTTCATTCAGTTATTGTTCTTAAACTATCTATTAATATGGAACCTGTTATAGGTCTGGCAGAACTATTTATCTGAAGATGAACGAAGTCTTCTATCACAATTTCTACCTAAAGGATCTGAGTCAGATAGTATTGTTCATGACTTGCTTTCAGGGATTAATTTCCACTTCGGAAATCCTTTCAAGAAATGGTAAGTTCTACTGTGCTTTTGGGCTGTAGACAACTGATTTTAAAAGCTGCAGTATTCTATACATCATAATATGTATCGACTATGAGCTGGGCTATTTGTTTCTTGCATGTAATAGTTTCATTTACTATAATTCTGAATATCTTGAAAATAGTTGGACTGCATATTTTTTCTGATTGTGCAACTTGTTTTGTTTGTCTTCTTAACATGTTATTTATTTATTTGTCGTACATCACCAATTGTATTCTAATATCATTCTGTGGGACAATAAACAATTCGTAATCTTGGATGGGCTGTCAAAAATCTTGTTCTTCCCATTCACTAAGGCCATAAAATTCTACTTTCAGTTTTGAGATGCTTTGCAGTAGTTGTATAACCTAACCTATGGCCTGATTGTTTTTTGACTAATGCCATCCTTGCTAACGTGCTTTTGAATAATTAGTAATTGTTGACGCCTAAAAATACCCAAAAGTACAAGAGGTCTAAATCTTGGCCCAAACCGAAAGATACCCAATGTTAAAGACTCATTATAGGCAAAAGGTTGGACGACTGGGCGATTGTGCGGCAACTAGGATATTTTGGCGACAGGGCGAGCGATGAAGTCGTTTGGCGACTGAGTAAGCGGAAGTAAGTTCTGACACTTGTCTTATGAGCACATGGTCAGTTGTTATCGAAGATGGCAGTTGAGGTTTTGAATCGTGGAAGTTACTTAAAGCAACGTGGCAAGTAGACGTTACAAGGACGTGGGCAACAGGTATGCAACGTGAAGTGTTCGCTAAAATCGTATACCGCAAGTGCACTGTTCGCGTTCAAGTAGTAAAGTGGACTAGAAAAGTTCGGGTTATCGTACCCACGAGGATTGATTGATTTGTGACTAAAGTTATTGATTTCATTTTAAAAGAAAAGTCAAGTAATCATAAAAATGTGGTTTGGTGGTGAATTACTAAGTGACACAAATAAGAAACATGGCAATATGTAAACTACTTAACTAAAGCAAATAGATAACAACATGAAACTTAGAATTTAACTAATTAGTCTAAATACTATGATGACAATATAAACTTGATAATTGAAACATGTTACATAACATAAAACAAAGTGAATTTAGTTTTCATAACTATACTAATTTCTTCTTTTCAAAAATCAATTAGTGGTAGTTAATTAATCAACCAAATTACATGGAAAATTTTTAACATTACCTAACTTGTGTAATAAATTCCAATTACAACTTAAAATAATAACACACATTTAAAAGTTACAAAAACCTAAAACAACATTCATAATCACAAAAACATAAACATAAATGCTCAACATCCATAAACAACCTAAAATACTTAATAAAAAATAAACTAGTCAACAATTCCAACACAATAATATTAACCCATAATAAACTAACAACAACATTTAACAAACAACATAAATATATGAATAATACTCAACATAAAGATTAAAAACAAGATAATAAAGAAAACTCCCCCTTTTTGAATAGTTCTTGAAGTAAAAACCCAAGATTTCTTCACTTCAACACAAGTTCTTCATCAACCATAAATGTCTTCAACAACCCAAGTACAAAATATTAAATGCACAAGAAATAAATGACATTCTTGATGAAAATGTGAGAAAATAACAATACTCAAAAGTTTAAATAACAACAAAATACTTAAATATAAGAACACATTACTAAATCATAAAAACATTACTTAAAAATTGCATTAAATGAGTAAAATGTTAAGAAAATACAAGAGAAATTTCAAAAGGGGCAAGACTTACTTGGTGCCCTAACAAAATGAGGATTTTAACTATTTATATCATCCAAAAATCAACCACAAACCCTAAAAATTGCACTAGATCCGCGAAATTCAGTATAAGGGCCGAACCGGGTCAGCCGAGTTGACCCGGTCCGGCCCAGAAGTTTTTTTTTTTTTTTTTTTTATTAATTTTACAACCGCGCGATCGCGCGCGGTAAACATCGCGCGATCGTGCGGTGGTTTTTCTGGCAGCTTCCTAGTCTCGGGTCCGTTTTGCGGTCCAAGTCGCGTTCGCGACCTGGTTCGAGCCATGCGATCGCGTGGCTCAGCTGGAGGGTGTTTTTGCAGCTAAGTCCCTTCCGTAATTGCTATTGAGTCCTCCATCTTTAATCTTGAGCAATTTAGTCCCAAACTTTTCAGATTTCTTTCAAGTAGGTCCTTCTAAATTTGCACTTTAGGCCCTTCAACTTTTGAAATCTTGCAATTTGGTCCCTCGGTTAATTGCGCGGCTTGTCCAAAACTTCCCGGAAGTGACAAAATGGTCCCCAAAATTCCAATTTCAGCGTAATTTGCACTTCTTTTGTGGTTTTTGGCCTCAAACTTGGATATTAACCTATTTAAACACAAAATATGCATAAATTAGTAGATATTTGCTCAAGATGTTCCAAAATATGCTAATTTAAAGGTATGAAAAGTGTATAAAAATGCACTTAACAAATACCCCCAAACTTAAACTCTTGCTCGTTTCGAGCAAGAATATCTACTAACACAAAAAACAAATGAATGAACGATCAACAATGCTAGATAACTTGTAAATTCTTGAGTGTAAAATTGCATGATTAATTCACAATTGTGTTTTCAAAATAATACTACAAAACGAAGTTGAGCTTATCTCATGTTTGATTGGTGTGTGTGTGCATAGTCACTTCCAATTATCATTAAGGTTCAAAGAAACATTGTAGGAAGGATAAATTTCAAAATAATACTATCCACCCTTAGTGGTCAATTTCATTCCTTACCCTCTCGTGACATTTATCCCCCCCCATATTATTTCTTTTCTCTCCTGAAATGCAATCCTAGGGGTGACTCTCAATTCACACATTTCTTTTTCCACTAAAGTATGGTTATGACTTACCAGCAATCTCAACAATCTAGCTATGCAGTGACTCTCCACTAGATGAGTGTTTCAACATTAAAGTTTATACCAAGCAATTCAAACCCACTATTAATCTAAGCCCATATGCAAATACGAATGCATGATTTCTACAAACTAATGTGATGATTGCTCGTGACTTTCTCACTTCCTTAAGCTTTCTAATTGACCCATGTAGCGAGCTTTAGGTCGGCAACTCCCCGATTGTTTTAAGATCAAAGGGTACCAGGTTTCAAAATACCTCTACGGACTTACTAACTCGAGTCAAAAAGGCTACGAAGTGAGGTAGACTTATTAAGCAAATGCAATGATGATGATGTGCTTTTTTTTTTTTTTTTTTTACAAGTGTGTGTACCCTACTCATTAAGCTTTCTAATTGACCCATGCAGCGAGCTTTAGGCCGATGACTCCCAAGTTTCAAACTTAAGGCACCAAGTTTCAAGATACTCCTACGGGCTTAATTACTCGAGTCAAAAAGGCTACGAGATAGAGCAATGCAATAATTAAAATGGGCTTAGATCTCTAGCATTTGGTCATCACTTAGCTTATACTAACATCAACAACACTCCACACAAATTTAGATCAAGCATGCATGGAATCACTACACATCTAGACCGTCTCCTTTACCTGCTCGACCATCCCCAAACTTGTCTCACAAAGGATCAAGAGATTAATAGCATTGAGAAGGAATTGGATAGGTTGATAAAAATTGAAGATACAAGCTCACAACCAAATTTCTACTTCACAAATTTTTCCAACCTTCAATGGATTCCAAATCTCAACAACAATTAGTTATGATTATTGTGCTCAAGAGAACTCAGGATCACTCATAGATAAGCAATTTATAAAAATAGGCACAAGTAGCATATTCGATCATGATTCATGAATTAATCAGCAATTTCAAACATCAAATCATTTGAGCCGACAAGGCTATCTAGCATGTCAATATCCACAACAAAATGAACAAAATCAAACGTCACAATATCTTAAGCCGGCAAGGCTATCTAACATGATAAAATGCAAAATGAAGTCAACACCCCCAAACTTGAATTACACATTGTCCTCAATTTGAAAATAGAAACAATATGTAAAGAAGATGAGAGGTAGTGAAACTTCTCTGATTCAATGCTTGGTTGTGACGTTGAAATTGACCAAAGCTTTCGTCGAATGTAGTTCACCCCCAAACTTGTTGAGGACAATGTCACTTAGGATTTTCAAAAAAAAAATTTGCTACCTACAAAAGTTTTGACCATTAATTAAAAAGGAAGTAAAGAAGTATAGTAAATAAATACAAGTAACTCAAAAGAGAAGAAATTTGGGTTGCCTCCCAAAAAGCGCTTGATTTTTCATAAGCTCGACTTTTGGATTGTTCATTCGGGAGCATTGAGGAGAAATGATGACTTTTCCTCCGAGGGTTCTCCTTCCAAGAATGGTTTCAACCTTTGCCCGTTGACCTTGAAATGTCCCTTGTCGGGATGATATAGCTCAATAGCTCCATGGAGAAAGATTTGAGAAATTGTGAATGGCCCCCACCAACGAGATCGAAGCTTTCCGGGGAATAGTTGAAGTCGGGAGTTGAATAGAAGAACTTGCTGCCCAACTTTGAAGTCCCTCTTCACTATGTGGTTATCATGCCATTTCTTGGTCCTCTCCTTATAGATGCGAGCATTTTCATATGAGTTGAGGCGAAATTCATCAAGTTCATTAAGTTGAAGCAACCTCTTCTCACCAATTAATTTTGCATCAAAGTTTAATGCCCGTGTAGCCCAAAATGCTCGATGCTCAAGTTTAACAGGGAGATGACATGATTTTCCAAAAACAAGACAAAGTGGAGACATACCAATAGGAGTCTGGAATGCGGTGCTGTAAGCCCATAATGCATCATCTAGCTTCCTCGACCAATCTTTCCTTGATATATTCACCGTCATCTCAAGAATTCTTTTCAACTCTCGATTTGAGATCTCCACTTGGCCACTTGTTTGGGGATGGTAAGGTGTGGCTACTCGGTGCTTCACTCCATACTTTGACAAAAGTGAGTCAAGGAGGCGATTGCAAAAGTGTTTGCCTCCATCACTAATGATGAGTCGGGGGGTTCCAAAGCGTGTAAAAATGTTCTTCTTGAGAAAATTGACCACCACCCGAGCATAATTAGTGGGTAATGCCACAGCCTCTACCCATTTAGAAACATAATCCACCGCCACCAAAATATATTGATTTGAGAACGAGGATGGAAATGACCCCATGAAATCAATTCCCCAAACATCAAAAATTTCCACTTCCAAGATTGAAGTCAATGGCATTTCATTACGCCGAGAGATATTCCCACTCCTTTGGCATCTATCACATTTGGATACTAAGGTATAAGCATCCTTGAATAAAGTTGGCCAATAGAACCCCGATTGAAGAACCTTTGAGGCGGTTTTGGAAGCTCCAAAGTGACCCCCATAAGGTGATGAATGACACCTATCAAGAATAGCTTCCATTTCATCATCGGGAACCCATCTTCTAATAATTTGGTCCGACCCCCTCTTGAATAAATATGGCTCATTCCAAAAATAATGTTTCACATCGGCAAAGAATTTCTTCTTTTGTTGATAAGAGAAATCCGGGGGAAGAATACCACTTACAAGGAAATTCACGAAGTCCGCATACCATGGTGCTTCGAATACTTGGAGAAGATGTTTGGTATGCAATAGTTGTTCATTCGGAAAGGCTTCATTGATTTCCTCTACTCCCACTTCTTCAGGTTGATCCATCCTAGATAGATGATCGGTCACAAGATTATTCGCACCCTTTTTATCACGGATTTCCAAATCAAATTCTTGCAAGAGAAGGACCCATCTAATCAATCTTGGCTTCGCATTCTTCTTAGCAAGCAAGTATTTTAGAGCGGAGTGATCGGTATAGACAATTACCTTTGAACCGATGAGATAAGATCGAAATTTGTCAAAGGCAAAGACCACAGCAAGCATCTCTTTCTCGGTTGTGGCATAATTCAATTGAGCATCACTCAATGTTCGGCTTGCATAGTAGATCACATGCAACAATTTACCTCTCCTTTGCCCCAAAACTGCTCTCACGGCATAATCACTAGCATCGCACATGAGCTCAAATGGTAAGCTCCAATCCGGGGCCACAATAATAGGAGCCGAGATAAGCCTCTCCTTAAGAGTGTTGAAAGCCAATAGACACTCTTGAGAGAAATGGAAAGTGTTGTTCTTCTCAAGTAGAGAACAAAGAGGCTTAGTGATTTTAGAGAAATCCTTGATGAATCTCCTATAGAAGCCCGCATGCCCTAAGAAACTCCTTATGCCTTTCACCGAAGTAGGAGGAGGCAATTTCTCAATAACTTGTATTTTGGCTTTATCAACCTCAATCCCCCCTTTTGAAATCCGGTGGCCAAGTACAATGCCCTCTCTTACCATAAAATGGCATTTCTCCCAATTAAGCACTAAATTGGTCTCTTCACATCTTTTCAACACTAAATCAAGATTATTCAAGCATTCATTGAAAGAAGAACCAAAAACTGAAAAATCATCCATAAATACCTCGATGAATTTTTCCACCATGTTGGAGAATATGGCCATCATACAACGTTGAAAAGTAGCCGGTGCATTGCAAAGACCAAACGGCATCCTCCTATAAGCAAAAGTGGGAATATGGACATGTGAATGTGGTCTTCTCTTGATCTTCGGGAGCTATTAAAATTTGATTGTAGCCCGAGTATCCATCCAAGAAACAATAATGAGAATGCCCCGCCAACCTCTCAAGCATTTGGTCAATAAAGGGGAGAGGAAAGTGATCTTTTCGAGTGGCATTGTTCAATTTTCGGTAGTCAATGCAGACTCACCATCCCGTCACGGGCCTTGTAGGAATAAGTTCGTTGTTCTCATTTTCAACCACCGTGACACCTCCTTTCTTTGGAACACATTGGACGGGACTCACCCATGCACTATCCGAGATTGGATAGATAATTCCTGCATCCAACTACTTCAATACCTCGGCTTTCACCACTTCTTTCATGTTTGGATTTAGACGGCGTTGGTGCTCCACTGTTGGTTTGAAGTCATCCTCCATGAGGATTTTATGCATGCACAAGGTAGGGCTAATACCCTTGATATCCGCCATAGTCCACCCAATAGCCATTTTATGCATTTTCAACATCTCAAGTAGTTTTTCTTCCTCTACTTCATTCAACAAATTAGAGATAATAACCGGAAGGGTAGAAGAATCGCCGAAGTATGCATACCTCAAATGTGATGGAAGAGGTTTGAGCTCAAGAGTTGGGGCTTGTTGAATGGAGGGTAGTGAAGGAGAAGAGCTCTCTCCCAATTCTTCAAAATATGACATCTTCTTGAAGGGATAAAATTTGGAAGCATCCAAGTGTTGTGACATCCTTCCGATGTCCAAATCATCCTCTCCCTCAGTGGTTATGGAGTGAGCAATGCAAGTGTCAAGGGGATCCTTAGATGACCCATAGATGAATGATGTAGCCACTTCTTGATCAATGATGTCTACTCGGGAGCATAAATTTACCTCGACGGGGTACTTAATGGATTTCATAATGTCGAATGTGATTTGCTCATCTTGAACCCTCGATATCAATTTGCCTCCTTACACATCTATTAAAGCTCGACCGGTTGCTAGGAAGGGTCTTCCCAAGATGATTGGGATATCAAGGTCTTCCTCCATATCAAGAATGATAAAATCGGCAGGGAAGATGAATTTGTCCACCTTGATTAGCACATCCTCAATAATACCACGCGGATGCTTAATAGAGCGATCGGCCAATTGCAATGAAACTGTGGTTGACTTCACCTCTCCCATGCCCAATCTCCTGAAAATAGACAAAGGCATTAAATTAATACTAGCACCAAGATCACATAATGCTTTTCCAAAAGTTAAATCACCAATAGTACAAGGAATAGTAAAACTCCCTGAATCTTTGATTTTTGGAGGCAATTTGTTTTGTAGTATGGCACTACATCCTTCCGTGAGCATCACAGTTTCATGATCTTCTAGCCTCCTTTTGTTGGAAAGGATGTCTTTCATAAACTTTGCATAGCTAGGCATTTATGCTAATGCATCGGCAAATGGTATGTTGATGTGAAGTTTCTTGAAAACTTCAAGAAATTTACCAAATTGTGCATCCACTTTGTGCTTTTGGAGTCTTTGAGGAAAAGGAATGGGAGGCACATAAGCTTTCACTGGAGTAGGAACCTTTGTTGAGGTCTCCCCACTTTCCTTCAATGTTGCATTATTTTCATTCGCCTCCTCAACATGCTCATTACCTTTTTCTTTCACCTCGGGTTGTGCCACATGTTGCTTTACCGTGATTTCCGGTAATTGAATTCCACTTCTTGTAATGATGGCTTGCACATTTTCCCTTGGATTGATCTCGGTATTGCTTGGCAAGGCTCCTTGTTGTCTCTCCGTCATCATTTTTGCTAATTGCCCAACTTGAGTCTCAAGATTTTTCATAGAAGCCGCTTGATTTTGGAGAATAGTATTGGTCTTGTTCATGAATTGCATGAGTATCTCCTCAATGGAAGGCTTCTTCTCTTGGGGTGGTGGAGGTTGAACAAAACCGGAAGGCTTTACTTGATTTTGATTGTTGGACCAAAGAAAATTCGGATGATTCCTCCAACCTGGATTGTATTTGTTGGAGTAAGGATTGCCTTGTGGTCGGTTGAAATTTTGAGCATAATTCACTTGCTCATTTGAAGTAGAAGTCATTTTAAGCACGAGACATTCATCAACCTTGTGTGTTGCTCCACATACATCACAAATAGAAATAAGAGGGTAGATTGTTTTTACCGTATGTTGAGAAGACAAATCATCACACTTCTTGAATAGAAGGTCCATCTTTGCCGATAAAGCCGCATATGCATCCACTTCATGAATTCCCGCGGCTCTTTGGTACCATGCGGTCGGTTGGCCAAGTAGAATTGTGACTAGCCATCCTATCAAAGAGTTCAATTGCCTCATTAGGTGATTTTGTAGTGATAGCTCCATTGGAGGCCGAATCAACCGTTACTCGACTAGATGGATTCATCCCAAGATAGAAATATTGAACTTGCATTTGCTTGGTGAACCCATGATTTGGACATTTCCTCAACATCTTCTTGAATCTTTCCCATGCCTCATAGAAACATTCGGTGTCAAGTTGTCGAAATGTGGAGATATCACTCTTCAATTTAGCCACTTTTGATGGAGGAAAGTATTTTGTAGTGAACTTTTGAGCAAGATCATACCATGTTGTAATACTTCCAACCGGGTTGGCATCTAACCATTCACGAGCTCCATCTCTAAGGGTATGTGGAAATAACTGCATGTTGATAGCCTCCATGCTAATTCCCGGATAATTAAAGTTACTACACATCTCCAAAAATCGCAAGATGTGAGTAAATGGATTCTCCTCGGTCATTCCATAGAATTGTAGATGCCCCTTGAAGAGATTTATCACATCCGGCTTTAGATGAAAGTCCGGACGTCCAAATGGGGGATATGTGATGCTTCCTCGATTTTGAGTGATGAGAGGGACCATGAATTGCCCCATTGGTCTATCATCTTCATCAATAGCGGGATTGGCACCACCTTGATTGTTGTCCCCCATATTGCCTTGTATTCTTTGTTGTTCAACTTGTTCTCTTCTTTCCCTAATCCTCCTCCTAAAAGTTCGTTCGGGTTCGGGATCAATCGGAAGAATGTCCCAAGTCGGACGTTGTTGCATAAACAAGGCAAGAGTACCTAAAAAATGAAAATAAAAAAGAAGAAGAAAGAGATGAGAATAATCAACCAAATTACATGGGAAATTTTTAACATTACTTAACTTGTGTAATAAATTCCAATTACAACTTAAAATAATAACACACATTTAAAAGTTACAAAAACCTAAAACAACATTCATAATCACAAAAACATAAACATAAATGCTCAACATCCATAAACAACCTAAAATACTTAATAAGAAATAAACTAGTCAACAATTCCAACACAATAATATTAACCCATAATAAACTAACAACAACATTTAACAAACAACATAAACATATGAATAATACTCAACATAAAGATTAAAAACAAGAGAATAAAGAAAACTCCCCCTTGTTGAATAGTTCTTGAAGTAAAAACCTAAGATTTCTTCACTTTAACACAAGTTCTTCATCAATCATAAATGTCTTCAACAACCCAAGCACAAAATATTAAATGCACAAGAAATAAATGACATTCTTGATGAAAATGTGAGAAAATAACAATACTCAAAAGTTTAAATAACAACAAAATACTTAAATATAAGAAAACATTACTAAATCATAAAAACATTACTTAAAAATTGCATTAAATGAGTAAAATGTTAAGAAAATACAAGAGAAATTTCAAAAGGGGCAAGACTTACTTGGTGTCCTAGCAAAATGAGGATTTTAACTATTTATATCATCCAAAAATCAACCACAAACCCTAAAAATTGCACTAGATCCGCGAAATTCAGTATAAGGGCCGAACCGGGTTGGCCGAGTTGACCCTGTCCGACCCGAAAGTTTTTTTTTTTTTTCAACCGCGCGATCGCGCGCGGTAAACATCGTGCGGTGTTTTTTCTGGCAGTTTCCTAGTCTCGGGTCCGTTTTGCGGTCCAAGTCGCGTTCGCGACTTGGTTCGAGCCACGCGATCGCGTGGCTCAGTTGGAGGGTGTTTTTGCAGCTAAGTCCCTTCCGTAATTGCCATTGAGTCCTCCATCTTTTAATCTTGAGCAATTTAGTCCCAAACTTTTCAGATTTCTTTCAAGTAGGTCCTTCTAAATTTGCACTTTAGGCCCTTCAACTTTTGAAATCTTGCAATTTGGTCCCTCGGTTAATTGCGCGGCTTGTCCAAAACTTCCCGGAAGTGACAAAATGGTCCCCAAACTTCCAATTTCAGCGTAATTTGCACTTCTTTTGTGATTTTTGGCCTCAAACTTGGATATTAACCTATTTAAATACAAAATATGCATAAATTAGTAGATATTTGCTCAAGATGTTCCAAAATATGCTAATTTAAAGGTATGAACAGTGTATAAAAATGCACTTAACATGAAGGAAACAAGTTAATCCATACAAGTGTTACAAAACAAGGCGGCAAACAAAATATTCAAATATTGGTAGCAGTTGAAGGAAGTTCGTACATTTGTATATATTGTAAAAACTTAGTCATTTAGAAGGACCAATCAATCAAATCTCAACAAGAGAATATGTAATTTCCTTTATCTTTACTTTTATCGTCAAACTCCTAGTGTAATTTGTGTGCTTGCGCCCCTTGGAGGCGTTTTGTCTTCACCGTAATCTTCACCAATATAGCACCCCTCGTTGGACTTTGTCTCGAGAGGTTTGTTCCTTACACATTCGTCTGATCCCCCTTTTGGTAAGTGTTAGCGAGGTGACCTCCGCGCGAAACAGTTTGGCTCGCTCGGTGGGACAATTTGGTGTGTTTTTGAAGATACGAAGTGAATCATCATGTCTCACAAGAATTCCGATAAGGAAACAGCAAGCCATCATCTCCTGTCTATAAAAAGATATGAGTAGGAACAAAGCCCTCCAGGAACAGAGGGAGAGAGTCATAGCCGTTATGAAACCATGACGGATTTGAATCCTCGAACCATGCGCGTGCTGTTCGGAGAACTCGCTCAAGACGTGGTCGAGCAGGTAAATCTACAATATGTCCATAATATGGAAAAGTTTATTCAGAGAGAGAGAACAATTTGATAATATGGCCAAACAACTAAAAGTATTGCATGATAATATGAATAAGTTGACAGGTCAAGTTGTTTAATCAACCTTTCCAAATAAGACATCATTTTCAGTCCAGGACGATTGCAGGACATAGTTCCCCAACCTCAAGTCCAAATCAGGGGACGAAATGGCCTTTCTGACCGTCCACTTCAAACGTGGGGGGAATCCAATGCCAAACCTGGGGGGGGGGGGTAACCCAACTTCAAACTTGGGGGGAAATCCAGTACCAAACCTGAGGGGTAGCCTAACTTCGAATATGGGGGTAACCTAGTGCCAAACTTGGGGTTGACCCAGTTCCAAACTTGGGGAGTAACCCAGTAATTATGAATAATGTCCAAAATAATGGACAAAATGTTCCACATCTTAACGATGGAGGGAACAGTAACCGCATTGGGCCGAATAATGGCAACTTCACCAATGGTAATTGTGCTCCAACTCCTTTACCAAATCTTGTGCCAAATGTTAGGCCACAAGCACCACCAGGGGGAAATCAACTTATAGGACTCCCTTATGATCGTAACGCCTTGTTAATGGATCAAGTCGCTGAGATGGTACAAGATCAAACGGCAGTGGGGATGCGTCCTTATGTTAGACCGACTTACACTAAGCCATACCCAGATTGGGTGGATCAAGCTTATCCGTGGCCTAGGGGTTACAAAGTGCCAGAATTATCTCTATTCACTGGTTTGGGGGAGGTCTCCACGCTAGAGCACATAGGGCGATTCACTTTGCAGTGTGGAGAGGTGACCGACTATCATAAGATGAGGCTTTTCCCAAGTTCCTTAACAGGGATGACTTTCTCTTAGTTCATTAACCTGTCAGCGAATTCTGTGCAAACGTGGCAACAATTAGAACAACTATTCCACGCTCAGTTCTATAAAATGGAATCCGAGGTAACTCTGGCCGATTTGGCCAATCTAAGGCAAATGCCCATCAAGTGGGCCGAAAGCTTCCTCCAACGATTTAAAACGGCTAGAAGTAAATGCTTTGTACCTCTTCCGGAAAAAGAATTCGTTAGAATCGCTCAAAGTTGCCTGAGTTTTGACCTCAAGAAGAAATTCCAGGATAGGGAGTTACCTGATTTATTTTAGTTGAGCGCCAACGTAATACGATATGAACGTTTGCTAAGAGAAGAAGAGCAACTGAAAAATTCTAGTAAAGAGACTTTTTATAAAGATCCAAATTTTGACATACATACGGTAGGTGACGGATATGTCGACCAGACCGAAATATGCTTGGCCGAACTAGTAAAAGGGGACCCATATGCTTGTCCCTTGGCAGCAAAATCTGGCGTGATAATAAAAAACGAGCCTGTAGAAGAGAAAAATAAGAAGGCTAAGATATTTTCTTTCGACATTAATAAGGCCGACCTTATATTCAACAAGTTATATGAGGATAAGCAAATCAAATTGAGCGATAAGCATAAGTTGCCAAACCCTGAACAAACTAAGGGTAAAAAATACTATAAATGACATAATGCATGGTCCCGTACGACTAACAATTATTTGGTTTTTCGGTACGTGTTGCAGGAAGCCATCGAGTCAGGAAGGATCACGCTTGAGCCTAAGAAAAAGATGGAGGTAGACGAGAACCCCTTCCCACAACCACTTGGAGTGAACATGATGGCAACTGATTTCGTCCAGAAATTGTCAAAGTTTAAACTGGTGATTGATGATGGAATAGAAAATGAACAGCAACGCAAAGTGTTCGAACGACTCAAGGGAAAAGAATACCCAGGAGACGGGAGCGTCTTATGTGATAGGTGCAAAGGAGAAGTGGGTAAGTCTGTAGAAGGAACCAAAGTACAAGGGTTTCACGCTCATCCCAGAATTATGTCGAGTTTCCAGACTGATAGAGGACGATTCCCTGATACACGTGGAACACCGTCTCAAGAAAGACAGTTATGGCCAACAAATCACAGGAAAACATTTAGGCCGCGACCACGCTAATCAAATGTTTGGCATTCATTCCAGTACAATGTTGGGCGAGTTGTGCCCTTCAACGAAATGACAAGGACACAGCAAAGGCGTTTTCAGAGGAACTATGGCAAAATGATGAGGCGACGACAGGGAATGCTGCCTCTAGACGCGCCAAGGATAACTCGGGAAGCTGACCAAAGTGAATTTGATAGTGACAAAGGAAACAACACAGAGGGATCGGTGAAGAAAGCATCTGGAAGTCCCACTGGGAAATCGAAGTTCGAGCGCAGCAAAGAAGAATGAGATGAAGAACCAGAGCGAGCCGCCACCATTCAGTTTGGGACATTACCCCCAGTTATGGCCAACAACTATATACTGGCCAATGAGTTTAGGAACGAAGAGAACATAGAAGAAGAGGGTGGAGAAAATGAAGAAACAGCTTGCGAATTGATATGTGAAGAGGGCCAAATGTCCCAGGAGGTAGATTATGAAGAAGAGGACGATGGCATGACAGACATTGAAGAAGAAATCGATTTGAAGGTGGAAGCTAGGAAAAGAGGGGTGTCGCGCGATGTGCTGTTAAAACAGTTGTATCAAGAGGGCGTGCGAGAAGTAGATTTATTGGGCGAGCCCTCTGGGCGAGCGTTTGATTTTTATGTACTATACGGAACGCCCAAGAAGAAAACGAGAGTGCCACGGGCTGAAAAGTATGGGTCTCCTCCCAGGATACTTCCTCCTCCTACTGGATGGTTCACGGATGGAGAGTTGGGAGACCAGTGTGAAGGGCAAGAAGTGTTGCAAGCCGAAGTAAAGAAAAGAATCGAAATGGAGGACGGTCAGGAATTAGAGATCGATGCAGCAGAAAAGGTTATCTTTAGGAAACTTTCCACTCAACTAACCAAGCATCTGAGGCCATTATATGTGAAGGCCCAGATTAATGGAATTCCAGTGTCAAAGGTTCTTATGGACAACGGGGCCGCTATAAATACCATCCCGTCCAGAATAATGAGAAGATTTGCGAAAAAGGAGGATGATATGATCCCTACAGAAGTTATCCTCACAAGCTTCAACCGGGGGGGGGGTGACGTCGGCCAAAGGGGTGATGCCATTGGACGTTACCGTGGGGACCACAACAAGGACCACATTTTTCTTTGTGATAGATGGTCCTACCAGCTATAATGTACTTTTAGGGAGAGATTGGATCCATGGGAGCCGGTGCATACCTTCATCGCTCCACCAATGCTTAGTATTCTGGAATGATAAGGGAGAAGCAGAAGTGGTACAGGCAGATCATAGACCATTCATAGCGGAAGCGAACTCTATAGAAAGAATCATGTATGAGGGGAATTATGGGCCTGTTAGAGTAGTGCAAGAGGGAAAAGAAACTCAAGTCGTCGCGCTAAGCGAAAAACCATTCTCGGTTGACGCCCTAACAGAGATGTTCAACCAGATGAGGCCAAATATAGTGGCCCTCGAGAAGCCATTCATTGGCATAAAAGTGATTGAGGAATAATGACAAGCAATCAGCAAAAAGGAAATGTGGCCGATATTCGGGCCTTAAAAGCCAGACCAATGGCTTTCAATGACAAGTCTGAAGAAAACGCGAAAAAGATGAAAGAGGCAGAAGCATTGGCAACACTCAAGTGCAAGTGGCCATTTTAAAGTTGGAACGGGATGCTGGCGGAAAGATTTACAAGGTAGATTGTTTGGAGGAAGAGTTGCTCGCAAAAAGCCTAGACGATGGAGCAATAGGGGTATCTAAACAGGGGCACGCTCAAACACAAGACCCTCTAGTAAAAGTGAACATTGGCGACAAAGGGGAAGAACGCCCAACGTTCATCAGCCAAACGCTCAGTAGAGAGGTAAGTGATGAATTGATTACTTTGTTAAAAGAATATAGAGATTGTTTTGCTTGGGAATATGAACACATGCCTGGTTTAGATAGGAATTTGGTGGAACACAGATTGCTAACTAAGCATAATTTTAAGTCACATAAGCAGCCACCTAGGCGTTTTGCCCCTAATGTATTACTTGAAGTAAAAAAGGAAATAGAACGTCTTTTAAAGGCCGGATTTATTAGGATGGCCAGGTATGTCGAATGGTTATCTAATATTGTGCCCGTGTCCAAAAACGGTAGCTTTAGGGTGTGCATAGATTTCAGGAATCTAAATTTAGCCACGCCTAAAGATGAGTATCCTATACCAATGGTAGATTCCTTGGTAGACTCAACTGCGGGGCATGTCATGTATTCTTTCATGGATGAGTATTCCGGATACAATAAAACGGCCTTTAGATGTCCAGGAGCCTTGGGATGTTTTGAGTGGGTGGTCATGCCCTTCGGCCTAAAAAATGCCGGGGCCACTTATCAAAGGGCAATGAATCTAATCTTTTATGACATGATCGGAGAATTTGTTGAAGTATATGTAGATGATATCGTAGTAAAGTCAATGAAGGAAAAAGACCATTTTCAACAACTAAGACGTTCATTTGAACAAATGAGGCAGTATAAGCTGAAGCTAAATCCTTTGAAATGTGTGTTTGGTGTTAATTCAGGAAACTTCCTTGGTTTTCTGGTACACCAAAGGGGGATCGAACTTGACAAAAATAAAGTTAGAGCCATTCTAGAAGCAAAACCGTCAGCCAATAAAAAGGAATTGCAAATATTCCTAGGTCAAGTAAATTTCCTAAGGCGTTTTATTTCTAATTGTGCAAGGCGAACGAAAGTTTTTTCGCCTCTCTTAAAGGTGAAAAATCAAGACGAATTTGTCTGGCGGGAAGAACACCAAAAGGCTTTCGAAAGCCTAAAAGTATACTTATCAAATCCGCCTGTGCTGGTGTCACCAATACATGGGAAGCCAATGAGAGTTTATATATCGGCGGAGCAAGGATCTATAACCGGAATGGTCGTGCAGGAAGACCAATTGGGCGAGGAAAGAGCTATTTACTATTTAAGCAGGCAGTTGACAAAGTGTGAATGCAATTATTCAGCTAAAGAAAAACTGTGTCTTGCTCTATATTTCACGTGTACTAAATTAAGGGCCTATTTACGGCTTGTAACTGTGTATTTGATATCTAAGGTAAATATAGTCAAGTATTTGTTTTCTCGTCCTGTTTTACATCAGAGAATTGGCCTTTGGACATTGGCTCTTTCTAAATTTGAATTACAACACGTACCTCAAAGGGCAATTAAAAATCAAGCTTTAGCCAACTTTTTGGCAGACCATCCATGCTTGGACATGCCCAAGGAGGTTAGTTTAGAAGTGGATTCGCTCGAAACGAAGCCTTGGGTTTTATATTTCGATGGATCAAAAACTTGCCAGGGTGCGGGGGTTGGTATAGTTTTAATAAATCCCCTGGGAGTCTGTTACAATTATGCTCTCACCTTGGAAGGGACATTTACCAACAATCAAGCCGAGTATGAAGCATTGATCACAGGGCTAGAACTACTAGTAGAGCTGAAAGTGAAGAATGTGATTATCCGGGAGGATTCCCAGCTGGTAATATACCAACTAACAGGTGACTTCAAGTGCTAGAGCGATTCTGTGATAAAGCAATACGAGCTAGCCCAAGAACTTTTAGAGGAATTTGATCAAGTGGAGCTTTAATACATAAGCAAGATTTACAAAGGTATAGCAAACGAATTAGCCCAAGTCGCTTTAGGGTATTCAAAGGTGATGAATGCAACAACAACTTGTGAGTACAGAATAATCTTGCCTGCCATACAAAGGAGGATAAAGGAAAACAACATTCATTGTATACAAACAGGGAATGCAACGGATTGGAGAGAAGAAGTAAAGAAATTTTTGGCAGAACCCGGTAGAACAAATGATAGGAAAATGAAGTTGCGCGCATTGAATTATGTCCTCGTAGATGAACAAATATACAAGAAACGCTCAGACGGGGTGCTATTAAAATGCACAAGTTTGAGCGAAGCTAAGGTCATTATGGCGGAAGTCCATGAGGGCATATGTGGGGCCCATCAAGCCGGACAAAAAAAATGAGATGGTTAATTATTAGGAATGGATATTTTTGGCCCAAAATGGGAGAATCGTGCATGCAATATGCAAAAAGTTGCCTAGCGTGTCAGAGGCACGGGCCAATCCAAAGGGCGCTAGCTAGGGAAATGTCGCCTATTATTAAACCTTGGCCGTTTAAAGGACGGGCCATCGATTTAATAGGTAAGATTTATCCCCCATCGTTCAAACAATACACGTTCATCATTGTGGCAACGGACTTCTTTACTAAGTGGGTAGAGGCTGTCCCTTTGAAAGAGATTTCCCAAAAAAATGTCATAGAATTCATTCGCGACCACATTATTTATAGGTTCAGAGTGCCACAAACCATAATGGTAGATCATGGAACCTCGTTGAATGGAAATCTAGTAAAGGAGTTCTTGGACGAATTTGACATCAAGCTAGTTAACTCTACGCCTTATTATGCTCAGTCTAACGGGCAAGCAGAGTCGTCCAACAAAATCTTGAAGAGCATTGTACGAAAAATGTTGGGCGAAAATGCCAGGAATTGGCACGAATTCTTGAACAATGCCTTGTGGGCTTACAGGACGTCTCCACGAACGAGTACAAGTGTAATTCCATTTCAGCTAACTTATGGACAAGAAGCAGTATTACCTATTGAGATCAACGTGCAATCAATTCGAACAAGTCTACAGAACCAGCTGTGCGAAAGCGACTATGCAGAATTGATGGTTCAGAATCTTTTAGAACTGGATGAATTAAAGTTGGATGTCCTTGATAGATTGCAAGTTCAGAAGCAAAAAGTGGTTAAATATTACAACAACAGAGCGATAGCCAAATTATTTAGTGTGTGCGATTTGGTATGGAAAACCATACTCCCGTTAGAAAGTAAAAATCCCAAATATGGAAAATGGTCGCCTAATTGGGAAGGACCGTTTAGGGTGAGCAGGGTGTTGCCCAACGGAGCTTATCATCTGGAACTAAATAACACAAAACACATAAGATCCATCAACGGAAAATACTTGAAGAAATATGTTCCTTCCATATGGGAGGACGAACAAATATAGGTACGTTGTATTTCGCTGGGAAAGGCGCGCTATTATCGTACAAGCAAGAAAAAGAAAATATGGAAAAATAAAATGCGCCTATGACAAAAATGCTTCTTTTATTCAAAATGTTATATACATTTTACAATAAAGCCTGCGGGACCTCACTCAGCAACAATAGGGAAACGAATACTGCCTATCGACTACTACAAAATGAAGACTGCCTATCGACCATCACAGAGGACATCCCCATTACAGATCGATCTCCGTCGCCCCAACAATGGCGACATGCTTGTGAACAAGGATGACCCGCCTGGTAGGTCCTCCCCCTTCCTCTATCTCAACCTTTGTGAAGCTTCCATCATCGTCTTCTCGGATGCATTTGCTGGAAGCAATCACAACAGGTGAACGGCCTGAGAAGCACTCTCAGCAAGCCATTGGCCGATCATGGAGTGAGAGATGGCCAGCGAGTCCTCCCTACGGGTAGTTCCTCTACATTTGATGACCCTGTAAAGGGATCACAAGGGAGAGAGACGCCGAAAGGAGCTTCCGCGGCCAAGAAACAATTTCCTATATCTCCCATACAGAAGGTATGTTTAGAGCAGATCTTGAGAAAGGAATGTTAGATGGTTTGTATCCGGGAGAAATAGGAACAAAAGACCTGTCAAATATGGGGGAATGTACATGATAGTAATGGAGTACAAGATCGGAAGAAAGGGATGAAAGACGTATCTGCAACCAAATCCTCTTTTTATAGGGTAAGAATCCACCTCTTTATGTGAGAAAAGGAAGGCAGAAAGGCAGAATCTGAACGGTCTATGTTGGAAAAGACGGAAAAAGATTGGAATGCCGAGAGTTTCTAGAAAAAGGGACACATTGAAATGATTAATATGACCTGAAATTAATGGATAAACATTAATTTTGCCATATTGGGGGATAATTGTTGACGCCCAAAAATACCCAAAAGTACAAGAGGCCTAAATCTTGGCCCAAACCGAAAGAGGCTCAACGTTAAATACTCGTTATAGGCAAAAGGTTGGACGACTGGATGATTGTGCGGCAACTAGGATATTTGGGCGACAGGGCGAGCGATGAAGTCGTTGGGCGACTGAGCAAGCGGAAGTAAGTTCTGACACTTGTCTTATGAGCACATGACCAGTTGTTAACGAAGATGGCAGTTGAGGTGTTGAATCGTGGAAGTTACTTAAAGCAACGTGGCAAGTAGACGTTACAAGGACGTGAGCAACCGTTATGCAACGTGAAGGAAACAAGTTAATCCATACAAGTGTTACAAAACAAGGCGGCAAACAAAATATTCAAATATTGGTAGCAGTTGAAGGAAGTTCGTACATTTGTATATATTGTAAAAACTTAGTCATTTAGAATGACCAATCAATCAAATCTCAACAAGAGAATATGTAATATCTTTTATCTTTACTTTTATCGTCAAACTCCTAGTGTAATTTGTGTGCTTGCGCCCCTTGGAGGCAGGCGTTTTGTCTTCACCGTAATCTTCACCAATATAACACCCCTCGTTGGGACTTTGTCTCGATAGGTTTGTTCCTTACACATTCGTCTGATCCCCCTTTTGGTAATTGTTAGCGAGGTGACCTCCGCGCGAAACAGTAATATTTGTTATTTCCAAAAGGTAAAGCATACTATGGAAGATGCATTTAGCATCATGACTTGAAAACAGTTTGCTTTTTCCCACTATAATTAAATTGGTTCTGACATGGAAGTATCATAATTTTCCTCACCCAGCTTTCCTGGGAATAGTTTGGCTTACTACCATGGCATACATATTGTTCTTGTTTGTTCCTGCTGTTTTGAGAGCGTAGAAATGGTTTTTCCCCTCACATGCTCCTTATATCTTAATGATTACAGATTTCCATTTTAAATTTGGTATGATGGTATGGCCATGGCTACGCAAAATTGCTTACTGGTGGAATTATGTTTTCAGGGGCTCATCTCTTTGTTTTGGGAAACTTCATCCTGATAACATTGTTTATGAGGAACAGTCTCTCAAGACCAGCAAGAAAGCATACTATTCGGATGTACAGAAGTATCATGATGAGTATGTAGTTATCATTCCGTTCAATGCTATCTGTTGTTATTCTGAGTTGTGCAATCGCTTTAATTTTTTCTATTCAAGATGCTTATGTTCCTTGTCTCAGCATGATTGGGAATTTGCGGACATGGAAGGAAAAATTGACCACCTGCAAGGATCCTGAGGACGTTGTGCAGAAAATCTGGAGGTTGTTCTCTTCATATGCATGTTTTTGTTGTTTAAAATTTGTTAATAGTCTCCTGCATATGCATACTCTTTAGGAACTCCATAATCACGTTGATGCTTTCAGTGTCTTCTTGGGAAAACTTCAACCCCAGGCCCCTCTTCTTCTTTCATTAACTAATGAATTTTGAGGGGTAAATTATTCAGTTAATTGTGAAACGCAAAATCTTGGAAATGGAACTTCTCCACAATAGTTGTTTGATCAATAAATGATGATTATTTGAAAATAGTACTTGACGATCAGCATAATCTTGCGGAGTTATTCACATTGGATACCCATGACAATCCTAATTGCTTTTGACCGTGCTTGATTTTCTGGGCATTTATGTGTTTCTATATTAGGTTTCTTGTTTATATGTCGTGGAGATGAAAAACAATGGTGTTCTATTTCAAAATAGATTTGAATACAATCATGAGAATACAGTAGGGGAATTTTCAGTCATTTCCACCAGCCTGTCATACCCCCAAACCTTTAATTGTTTGTAAGCCACGAATATTTAACTAAACATTATTATGACAAAAAAATAAAATCATTTCTCATAAACCAAGCTTATTTGGTCATGAATAATTGTGTGAAATAAAATAAAAAATGATAGGAAGAATTTGAAATTATTCCGTAATAAGAGTCTAAAAGGAAACAGGCACAAATAATCTTGACAAATTCTTAAACTTGTTACCACCACAAGCCATGCGCACGTCTTGATCCCACGAACCATAATTTCCCCATGTTAGTCAATCACATTCTTTCCCTTAAATAATTAAACATTTATTGATGAATCTTTAATATATAAAGATTGGACCAAGAATTCAAAGAAAAGTCAAGTGGAGAAATTTTCAAACATGCCAAATTTGTTGCAAGGTCCTAAAAGGTGGGTGCAGAATCAAATATATTGATGAATCTTTAATATATAAAGATTTGACCAAGAATTCAAAATTGAAAGAAAAATCAATTGGAGAAATTTTCAAACATGCCAAATTTGTGGCAAGGTCCTAAACGGTAGGTGCAGAATCTAGAACTAAGTCTATAGAAAACTTCACTAACTGTTCTGGAGACATTCTAGGCAACTCTTTTGGGAAGACTTTCGAAAATCCTCTGACTACTTTGAATTTTGGTACCCTTTTTTAATTCAACGAAAAATCACAATCAAGGATCAAGAAACCCAAAAAATTTCAGTTTTGAAAAACTTTTTATCTTTTTCTTGAAATTCCTTAATGCAATCTTGGATCAAGGTAAAGAAATTAACAAGGATAAGTATTTAGAAATAGATGATCTTGAATTTGTGAAAGAAATTTAAGAAGACACAAAACTAATTGGAATTAACGACGGAGGAAATAGAAACAAAAACCTGAATTTAGAGTGGAGTTCTGATACTAGATGATGTGAATCCGTGTAGGAATCACGTTGATCTCGCATAAATATTGATTGAAACACCTTGGAACGCTAAATTCAGATATGAGACGATAGCACTATGACCCCAAGCCTCACAAATTAATAACCTAAGGTATATTAAACCTTATACTCGTTGATATGCGGAAACAAGAACCACAATGGGTGAACACCACAAATGGTACATAATCATTTGCTAAGTTCTAGGATTTTAAACGTCACAAAGGACTTGATTATTTAATAAGTTCGGATTGTTCATTGAAAAATGAAAGAACAAGTGAAAAACTCACTTTAGATTAATAATCTCACAATATATTATCCAAGTTATGTTAACAATGAATAATACGGACATGCATGTCCGACATGGGTACACATCCGATATGTCGACATGCAATTTTTAAAAAACTCCGATACGCCGATACGTTAGTTAAAAAAAAAAAAAAAAAAAATTATGTTTTAAACTTTGTAAAGAAAAATTATTTACTTTTTAAACTTTTAGTGTAAAGAAAATAAAATCTTATATAATTGTAAAAGATATAAACAATATAGTAAAATTAGAAAATGTAAAAAAAAAAAAAAAAAAAAAAAAAAAGAGAGATAATATTGATTTGCAAATTCAAATGAGCCCAAATTACATTTAAAAGCCCAAACCCATAACCCAAATCTGATTTTCATCATTTAAACCCCACCAACCAAACCCTACTGTGAAGCTCGGACACGGAAAAAATGGAGGAATACCCTTGTCGACACGACACGGGTACGGGTGTGGGATCCGAACCAGATCTTGCAATTTCAAATCGGACAACGCTAGGAAAAATACAGAAAATAGGAGGGAAGAGAGAACCTTGCGATGGAGAAGAAATAAAACCCAGCCACTGTTGCGTGAAGAAGAGAGAACCTAGCTGCTGCGTGAAGAAGAGAGTACCTTGCGGGTTACGGCGAAGACGAAAAGGACAGAGACCTAGCTGGGCTGTTGCTGCTGCGTGCAATGAAGAAGAAGACCACCTGGGTCTAGGCTTTTAAAATGAGTTATTAAATTGTGATCTGGGCTTGTAAATTGGACTCTTAAATTGGGTTTGTAAATTGAACTTTTAAATTTAAATTTGGGGTTTTTTTTGGGCTATTCACATTTTAATTGTAAATTGATATAATTATCCAATTTCATTTTTTTTTTCTTTTTTCTATTTTTGTCATGTTATTTTATACATTGTACAATTTGTAATTTATTTTTTATTTTAATTTTAATATGTGAAATTTGAGGGGAAAAAAGTTCATATATGAAAAATCGTACCCACGTACCCATGTCCAAAATTTGGACTCTTTTTTGCAGTATTCCCGTATCCTAAATTTTAGAAAAAGAATGATCCGACACTTGGATCCATACTCGTATCCGACTCTCGTACCCGTGTCCGAGCATCATAGCTCTACTCTTCTTTAAAACAAGATACTAGACGGCAGCGGTGTGCTCGGCAGACTTTAGCTCGTATTCTTCTTCTTCTATTTTGATGGGTATGAGCTTCTTCTTCGTCTTGATTTTGAACAATCTTCTTCCTTGCTTGCTGTGTCCACTTGAAAAATGGAGTCGAAGCAACAACAATTTTGTTTTGTTTTCATTATGAACAGTCTTCTTCTTCCTTGCTCATTAAAGGGACACGCAGTGATGACCCGAATTCTTGGCCATACGAGTGCCACTAATATTCAAATCATATTATCGAGACTTAAATAGCAATTATAATAAAAATTTATTTCACAACTGAATAGATAGAGTGCGACTTTAAGATTTCATAATTTAGTTGCGGAATTAAAAATAGAGAATGTTGTTCTGCATAAAATCAAAACATAATAATTTGAAAGGTGTTCAATCTAGTTATCTCATCAATCCTAGCCACTTTGCCACCTCCATGCTGATCGCCTCGAAATATCAATTTTCTGAAAGGAAGAAATATCGTGGAATGAGATTTATAAAACCTCAGTAAGCATGCCAAAAATAATTATCATGAATAACATAAGGATCATAATCAACATAGGGAGACACAAGAATTTTACTGAAAATAAGTGGTAAGAATTCTTATGTGTAGCGCTACTAAACTCCGGTTCCCTTAGCATAATCATAAACATATCATATGGGACCCATAATAATTTCTTGAAATTGTTTCATAGTAATGATCCAAAACATAGAAAACATACTTACTGTTTAGAAGATTAAAAATGGAGCGTAGTAGGAAATGGACCAAAGTTTTCTTGACCACCTTGAATTGCTATTACTCGTGAATTGTGTCAGGAGGTTGGAAGAAGTGTGCATGTGTGGAGTAGTGTGCAAGTGGGATGGGTTTTAAATAGGTGTGGAAGGTTGGCTTGAGGTCAAAAAGTCATTCAATTCCTATAACTCCTACACTTTATTTTCCTAAAGTCAAGCACCATTCATATTATTTTCCAATTAAACCATATAATTGTTCTAATGATGACAAATCATGCAGCTTGCACATTCATTTCCAATTAATTACATTTATTATGAAGAAAAATGCATGATCATAGGTTTCTAAATTCCTAGCGTAAATGCATTTGACATTGTTAAGGCCTTAAATAAAATTTAACATCCAATTGAGTCCCTAAACTTTCAATTTCTATGGTTAAATCCAAGAATTAAGTTCGGGTGTTATAATCTACCCTCCAAAAATTAAATTTCTTCCTCGAAATTTACCTTGGAATTCATCAAAAAGTTGTGGGTACTTGTCTTGCATTTCAATCTCTCGCTCCCACATGGCCTCTTCAACAAAGTGATTTGCTACTGTATTTTTACTAGCGGGATCACTTTGTTCCTGAGGGCTTGATACATCTGTTCCACAGTTCTTATTGGTACTTCTTCATAGGTCAAACCTCGTTGTAATTCAATAGACTGATGGTTGATAACATGGCTTGAGTCAGGGACATACTTCCTAAGCATTGATATATGAAATACGTCATGTATAGTTGAGAGTTCTGGAGGTAATGCCAACTGATATGCGACATTTTCAATACGTTGCAAGATCTCAAACGGGCTAATAAACCTTGGTTGCAATTTACCCTTTTTGCCAAAACGTATCACTTCTTTCATTAGTGCCACTTTAAGGAACACTTTATCACCAACTGAAAACTCGAGACCTTTTCTCTTTTTGTCTGCCTAACTCTTTTGTCTATCTTGGGCAATTTTCACGCTGGTGCGAATTTTCTCAACCACATGCACTGTCTGCTCAATAATCTCTGGCCCCAAAATATTTCTCTCACCAACTTCGTTCCAATAAACTGGTGATCTACACTTTCTCCCATATAATGCCTCATATGGCGCTATGCCAATTGAAGTGTGATAACTGTTGTTGTATGAGAACTTGACTAAAGGTGGATGCTTCTCCCATTGTCCACCAAACTTGAGGATACATGTTTGAAGCATATCCTCTAGGGTCTGGATTGTCCGCTTAGACTGTCCATCCTTCTGAGGGTGGAAAGCCGTGCTAAACTTTAGCTTAGTTCCCATAGCGTGTAAACTTTTCCAAAAGTTTGATGTGAATCTTGAATCTCTATCGGATACTATAGAAACAGGTACACCATGTAACCTTACCATTTCGTTCATATACAGTTGCGTAAATTGATCCATAGTAAACGTCATTCGAAAAGTCATTCAATTCCTATAACTCCTACACGTTATTTTCCTAAAGTCAAGCACCATTCATATTCTTTTCCATTTAAACATATAATTGCTCTAATGATGACAAATCATGCAGCCTACACATTCATTTCCAATTAATTACATTTATGAAGAAAAATGCACGATCATAGCTTTCTAAATTCCTAGCGTAAATGCATTTGACATGGTTAGGCCTTAAATAAAATTTAACATCCAATTAAGTCCCTAAACTTTCAATTTCTATGGTTAAACTCAAGAATTAAGTGCAGGTGTTATTGTATCAGAGGAGTATCCATGTCCAATATGTATCAGACACGGATACATCGGCACACAAGATGTATCTATGCTTCATAATCATAGCCCGTTGATATTACAATTCCCTGGCCAGGAAAAACTTAAAAGATTTGATAAATACTACTCATACTAACAAGGTGCACATTCTTTTCTAGAAGTTCATTGTTAGAAACTCAACAGTTAAGCGTGCTTGGCTTGGGGAAATTTTATGATGGGTGACCCCCCGGGAAATTTTCTTAGGGAGCGTGCGAGTGAAAACAAAGCATGCTGAAAAAACCCATGTTGGTATAGTGGGGACAGTATGTCATCGATCTATAAAGCAACTCAGGTCGTTACAAATGGTATCAGAGCCGGTCGTCAGCCAGAAATTGGGAACTAAGTGCTATGCGGGACAAAGTGCTACGCCATAGGGCTGGAGCCACCTCTTGAACCCGTAAGAGCTACCTCTAAAGTCCCGACGCCTGACAACGGATCCTCAAATGGTTTAAGCGCAATGAGGATGTTGCGAGTCTAACGAGGTGATTATAATACCCAGGCCAGAAAAAACTTAAAAAGATTTGATAGGTACTGCTCATGATAACAAGGTGTAACTTCTTTTTTTTCTTTTTTTCTGCTTTCTCTAATACCATTTGTAACGACCCAAGTCCCACTTAACAGGCTGCCCCGACCGTTAGATCGACGACGTACTGTCCCCATTTTACCAACATGGGTCTTTTTAGCATGTTTTGTCCTCACATGCTTCCTGAGAAAACTTCCCAGGTGATAGAATTGCTCCAAGCCAAACACGCTTAATTGTAGAGTTTCTAACGATAGACTTCCGGAAAAGAAGGTGCACCTTGTTGGTATGAGTAATAATTTTTTAAGCGTTCCTGGCCTGTATGTTACACTCATCATCTGTTACACTTGCGATGTCCTAGTCACGCTTAAACCATCTGAGGACCCATTGCCAAGCGTTGTGATTCTAGAGGTGGCTCCTACGGGTTCAAGAGCTGGCTCATGTCCTATTGCGTAGCACTTTGTCTCGCAGTGCACTTAGTTCCTGATTTTCGGCTTGCGGCCCGTTCTGATACCATTTGTAACGACCCGAATTGCCCTATAGATCGAAAACGTTTTGTCCCCAATGTATCGTCTTTTCATCATATTTTGTCCTCACTCGCACGCCCCCTGGAAAATTTTCTCAGGGAGGGAGCGAGCGAGTGAGGACAAAACATGCTGAAAAGATCCATATTGGTACAATGGGGACAGTGGTCGATCTATAAGGCAACATGAGTCATTACTAATATGCGAAAACAAAAATCACAACGAAGTGAACGCCACAAATGGTGCCTAATCATTTGATAAGTTCTAGAATTTTGAATGTTACAAAGAATTTGATTATTTGATAAGTTCGGATTGTTCATTGAGAAACGAAAGAAGTGAAAAAATCACTTTCGATTAATAATCTAACAATATAATATCCAAGTTATCGCATAGACATGTCGGTTTGCTCACGGGTTGGAAATACACGTACTTTGAGATTGCAATGATTCTCAACTATGCGATCGCATAGTTAATGACTTGACTCGGGCCTCTTTTTTGCAAACTTGCTTCCAAACTTGACTTTTGGCCTCCAATTTGATTTTTGGCTACATTCTTGACTTGAATCACATTCTTGACTTGAATAAGTGTATAAACCTTGAATCTTCTTCCAACATGTCATACTTGGATAGTAGAACCTTTGAGGTTTTAATTGCGCTTTCATCCAACAATGCTTGCATGAATACTTGTATGGCTTGCTTGATTCTTAACCTTGTTATTAGCTCTTTTGGAACATGCAACGGGTTTTTAGTCGTTGGTCCACCTTGGTACTCATCAGGGGTAAGGCTTATATTCTCCTGAAGTGTAGAGTACGTAAGTTAACAACTAACATGAAAATGCAAAATTTTTTGTGCAATGCTGGATTAGCTTGATGTTTTCATGAAATGGTCTTTAATAATGTATCCCTTGAGGTTCTGTTTCTTGTTCTAGTTCCAAAGCATTAAAAGGTTATACAATTTTCTGTTTTTTCATATTAAAAACCATCTAGGTTTAAGAATTGAATTTTATAAGCAGGGCTAAGAAGCATGCTGACAAAGATATGCTTACATCTGAGAGTAGATTCTATGACACAGAAGAACACCTTGTTGCAACACCTGACTCTTCTTGGGCTACTTCCGATAAAGCATACAGCAGTGACAATCAGAACTTGGTGATGATGCTTGGAAAATCTAGAAAGAGGTAATTTAGTCTCTCTCTCTCTCTCTCTCTCTCTCTCTCTCTCCCACCTAGAAAAGAAGACCTCACAAGGTCTCGTTACCTGTATTTGATGATCATTTTGAGATTCTAATATATGCAAGTCATGTATGGTTAAAGTCATCTTGATAACTGCAGCTAGTTGTTATTCTGATGTGCAGAAAAGGCTTCTTGGACAAATATCATGATTCTTCCAATGGTTTAAAGTCTGTTGAAAGGCCCAAAAAGGGAGAAAAGGTCCAAAAGCGCAATATCCAGCATGGTGATGGTGCAAAATATATGTCTTACATCAAGGTTTGGTGGAGCTGAAATGGTTATTTACTTTTGCATTCCACTATTCAAAACTATCATCTTTGTACCTCAAGTAAATTTGGACACCTAGTTTTCTAATTTCTAGCATTTTGAGTTTTCACTTTTGTTATTTCTTTTAGGAATGTGTTTTCTTGTCCGTGATATTTTCAAGCTGAGGCTTGTGTTATATGGTTCTTCAGGTCAGCAAAGAACAGCATCAACGTGTCAAGAGTAGCATGAAGCATTCTAGTAATAGCATTAAGCCTAGGTCTCTGAATAATGTTTTAGGTAACATTGACGCACTCCATGTACAACCATTTGAGGTATTTGAGGAGGAAGAAAGAAAGAAGCTGCATTATTATTGGTTGGTTTTTCCTTTTTTTTTGATGTCTTAAAAACGTTGTCAAATGTAAATTTTAAACTCTTTCAATTCAGGCTAATGAGTACAACGTCGATTTTACAGGATGGAATTGGCAAATAAAAATGTCCCAGAAGGTTACAGCATCTGGAGGAAGAAACAATTACAGAGGCAACAGTTAACACAATCCTTTGGTCAAGAAATTAGACAAAACTTAAAATGTCAAGAGGTTTGTTTCTTATATTCTTTTCAGAAGTTTTTCAATGTGGGCAGGACGGATTTTTAGTCATGTAAATTGATTGAATATTTCTTTTACATCTCTTGCAAATTTTTTTAATTGCTGCATTTTTTTAATTTTTTTTTTCTTCCTAATAGTCTACTCTGGATGAAGAGAAAGATGATTCTCACAAGCAACATGAGCCAGCTCGTGATAGCGAAGAAGAAATTATACCTGCAAAGACAGTCAAGGTTTGTCAGCTTAATTTTCTTCTTGTATATCTGATTGAATTTAGAGCCTTAGGAATAACAAATTATCACCTTGTTTAATAAAACTCTACTAAAGTTTCATAACTTTTAAACGGTCAAACTTTATATTAACCACACAATTTTATAAGCTTTTTAAACCTCACATTTAATTGACTTTTATCAAAATTGGCAAAAACTTTTCAACCACACATTGAAAGCTGATGTTTTTAGCGTAGTAGTCATGAATGATATCAACTTGTCAGTTCCATTTGGTGAGTGGTCAGGACGAGGAGAAAGAGGGCTGCTTGCTCCAGGAGCCAATAGATAATGGAGAAGCAAACTGTGATAGGGCTGTGACTACAGAGGTGGTTTATGCAACCTATTTTTTGTTTATTATTCATGTAGATGAGTATATGGAATCAGCCTTGTTTATCACTGGAGACAAGTTTAGTTGACCTGTGTTTTGTTTGCATCAAAGATTTGGTGGATGTACTAACATCTCCCGGTTATCATATGATGGCCAGGTTGACGAGGAAAAGAAGACTGATTATGTATTTGATGAGCAAACACCTAAAGATACAGAACTTTCTGAAGATGATAATGATGACTCCTGCCATGTTCTTATTCAGGATCAGCAGCAACTGCAACAGCAGGAGTTGGATTTGCCTAATGATGATAGCTTCCAGTTCAACTCGATAGAGATGGAATCCCTTGGAAATGATGCAATCGCAAAGACAGATGAAGTTCCTTCAATAATGTCAGAGTACCCTGGAAATCTGAACCACGCGGATGTTCCTGTTAGCCAGCAGGATCCTCACCCAACTACGAGGAATGTCTGGACAGCAGGTAACATGCAAGGCTCTTACTATTGTTCTACTTCTGCAAGTGATGAATATGCCTCTGCTGGTGAGTTGTCGCTTGGCCATTCGCAGTTTATAGAGGAGCAACCGGTACAAATAATAGATTTGGAAGCAACAAGGCGGGATAAGGATGTATGGAAGAATACATTGCACAGACAACCTGATAATGTGTCTTTTTTTACTTCTAACTCGAACAAAGCTCGAAACGAACTACTTCAGCCTTTCTTCAAGAACCAGGGCAGTTTACCGAGCCATCATGAGCAAAAACAGCATGGGTTAGATGGTCAATTTTCTGGGCATTTCAGTGAACAAGTTTATCCATCACTTACTTTAGACCCCAGGCAGAAGAGACAGAATGATCTTTACTTGCATCAAAACATTCAGGAGAGTGTGTATTCTATGCCGAAGCAAGAGCACTTGACAGTCAATATTCTTGATTGGGCTCCTCCTCTATCTCATAATATTAATGGGGAGAATTGGTATCAAAGTGAGCATGGGGTTGGTGGTGGCTGGTCGATGGGCGCTGTTGGTGGGTCCCAGAGCTTAGGCAGTGGAAGTAACTCGGATCAGACCTTATACAGTGTTGTATCGGAATGTAATGAACTGCATCCTAGTGCCACTTATGGTCCAATGGGGTCCACGGAACGGATCATTGTGCCTGGAAATGTTAGTGGATTGGACGCCGGAATTCCCAAAAGCAGCAATGGGTTGCAACAATCTGCTAATTCACTCAACTACTTGAGCAGCCATGAAGCTGTCACCGCCATCAAAACCAACATTGGATGGATGGGAACTGCACATCAGAATTCTGGACTACAAGAGTCCATGGGGAAACCATTCATAAGATCGTGGAATCAATAAGAATTCATATTTTATATATATTTATATATATATTTTTTATTATCCTGCTGAAGATGGGTGGCACTTTGTGTATATAAGTAGACTTCTATAGGATGAAAGATATGTTTTCTATATTCTCTAGAAATGAAATAATAAAAATAAAATAAAATAACCGAGGTACCGTGATTGTATGTTGAGTGATAGGGGGCTACATAGCTTGGCAAGTCATAATTATTATTTCTCCGTCTATTAACAGAAATATAACTTGTTAATTTTCATGTTGTTGCATCTTAAAGGCATGTTGTAAGCGTTTATAAACAATTATTATAAGTATAAATAAAATAAAAATGAGTAATTGATAAATAAATAGTACTTGTGATCTTTTTAAAGACATCACTTGAAGTGTTTATAAATAATTTATAAATATGATATGTTTAATTTATGTTTGACTAAATATGTAAATTTTATATAAATAGTTAGAACTTTATTTTTAAATAAACATATAAATTATTACGGAGGTTAGGAGCTTCCACGGGTTGGCTGGATTTTATAGGAGGTTTGTTAAAGATTTTAGCACACTTGCAGCACCACTAACAGAAATAGTTAAGAAAAGTGTAGGATTCCATTGGGGGGAAGCACAAGAAAATGCTTTTAAAATGCTTAAGGATAGGTTATGTTCTGCACCGGTTTTAGCTTTACCTAACTTTAACCAAACCTTTGAGATTGAATGTGATGCATCAGGAATAGGTATTGGAGTTGTTCTTATGCAGGAAAAAAGACCGATTGCATTTTTTAGTGAAAAGCTGAGTGGGGCAATTTTGAATTATCCGACCTACGACAAGGAGCTTTATGCTCTTGTTCGTGCCTTGGAAACATGGCAGCACTATCTGTGGCCAAAGGAATTCGTTATACACACTGACCACGAGTCACTGAAACACCTCAAGGGACAAGGTAAACTAAACAAACGACACGCCCGTTGGATAGAATTCATTGAGACATTTCCATATGTCATTCGCTATAAGCAAGGTAAGGAGAATGTGGTAGCAGATGCCCTTTCTCGCAGGTATGTTCTCTTAACTTCTTTAAATGCGAAGTTGCTTGGGTTCGAGTATATAAAAGGTATATATGTTAATGACCCTGATTTTTCTACCATTTATGCTTCATGTGAAAAGGGTGCAATTGATAAATTTTATAGGCATGAAGGCTATTTTCTAATATACCCATAGTTCTTGCGTCGTGAGGTCGGGGTTGCATTGTTACCGTCTACTATCTTAGATTTTAGAGCTTTCCGGCGTTTAATTCCGCGTGTTCTTGGTGATCCCCATAACGGATCACATCATCTGGTATCAGAGCCTGTCTCTAAATCCAATTATTTAGTATTCCAGTTCTTTTTCTTTTATTTTCAGTTATTAATTATTCACAAAAAAAAAAAAAAATCCGAAATTTACAAAAAAAAAAAAAAAAAAAAAAAAAAGAGGAAGAAAAGAAGTGTTGTTGATTCGAACAAGAAATCAAGAAAATAATATTTGGCAAATCTTTCCAACAAATCCTTGTTTCCATAAAATTCTTTATTCTTGTTTCCATAAAACTTCTTCTTGCAATAGAATTCTTGTTTCCATAATTTCTTTCTTAAATTTCCTAATTCCAATATTTTCCATCAACTTTCTTTATTTGCACTTTGGGGTTTATTCCACAAGGACCAAATCCGTGACTAGTTTGGTGGGTTCTTTGAGAACGTGGGAAAAAGGGAATCGAGAGGAAAAAGGCAGAGTGGTGAGAATAATAGAGGGAAAAAGCCAAATTGAGTGATACACGAGCGATAAAACACGTGAGGATCTTTATTTAATATTTTTTTCTCTTTTCTTTATTACTAACCATGTCGCAGAAGGAAGTTTCGTCAACGGAAAAGGATCTTCAAGATTTTAAAATGCTTGCAATGGTGGAGGAACGTTTGGCAAAATGGGAAGCGAGGTTGGATGCCAAGTTGGAAGCAAAATTTGGTCCACAATCCGGCGTGAATGTGGAAAGGGATAATAATCCGGGGGAGACACGAGGTGCGGGAAATGTTCAACCACGTCAGGAACAACCGCGCAATTTCCCTAATTTACGAAGACCACTAAGGTATGACTTCAACCCACAATTTAGAGCTAGGAATGAACATGTTGAGGTTGTTGATAGTGATGAGGATAGTGGTGAATTGTCTATTACTAGTGTTGGTAGGAGACGAGATCGGAGAGAAAGACGTGATAGGGGATATAGGCGTGATCGTAGGGATGATGTAGATGGACATGTTGGTAACATTAAAATGTCCATTCCCTCGTTTCAGGGTAAGAGTAATCCGGACGTTTATTTTGAATGGGAAAAGAGGGTAGAATTAATTTTCGATTGTCATAATTATTCTGAAGCTAAGAAGGTTAAATTGGCAGTCGTAGAATTTACTGATTATGCTATAGTATGGTGGGATCAATTGGTAACTAGTAAAAGGAGAAATGGGGAGAGGCCTATTGAAACTTGGGATGAGTTGAAGGCCCTTATGAGAAAACGATTTGTGCCTGGACATTACTATAGGGATCTTTACCAAAAATTACAAACCCTTTCCCAAGGTAGTAAGAGTGTAGAGGATTACCATAGGGAGATGGAGGTTGCCATTATTCGGGCTAATATAGAGGAAGACCCGGAGGCAACCATGGCTAGGTTTTTAAATGGTTTAAATCGAGATATTGCTAATGTTATTGAATTGCAGCATTATATCGATTTGGAGGAAATGCTTCACATGTCCATGAAAGTGGAGCGACAGTTAAAAAGGAAGGGAACTTCCAAATTCTCTACAAGTTCCAATTCTTTTGGTAAGTCTACGTGGAGTGGGATTTCCAAAAATGAAGGGGTTGTGCAGAAAAATAAATTTGAGGCATCGAAGGGAAAGGTAGAGCCACCCAACAAAGGTAAAATTACTTCTGACTCTCAAGCTTCTAGGACTAGAGATATCCGTTGCTTTAAATGTTCCGGTTTAGGACATATTTCTTCACAATGTCCAAATAAATGCATGATGGGGTATTAAGTTCGGAGGATGAGAAAGGGGGAGAAGTGGAGGATGAGTATAAGGATATGCCAGCACTACTTTAGTAGAGAAATTGTGCCTACCTATGCTAAAACACCCTAGGCCGTATAAGCTACAGTGGTTAAATGAATCGGGTGAGATTAAGGTAAATAAACAAGTGGTAGTTGATTTGGCGATTGGGAAGTATGAAGATAGGGTGGTTTGTGATGTGGTACCCATGCATGCGGGGCACATCTTGTTGGGCAGGCCATGGCAATTCGATAGGAAGGTTATTCATGATGGATTTAAAAATAGGTATACCTTCACTAAGGATGGGAAAAATGTCAAACTAATGCCTTTGTCACCTCAACAGGTCTATGAAGACCAATTGAAATTAAAAAGTGAGGAAGAGAGAAAGAGGGTCGGGACCACGATCCCGGAAAAAGGAGAGTTGAGTGAACAGAAGAGGGTCGGGACCACGATCCGGGAAAAAGGAGAGTTGTGTGAAAAACCGAGAGTTGGGACCACGATCCCAGAAAAAGGAGAGGGTGTGAAGAGTGCCAGTAAAAGAGAGAAAACAAAGGTAAGCTTCTACGCAAAACAGAGTGATATCACCAAAGCTATTTCTACAAATAAACTTGTGATTTTACTAATGTACAAGGAATCCCTCCTTGTGCTTGATGAAGCTAACCACTCCCTCCCCAGTTTAGCTATGTCTCTTTTGCAGGAATCTGCAGATTTATTTCCCGAGGATATTCCTAGTGGGCTACCGCCAATTCGAGGGATTGAACACCAGATTGACTTCGTGCCAGGAGCGGTCATTCCAAACAGGCCAGCTTATAGGAGCAATCCAGAAGAGACCAAGGAGCAGGTTGAAGAGCTGCTGAAAAAGGGCTATGTTCGGGAAAGCATGAGCCCATGTGCAGTACCAGTTCTGTTGGTACCCAAAAAGGATGGGACTTGGAGGATGTGCGTGGACTGTAGGGCAGTCAACAATATTACGGTAAAGTATCGCCATCCCATACCTAGACTTGATGACATGCTTGATGAACTTTATGGTGCTAGTATTTTTAGTAAAATAGACCTTAAGAGTGGTTATCACCAAATTCGTATGAAAGAAGGTGATGAATGGAAAACCGCCTTCAAAACCAAATATGGTTTATATGAATGGATGGTTATGCCGTTCGGCCTCTCAAATGCACCTAGCACTTTTATGAGATTAATGAATCATGTCTTGCGTGCTTACATTGGTAAATTTGTCGTGGTATACTTTGATGACATTCTGGTATATAGTAAGAACTTAGGTGATCACATCGAACATTTAAGATCTGTTTTGGAAGTTTTGAAAACTGAGAAACTATATGCTAATTTTAAAAAGTGTACTTTTTGCATGGAAAAGGTAATTTTTCTTGGTTTTGTCGTTAGTTCTAATGGTGTTGAGGTAGATGAGGAGAAAATTCGTGCTATTAAAGAATGGCCAACTCCCAAAAGTATTACGGAGGTTAGGAGCTTCCACGGGTTGGCTGGGTTTTATAGGAGGTTTGTTAAAGATTTTAGCACACTTGCAGCACCACTAACAGAAATAGTCAAGAAAAGTGTAGGATTCCATTGGGGGGAAGCACAAGAAAATGCTTTTAAAATGCTTAAGGATAGGTTATGTTCTGCACCGGTTTTAGCTTTACCTAACTTTAACCAAACCTTTGAGATTGAATGTGATGCATCAGGAATAGGTATTGGAGCTGTTCTTATGCAGGAAAAAAGACCGATTGCATTTTTTAGTGAAAAGCTGAGTGGGGCAGTTTTGAATTATCCGACCTACGACAAGGAGCTTTATGCTCTTGTTCGTGCCTTGGAAACATGGCAGCACTATCTGTGGCCAAAGGAATTCGTTATACACACTGACCACGAGTCACTGAAACACCTCAAGGGACAAGGTAAACTAAACAAACGACACGCCCGTTGGATAGAATTCATTGAGACATTTCCATATGTCATTCGCTATAAGCAAGGTAAGGAGAATGTGGTAGCAGATGCCCTTTCTCGCAGGTATGTTCTCTTAACTTCTTTAAATGCGAAGTTGCTTGGGTTCGAGTATATAAAAGGTATATATGTTAATGACCCTGATTTTTCTACCATTTATGCTTCATGTGAAAAGGGTGCAATTGATAAATTTTATAGGCATGAAGGCTATTTGTTTAGGGAAAGTAAACTTTGTGTGCCTAATTGTTCTATGCGTGAATTGCTAGTGCGTGAGGCTCATGGTGGGGGGTTAATGGGACACTTTGGTGTTCTTAAGACGTTAGAAACTTTACAAGAACATTTTTATTGGCCTAAAATGAAAAGGGATGTTCACCATATTTGTGAAAGATGCATAACTTGTAAACAATCTAAGTCTAGAGTCTTGCCACAAGGTTTGTATACACCTTTGCCCGTACCTAATGAACCTTGGGTAGATATATCTATGGATTTTGTGTTAGGTCTGCCTAGGACAAAAAAAGGTAAAGACTCGATATTTGTGGTGGTAGACAGGTTTAGCAAAATGGCGCATTTTATTCCTTGTAATAAAACTGATGACGCAACTAACATAGCGGACCTATTCTTTAGGGAAGTTGTAAGACTCCATGGGATACCTAGGAGTATTGTGTCTGATAGGGATGTTAAGTTCCTAAGCTACTTTTGGAAAGTCTTGTGGGGGAAAATGGGTACTAAATTGTTATTTTCAACTACATGTCACCCAAAAACTGATGGTCAAACCGAGGTAGTTAATAGGACATTAATCCAACTTTTGCGCACTATAATAAATAAGAATCTAAAAAGTTGGGAGGAATGTTTGCCATTTGTGGAATTTGCTTATAATCGATCTGTGCATTCTACTACTTCATGTTCACCTTTTGAAGTTGTTTATGGTTTCAACCCGCTAACTCCTCTTGATTTAATTCCTTTACCTGCAGATGAACGGAGCAGTTTGGACGGGGCGAAAAAGGCTAAGTTTGTGAAAGAACTTCATGAGAGGGTGAAAGGACAAATTGAAAAGAAAAATGAGCGTTATGCGACTCATGCCAACAAAGGTAGGAGGCAAGTGACGTTCGAGCCAGGTGATTGGGTGTGGGTGCACTTGCGAAAGGAGCGATTCCCAACCCTAAGAAAGTCTAAGTTGCAGCCAAGAGGCGATGGCCCTTTTCAGATCCTTGAAAAGATAAATGAGAATGCATATAAGCTCGATCTTCCAGGTGAGTATAATGTGTCTGCTTCATTTAATGTTGCTGATCTTTCTCTGTTTGATGCAGGTGATGATTCGAGGACGAATCCTTTTCAACAGGGAGGGGATGATGAGTTCCGGAGTGGCTCGAAGAACGTTGACCCGTTGCACGTGCCCGTAGGACCAATAACGAGACAAAGAGCCAAAAGAATCAAGCAGGCAATGCAAGGATTCATGCAAGCGTGGATGGACGAGTGCTCTAGTGCAAAGACTTTATTTACGTTGCATAAGAATGTGGAAGAGGAGCCAAAGTTATTGCAATGCATTTGGATCAAGGAAGAACAAGAAATTGGGCAGCAGCTGAGTCACGGCCGTAAAGACTGAAATCACGGCCGTAACGGATTCACGGCCGTAAAGCCAATATTACGGCCGTAACACGACAATGGCGAAATTTTGCAGAAGAGGACTTACGGCCGTAACCCACATCTTCACGGCCGTAAAGAGTTTGGTATCTTTTAGTTCAGAATGTTGATTACGGCCGTAAAGGTCATTTTCACGGCCGTAACATATGTTGTCAATTTTTAATCCGTAGCGTGATTACGGCCGTAAAGGTTGTTTTCACGGCCGTAAATTAGGTTCCGAATTTTAAGTTAATATTAGGCGTTTTTAGCTTTTTAGTTTAGGTTGAATTCTAGTTTATTTTTAGTTGCTTTATTTTCTTTGCCTATATATATGGCTTTATTCAGCATTGTAAAACACAACTTTATTCTTGAGATTAATGATATTGAAGGTGAGATATTCCCTTATATTTTCTTCGTGTTCTCGTCGAACAAATTAAACTTATCAAAGGATTTGACAACCTTTGTGGCGTTCCCCCTTTGTGGTTCTTATCTCCGCATCGTAACGGGTTTTGGGTTTAATATACCCATAGTTCTTGCGTCGTGAGGTCGGGGTTGCATTGTTACCGTCTACTATCTTGGATTTTAGAGCTTTCCGGCGTTTAATTCCGCGTGTTCTTGGTGATCCCCATAACGGATCACATCACAGGTTTAGCAAAATAGCGCATTTTATTCCTTGTAATAAAACTGATGACGCAACTAACATAGCGGTCCTATTCTTTAGGGAAGTTGTAAGACTCCATGGGGTACCTAGGAGTATTGTGTCTGATAGGGATGTTAAGTTCCTAAGCTACTTTTGGAAAGTCTTGTGGGGGAAAATGGGTACTAAATTGTTATTTTCTTCTACATGTCACCCGCAAACTGATGGTCAAACCGAGGTAGTTAATAGGACATTAATCCAACTTTTGCGCACCATAATAAATAAGAATCTAAAAAGTTGGGAGGAATGTTTTCCATTTGTGGAATTTACTTATAATCGATCTGTGCATTCTACTACTTCATGTTCACCTTTTGAAGTTGTTTATGGTTTCAACTCGCTAACTCCTCTTGATTTAATTCCTTTACCTGCAGATGAACGGAGCAGTTTGGACGGGACGAAAAAGGCTAAGTTTGTGAAAGAACTTCATGAGAAGGTGAAAGGGCAAATTGAAAAGAAAAATGAGCGTTATGCGACTCATGCCAACAAAGGTAGGAGGCAAGTGATGTTCGAGCCGGGTGATTGGGTGTGGGTGCACTTGCGAAAGGAGCGATTCCCAACCCTAAGAAAGTCTAAGTTGCAGCCAAGAGGCGATGGACCTTTTCAGATCTTTGAAAATATAAATGAGAATGCATATAAGCTCGATCTTCCAGGTGAGTATAATGTGTCTGCTTCATTTAATGTTGCTGATCTTTCTCTGTTTGATGCAGGTGATGATTCGAGGACGAATCCTTTTCAACAGGGAGGGGATGATTAGTTCCGGAGTGGCTCAACGAGCGTTGACCCGTTGCACGTGCCCGTAGGACCAATAACGTGACAAAGAGCCAAAAGAATCAAGCAGGCAATGCAAGAATTCATGCAAGCGTGGATGGACGAGTGCTCTAGTGCAAAGACTTCATTTACGTTGCATAAGAATGTAGAAGAGGAGCCAAAGTTATTGCAATGCATTTGGATCGAGGAAGAACAAGAAATTGGGCAGCAATTGAATCACGGCCGTAAAGTTTGATATCACGGCCGTAACGGATTCACGGCCGTAAAGCCAAAATTACGGCCGTAACACAACAATGGCGAAATTATGCAGAAGAGGACTTACGGCCGTATCCCACATCTTCACGGCCGTAAAGAGTTTTGTAGTTTTAATCCAGAATATTGATTACGGCCGTAAAGGGTATTGTCACGGCCGTAACAAATGTTTTCAATTTTAATCCGTAGCTTGCTTACGGCCGTAACCTAGGTTCCGTATTTTAAGATGCGTTTTGGGCTTTTTAGTTTAGGTTGAATTCTAGTTTATTTTTAGTTGCTTTATTTTGTTTGCCTATATATATGGCTTTATTCAGCATTGTAAAATACAACTTTTTATCTTGAGATTAATGATATTGAAGGTGAGATATTCCCTTATATTTTCTTCGTGTTCTCGTCGAACAAATTAAACTTATCAAAGGATTTGACAACCTTTGTGGCGTTCCCCCTTTGTGGTTCTTATCTCCGCATCGTAACGGGTTTTGGGTTTAATATACCCATAGTTCTTGCGTCGTGAGGTCGGGGTTGCATTGTTACCGTCTACTATCTTGGATTTTAGAGCTTTCCGGCGTTTAATTCGGCGTGTTCTTGGTGATCCCCATAACGGATCACATCAGGAGGATAGGGAGGTGATCTATCATGAATACAAGGATCCATACAAACCTTTTGAAACTAACATTTCCCTCCCCATTTTATTTCAATCTTTTTTGCAGGTTGCTTACACATGGATGTTTTAGTCAAAGCCACCTTGGCAAATTAACCTCATGTTTCAATACATTCGTGTTCACCAATTGGAGGATTGCCACATAATGAATTCATGTCCTGGAGTACATAATTTCCCATTTGATCCAGGTGGGGGCAGCTGTAAATCACGAACCAGGCTATGATTCGGGACGAATCATCCTAAAGAAAGGGAGAGTGATGAGAATCATGGCAGGCTTGACAGAAAACATTAAATATGCAAGCTAAAACAAGAATTCAGCAGGTTCAACGAGCTTTGAAGATGAAACCGTCGTGACCCCCTCCCGGGATCACATCAAATAGGGATTGGAGCTGTTCTTATGCAGGAAAAGAGGCCGATAGCTTATTTCAGTGAAAAGCTGAGCGGGGCAGCGTTGAACTATCCAACGTATGATAAGGAGCTTTATGCTCTTGTCATGGCATTGGAGACTTGGCAGCATTCCCTCTGGCCAAAAGAATTTGTCATCCACACGGATGTGAGTCATTAAAGCACCTCAAGGGGCAAGGTAAGTTCAACAAAAGACATGCCCGATGGATGGAGTTTGTGGAGACCTTTCCTTATGTCATTCAATACAAACACGGTAAGGAAAATATAGTTGCAGATGCGTTGTAAAGAAGGTATGTGCTCCTTAATTCATTGAATGCTAAATTGTTGGGATTTGAATATGTTCAAGGATTGTATGCTAACGATCATGATTTTTCCTCTATTTACGTCTCATGCGAAAAGGGAGCACTTGATAAATTTTATAGGCATGATGGTTACTTGTTTAAGGAGAATAAATTGTGTGTGCCTAACTGTTTTATGCGTGAGTTGTTAGTACGTGAAGCTCACGGAGGTGGTTTGATGTGATCCGGAAAAGAAGCTAGCAATGTTATGATTCGGGACGAATCATCTTAGAGGAAGAGGGGATGATGTGATCCGGAAAAGGCGTCAAAAATGAGAAATCAAGATCCAGTCAATTATGTCAGAATTGGATGGATAATATATGTTTTTCGAGTAGAAATAGGTCACTGAGCAAGACTCATGGGCAAAAGCACTTGAGCCCATTGATTTTAGGGCCAAATTTCATCGTTTGGGGCTTCAAATTGGCAAATCAATTATGCAGACGGAAATTTGCTATATTTCCATAATTATAGGATTTTTAATTATTTTGTTTCCTTTTGGTTTTTAGGTTATTTTCATAATTTAGTATTCTAATTTAATTAGAATTCTATTCAGAGTTAGTTAGCGATTAGGTTTTATTTTGCCTATTTATATGCTTTTCCATTCAATGTAAAAACAGAATATTTTTTATGAATGAAAATTATATTGAGTGTTTTCTCAACATTGTTCTGGAATTGAACAAACATCGAACTTATCAAATATTGTGGGATATTTGTGGCGTTCAAATCAATTGAACTTATCAAGGATCTGGACATTCCTTGTGGCGTTCCCCCTTTGTGGTTCTTATCTCCGCATCGTAACGGGTCTCGGGTTTAATATACCCCTGGTTCTTGCGTCGTGAGGTCAGGGTTGCATTGTTATCGTCCTTCCAACCTGGGTTCGGAACTTTCCAAGCGTTATTCCGCGAGCTACGACGAGGACCCCCTCCCGGGTTCTCATCATATGGTATCAGAGCTGGACTCTGAATTCAGGTTCTTGTGTTTTTTCTATCCAGTTTGATTTTTATGTTTATCATCGAGTCCCATAAAAATCATCCATATCCTATTTTTGTTGTTTGAGTCTTTGTTTTCAATTTTTCTTGTTCTTCTTGCCAGTAAATTTTTTTCCAGTTTGATCCATAAGAGTCAGTCCCAAAAATCAAAAGTGTTTTTCTTGTTCGTTTTTCATCCAAATCCAGTACCGTTTGGTTTGTTGCGTTCGTGTCAAATTTTCGGATTTTATTAAAAAAAAAAAAAAAAATTATTTTTTTTTAAATTTTTATAAATTCCGAAAATTCATCATAATTCAAAAAAAAAAAGTCACTCCGAAATTCAAGAACCACTTTCTTGAATTTCCTAAAATTCTTGATAATTCCTTTCCTTCCAAGTCAAATTAAAATTCTCGATATTCTTTCCTTTCTAGACAAAATTCAAGAAACACTTTCTTGAATTCCTACAATATTCTTGATATTCTTTCCTTTCGAGTCAAATTCAAGAACCACTTTCTTGAATTTCTTTAAAATTCATGATATTGTTTTCCTTTTCGAGTCAACATTAAATTCCTTCTTGATATTTGTCAATATCTAGATCCTCTTATTTTGAATCTCTCAAATTTTTGAAAGCTACATAAAGGGATGAATTATGAGTTCGATCCTACCTTCCAGACTAGGTGTCATGTGGGCAGTAAAGTGTGCAATATTATTATTGATAAGGAGTATTATTGCGATCTGGCTAGTACCACCATGGTTGAGGAGTTGGGCTTACCTTTACTACCACATCCCAATCCTTATAGGCTGACGTGGTTAAAGGAGTGTGGGCAGGTAAATGTAACCCATGGGGTTATTGTGAAATTGGCAATTGGAAGATATAGCGATGAATTTTGGTGTGATGTGGTGCCTCTAGAATCTTGTGACATCTTGTTGAGTAGATCGTGGAAGTGTAAGAGGAAAGCAGTCTACGATAAGCATAGGAATATATATAAATTTGTTAAGGATGGGAAAAGTATTAAGCTTATGCCATTAACCCCGGAAGAAATACTTGAAGAGAAAGTATTGCGAGAAAAGAGAGATGAGCAAAGAAAATTCGGAGATGATAAATGGAGTATGAAGGATGAATTCATGGAGATGGCCAAGGAATTAATACAGTTAAATAGAGAGATGAAGGAACGAGAGGCTAGGAAAAAGTTAGCCGAGTTGCAAGAGAGAGAAAGGGGAAGAGAGGAAGTACTTAAATTACAAGAAAAACCTTTAGAAATGATTGTTGAGAAGAAGGAGGAAGACTTGAGGAAAGAGTTAGAAGATAAAAATTTGTGTAGTGTTGAGGTGGTGCCTAATCATGTCAATAAAATTATTTATAAGGAGGTGCATGAGCAAAAGCATGAGAAATTAGGAGAGGTGGTAGAATCCATAAATTTAGGAGTGGAGGTTGAGTGTGCGAAAAAAGAATTAGAAGTAGTTGAAGAGACCCCGAATTTTGTGGTAGGAGATGAAAAGGTGGAGTTAGGTGATCAAACTCCAATATTTGATGAGGAAAAATTGGAAGTTGGAGATGAAGAATTAGAAGAGGTGGTAGAGTCCAAAAATTTGGAAGAGGAGGTTGTGCGTGAGAACGTGGAGCTAGAAGAATTGGTTGAGTTTGGGAGTAAAAAGATAGAAGAGGTTGAGCAAGAAATTGCAAAGAAGGAAGGAGGTGAAGAGCGGAATTTTGTTGTTGGGAAAAATGAATCGGAAATAATTCATCATGAATACAAGGATCCATACCTTGTGCATGGAGACGCTAACATTTCCCTCCCCATTTTTGTTAAATCTTTCTTGCAGGTTTATTGTGCATGGAAGTTTGATTTGCATCAACCATGGTCAAATCCCCTCGTGTTTCAATACCTTCTTGTCTACAAATTGGAGGAGCATCATCTATTGAATTCATGTCATGGAGTCCATAATTTTCCGTTTGATCCAGGAGGTAAAGTTTGACTTTTCAAAAACAACACCATGATTCGGGACGAATCATCCTAAAGAAGGAGGGAATGGTACGAATCAGGTGGGCTTGACGGGAAAATCTATAATTCAAGCCAAAACAAGAAGTCAAGCAGGTTCGGAGAACATCAGATCAAACATTGCTTGTACGAAGAAGGTTCGAGGCTAAACCAAGTGAGCAAGCCAAGAACAGTTTTATGATTCGGGACGAATCATCTTAAAGGAAGAGGGGATGATGTGATCCGGAAAAGAAGCTAGCAATGTTATGATTCGGGACGAATCATCTTAGAGGAAGAGGGGATGATGTGATCCGGAAAAGGCGTCAAAAATGAGAAATCAAGATCCAGTCAATTATGTCAGAATTGGATGGATAATATATGTTTTTCGAGTAGAAATAGGTCACTGAGCAAGACTCATGGGCAAAAGCACTTGAGCCCATTGATTTTAGGGCCAAATTCCATCGTTTGGGGCTTCAAATTGGCAAATCAATTATGCAGACGGAAATTTGCTATATTTCCATAATTATAGGATTTTTAATTATTTTGTTTCCTTTTGGTTTTTAGGTTATTTTCATAATTTAGTATTCTAATTTAATTAGAATTCTATTCAGAGTTAGTTAGCGATTATGTTTTATTTTGCCTATTTATATGCTTTTCCATTCAATGTAAAAACAGAATATTTTTTATGAATGAAAATAATATTGAGTGTTTTCTCAACATTGTTCTGGAATTGAACAAACTTCGAACTTATCAAATATTGTGGGATATTTGTGGCGTTCAAATCAATTGAACTTATCAAGGATCTGGACATTCCTTGTGGCGTTCCCCCTTTGTGGTTCTTATCTCCGCATCGTAACGGGTCTCGGGTTTAATATACCCCTGGTTCTTGCGTCGTGAGGTCAGGGTTGCATTGTTATCGTCCTTCCAACCTGGGTTCGGAACTTTCCAAGCGTTATTCCGCGAGCTACGACGAGGACCCCCTCCCGGGTTCTCATCATGGTTTGATGGGTCATTTTGGTGTTTTAAAAACATTGGAAACGTTGAATTAACGCCGGGAAAGTTCCGAATTCAGGTTGGAACGGACGGTGACACTACGACCCGAGCCTCACGACGCAAGAACCAGGGGCATATCAAACCCGAGACCCGTTATGATGCGGAAACAAGAACCGTAATGGTTTGAACAGCACAAGGAATGTCCAGATCCTTGATAAATTCAGTTTGGTGAACGGCACAAATATCTCAGAATATTTGATAAGTTCGAAAGTTCATTCAAGAACAATATTTGGGAGAGAAATAACTCAACACAATTTTCATTCATCAAAGTCTTAATATCCTCTTGTATTACAATGAAGACGCCTTTATATAGGCAACCAGAATAAAGATCCTAATCTATTTAGGAAACTAAATAAAATCTAATCTAATTAGGGAATAGATAAAATCTATCAAAATAGACTCCTAAAATACTAAAATAAGAAAAAGGAATTAAAATATAAAAAAGGTAACAAAAATCCACATGATTTTACGCTAATCTGTATTTACGGCCGTGACAACATTCCTTACAGCCGTAACTGTACTTCTGCTTAAGGATTACGGCCGTGACCATAAACTTACGGCCGTAACTGTTAAAATCTTGGAATCTTTAATTTCCACCCGTGGCTGACTTGCGGCCGTAAATACGAATCTGATCCATTTTGACTTGATTTGATCTTTGAAGCTCTCCGAACCTGTTTGAATTCTTGTTTTGGCTTGAATTGTAGTTCTTTCCGTCAAGCCCGCCATGATTCTCCCTTTCTTTAGGATGATTCATCCCGAATCATAGCTTGGTCCGTGATGTACAGATGCTCCACCTGGATCAAATGGGAAATTATAGACTCCATGACATGAATTCAATAAATTGTTCTTCTTCAATTGGTAGTAGACAAGAAGGTATTGAAACACGTGCATGAATTGCCATGGTTGGTGTGACTCATATTCCCATGTATAATGATCAACCTGTAAGAAAGAATTAAGAAAAATAGGGTGGGGAATGTTAGTTTCTCCATGTACAAGGTATGAATCTTTGTACTCATGATACAACTCTTCCATTTCTTCTTTTCGCACCACGAGGCCCTTCTCTTCGCCACCAACAGTCAACTCATTTTCCGGTCCATCCTCTCCTATTTCTTTTCTCTCCTGCATCTCTTCTAACTTTTCACACCCGACCACCTCCCCCAGATTATCAGTTCTCTTCTCATGTACCTCATCAATAATTTTATTCCCGTGCCCATTCACTTCCTTACTACCCAAGTGCTCACCCTCTACCTCAATTGTTGGAATTGGATCAACTAAATCAAATTTCAATTCCCCAGTTTCAATCTCAACAATCCTATCTCGAGGCTCCAATTGTAAGTCCACCACATTCTTACTTTCACTCTTCTGCTGTAAAGGAAGAATGTATGGTTTGACATGTATGTGACTTTTGTGGTGGTGCATTAGTGAATTGTGGTTTGGCATTGAAGTTTGAGATAAGAGTTCATTAGAAATCATTATCTTCGAAGTATATCTAGGTTCTAGCATAAGCAGTAGATAAAACAACAGAAGATGAAGATACTACCTTTCTAGTTGCTAGTGGAAATATACAGAATATTATAACTGCCCATAGTTTCTTTAGAATTTGAATATATTCAATTTGCATATTTTACCGCATGAATGGTTTTGTTTGGGAAATTGTAACTCAACACTTATTTGGTTTTTTGCACGCATTTTTCATGTTTGCTCAAAGTTGAATTTTTTAACAAAAAAAAAAAAAAAAATGAACAAAGAACCAAAATAACCGAAACTGAATTGGAACTAAAATCGTTCGGTTCTTCATCTTTGAGAATTGGAAATTGGAATCGAAATTTTCGGTTCAGTTCCGGTTCCTTCAATAATCGAATTGAAAACTGAAATGCCCTTCCCTACTGAACCCAATTAGCTCTCTCTCTTTAAAACCTCCAATTTTTTTTTTCCTTTTAGCTCATTGTAGGAATATCTGTGCGAGCCAATATCAAGCTCCCAGGGTTCAATCACATCCATAGTCTTGAATTTCTTGATCATGTACAAGTCTAACCCAATTGCAAGTGCGACCAAAAAAATCGCTGGTAAACAATAAACATAAAGGGGATTTGATTCTTTTTTGATCTAGGAACTGAAGGAAATGAAGATAAATCTAGCGATTTTGCTTGTCCATTAATTTTGAAACTCTATCCAGGGATATAGTGATAACTAGCAAAGTTTACCAGTTGAAACAGAGAATCCTACATACATATACTCCAAGAAAATCGACGAAAGATCCCTGTAAATAAACTTCCGAGCTGCCGCTTCGCTGGCAAAGTGCTAATTTTCTCACTCCAAAAACTAGGCATTTAAGTGATTAAACTTGGTGAGTTCCGAAGTGGCTCAACGAGCGTTGACCCGTTGCACGTGCCCGTAGGACCAATAACGAGGCAAAGAGCTAAAAGAATCAAGCAGGCAATGCAAGGATTCATGCAAGCGTGGATGGATGAGTGTTCGAGTGCAAAGTCCTCGTTTACGTTGCATAACAAAGTGGAAGAAGACCCAAAGTTATTACACTGCATTTGGATCAAAGAAGAACAAAAAAATAAGGCAGAAGTAGAATCACGGCCGTAACACCTCTTTCACGGGCCTAAAATCATCTTGGCTAAATTTGTGCAGAAAGGCAGTCACGGCCGTTGTTCGCTCAAAATAGTGTACCGCAAGCGCACAGGTCGCGTACAAGTAATAAAGTGGACTTTTTGAGTCCGGGTTGTCGATCCCACGAGGATTGTTTACTTTAGATTATACAACTTTAATTAATTCAATTCTAACAATAAAAGAAACACACAATTAAAAGTTGGATTTTTGTAAATTCTAAATTAAAGAAACTATCGTTAAACTAAATTAAAATAAGGAAAATGAAAGATAAAACGTGGTTGGGATTCATGGTTTCATTTAACCGTCGCCTAATTAATTTCTCAACATGCAAATTAATAAATTACTCATTTACAATGTTAGACCCGATTTTCCAAACTTAGCTTATTACCTCTCTCGAGTGAAATTAACCCTAATCAATTGGTTTAACGTACTATATCTCTATGTCGATTAAAACCCAATCAATTGCATTAACGTTTTGTGAAAATAGCTCAATGGATCATCTAGGGTTTAAGGTATATCTCTATCCTTAACAAGAACCTAGAGCATTTATTATTTGGTCTAAAATGCACAATATCTCTCGATTATCATACACTTCACATAACATATATTTGGTGATCAATCAAACACATGTAATAATCTCAATAACAAATACACATGAAATTAAGCATTTAATTATCAAAAGGCAAATATTGAAATTAATCAAAGCTAGGTTAAATTGATGCCATAAATCCCAACATTAAAAGTTAGCTAAACATGTTGGAAGAAAAAGCGATAGATGAAAAAATTACAACCCGGAGTTTGAAGATTGTGAATTTGGCTCTCTGCTTGAGTTGCGTCCAGCCACAACCAGATTCATTGCAAGTTTACACAATTCAGCAGCAGCATCAGTGTTTCCTTCTCCAATCTCTGCAGCAGCAGCAGTTAAGCAGTTGCAGTCACCAGCAGCAACAGGCATCAGCCCCAGCAGCAGAAGGCAGCATCACCAGCAGCAGAATCAGTTCCTGATTTCAGCAGCAATCTCCAGCAGCAGTTATCTACCAGCACAGCAGCAGATTTCCAGCAGTAGTTGAACAGCACAGCAGCAGATTTCCAGCAGCAGTTGAACCAGGCAGCAGCTCCCACTTTCAGGCAGAAGCAGTTCCTGATTTCAGCAACAATCTCCAGCAGCAGTTATCTTCCAGCACAGCAGCAGATTTCCAGCAGCAGTTGAACAGCACAGCAGCAGATTTCCAGCAGCAGTTGAACCAGGCAGCAGCTCCCACTTTCAGGCAGAAGCAGTAGCGGCTTCCTTCCCTCAAGCAGCAGTGACCACCAGGAATCAGCACACCAGTAGCAACAGTGCTACCTCTCCGGCTTCCACCCTGGTTTTCTCCCTGCAGTCACTTATCTATATCTCAGTATATGTATCAATCTATCTACTTTCTTCCTAGCTACCACTGCTGCTGTCACCAACAGTGATCCTCTCTCTAAAAGAACCAGCAACTCCTCAGCGGCTACCACTTTCAGGCAGAAGCAGTAGCGGCTTCCTTCCCTCCAGCAGCAGTGTCTAAGTTGAGTCCCCTGGTTCCTCTCTCCATTTCCTATATGCTCCCCTCGGTTTCTCCCTCTGCAGTCCTCCTTTTAAGCACCTAGCAGCCACAAGCTACTCCTCTTTCTTCCCATCCTTTTCCAGCTTTTCCATCATGCTTTGTTCCCCTCTAGCAGTAGTGCACATTCCCACCAAGCTGCCCATGTTTTCTTGTTATTTCCAACACATTTCATTTTTATTTTGTAGCCCAAGTCCTCAACATTTGGAAATTGTGCACTTTGGTCCTTCAGCTTTTGAGATGTTGCAATTAAGTCCCCAAACCTTTTGATTTCTTTCAATTAGGTCCTTGGACATCAAATTTGCTTATCTTTTAGCTCAATTGCACTCCAATCTTGTCTATTTGCTTTCCAATTGAGTTTGTACCTAATTTTACAAGATAAACACAATTTATAAGTAGATATTTGCTCAATTTGTCAATTAAATTGTCTATTTAAAAGCACAATAAGTGTGTAAAACGCACACTTATCAGCCGTAAACCATGATCTCACGGCCGTAACATTATCAAGACAAAATTATGTAGAAGAGGACTCACGGCCGTAAAGGACATCCTCACGGCCGTAAATAAAGTTTAGTTGATGAGTAACTGAGTGACCATACGAGTAAGGACCCGTTGCATGTACCAGTGGGACCAATAACGAGGCTGAGGGCTAAGAAGATCAAGCAAGCAATGCAGGGGGTTTATGCAAGTTTGGGTGGATGAATATTCAAATGCATGGTCAAAGACTCCATTTTTAATGCATGAAAATATGGAAGATGCGCCAAAACCATTACAAGGCATTTGGGTCAAAGAACAAGGAGGAAAAAATTCAGAGGGCCTTTTACGGCCGTAAGGTTTGGCGTTACGGCCGTAACTTTGCTATCGCATGGCCGTAACAACCATTTCACGGCTGTAATGGAGATGATGTTTTTTTATTCAGAAGGTGACTTACGGGCGTAAGCACCAATGTCACAGCCGTAAGAGATAAAAACAGTTTTAGACCCGAGGGTCAATTACGGCCGTAAACACATATGTTACGGCCGTAAACATGTGCCGCTTCTTATTTTAGGTACTTTGCGGCTAGGTTATTTTGGACGCGTTTTTGGACTATATTAGCTTTTCTTTGTCATTGTAAACAATACAACTTTTATGATTAATGAGATTGCTTGAATTAGGTGAGTTTATCCCTGTTCTTCTTCGTTCTTGATTGAGCCCCTTGAACTTATCAAAGGATTTGACAACCTTTGTGGCGTTCACCCCTTTATGGTTCTTCATTCCGCATCTTAATCTGGATTTGGAACTTTCCAAGTGTTTAATCCAATTTCCGCGAGATCCTGTGATTCCCCAACAAGAATCACATCATTTGGTATCAGAGCTTTGCTCTAAATCCAGGTTTGATATAATTCTTGTTTTGTTTCATTTTTTTTCTTCATTAGATTTCATTGTTCTTGAGCCATCGTTGAATCAATAGTAGATTCTTGGGTTTCTTGAAATTCTTCACTATTTCAAGATTGGTCTAGTTTCAATTTTGTTATTATTGACTTTTCTTGATTAGCAAAAAAAAAAGGTGATTATTATTGAAGAGCACAATCAAGAACACAGTTCCATATTAAAGAAGATCTTTCTTGATACCTTTTTTTTCCCACATTCTTAGTTTTTCTTCATCCATCACTACTTTCAAATTCTTTCATTACAGTTACATCAATTTTCTTGAGTCCAATATTCCATCAAATCTTCTTTTCTTCTGTTTGTGTCTTGCACCTTGGGTTCATTCCACAAGGACCAAATCTGTGACTAGTTTGGTGGGTTCTTTGAGAACTTGAGGAACGGGATAGAGAGGAAGGCAGAGTGGTGAGATCAATAGAGGGAAAAAGCAGAATAGAGTGATACACGAGTGCTAAACACGTGAGGATATATTTTTCTTGAAAAATTATATTTTTTTCTTTTGATCACTAACCATGTCATAGAAAGACGCATCATCGACAGGGGAGGATAACCAACAGTTCCACTTCCTTGCAATGTTGGAAAAACGATTCGAGAAGTTGGATGCGAGGTTGGGGGAATTTAAAAACTCTGTGGACACGAATAGTGCGGATATTGCCCAACTACATAGAGAACAGTCGCACACGGCTCCTAATATCCGGAGGCCGCAAAGATATGACCGTAATCCTAGAAATGGAGATTGGGATGATGATGATGTTGAGATAGGTGATAGTGTTGATGATGATAGTGGAAATGTGTCAGTGGCTAGCTTGGGTAGGAGAAGAGGTCGAGGTGGTCGGCGTGGAAGGGGCAATAGGCGTGAATATAGGGATGATGATGGGATGGATAGAAGCCTGGGAAACATTAAAATGTCTATACTAGCTTTCCAGGGTAAAAGTGATCCGGAGGTGTACCTTGAGTGGGAGAAGAAGGTCTAACTAATTTTTGAGTGCCATAACTACTCAGAGGAAAAGAAGGTGAATTTAGTCGTTATAGAGTTCGCAGATTATGCACTTGTGTGGTGGGATCAATTAGTGACAAGTAGGTGGAGAAACCGTGAACGACCTGTTGAGGCCTGGAACGAGTTGAAGGGTTTGATGAGAAAAAGGTTTGTGCCCAACCATTACTATAGGGACTTGTACCAGAAACTCCAAACTTTGTCTCAGGGTTCGAAGAGTATCGAGGAATACCATAAAGAGATGGAGATTGCTATGATCCGAGCGAATATTGAGGAGGACCCGAAGGCCACAATGGCAAGGTTTTTGAGTGGTTTGAACAGGGACATTGCAAATGTAATAGAATTGCAACATTATGTTGAACTGGAGGATATGTTGCACATGGCGATGAAGGTGGAGAGGCAGCTGAAGAGGAAAGGAACAGCGAAGTACTCGTCGGGTTCCACTCCTTGGAAACCTACGTGGAGTGGAAATAACAAAAATGAAGGAGCTGCTCAAAAGGGGAAGCCAGAACCACCAAAGGCTCGAGAGGAGTCTACCAATAAAGGTAACCCCGCTTCTAACTTTCAACCTCCTAGAAGTAGGGACATCAAGTGTTTTAGGTGTATGGGAATCGGGCACATTGCATCATAGTGCCCGAACAAGAAAATAATGCTTGTGCGAAATGGGGTGGTGGTGTCGGAGGATGAGGTTGAGGATGATGATGAGTTTAGGGACATGCCTGCCTTAGAAGAAGCTAGTGATTGTGATGATGGGTTATGCGGTAGCTCAATCCCTTATTACTAGGCGTGCCCTTAGTACCCAAATTAAGGTGGAGGAATCGGGTGAGCAAAGGGAAAACATATTCCATACTAGATGCTTTGTTAATAATAAAGTGTGTAGTTTGATCATTGATGGGGGGAGTTGTACCAACGTGATTAGTACCACTCTTGTTGAGAAATTGTGTTTACCTATTATCAAACACCCTAGGCCTTATAAATTACAGTGGCTGAATGAGTCCGGTGAGATAAAAGTAAATAAGCAGGTGTTAATCAACCTTTCTATCGGGAAATACGAGGATGAGTTAATTTGTGATGTGGTTCCAATGCATGCTGGACACATCCTGTTGGGTCGGCCATGGCAATATGACAGGAGGGTGGTACATGACGGGTACAAAAATAGATACAGTTTTACGAAGGATGGGGAAAGCATTCGACTTATGCCATTAACTCCACAGCAAGTTTATGAGGATCAGTTGAAACTAAAAAGTGAGGAAGAGAAGACAAAGAGAGTTGGGACCCCGATCCCAGAAAAAGGAGAGCAGAGTGCTCAAAAGAGAGTGGGGACCACGATCCCAGAAACAGGAGAGCTGAGAGAAAAACAGAGAGTTGAGGGTTCCACCTCAGAAAAAGGAGAGCGAGTGACGAGTGCCAGAAAAGAAAGAGGAGAGAAAACCAAAGTGAGCTTCCTAGCCAAAAAGCGTGATATCAAAAGAGCTGCCCTTGACCACCAACCAATGGTCTTACTAATGTACAAGGACTCCTTCCTTGCGCTCGGTGACACTAACTCTTCCCTCCCCCATTTAACTGTTTCTCTTTTACAGGAATTTGATGATGTATTCCCGGAAGACATACCCAGTGGGTTGCCACCCATTCGGGGCATCGAGCACCAGATTGATTTTGTACCGGGAGCTGTCATTCCAAATAGGCCTGCATATAGAAGCAATCCGGAGGAAACAAAGGAGCTTCAGCGGCAAGTTGACGAGTTGTTGAGCAAGGGCTACGTTCGAGAAAGCATGAGCCCATGCGCGGTGCCGGTCTTATTGGTGCCCAAGAAGGATGGAACCTGGAGGATGTACGTGGATTGTAGGGACATCAACAATATCACGGTAAAGTATCGCCATCCTATACCTAGGTTAGATGACATGCTTGATGAATTGTATGGTTCATGCGTCTTTAGTAAAATTGACCTTAAGAGTGGATATCACCAAATACGCATGAAAGAGGGGGACGAATGGAAAACTGCATTCAAGACCAAATACGGGCTTTATGAATGGTTAGTTATGCCGTTTGGTCTCACCAATGCACCTAGTACATTCATGAGGTTGATGAACCAAGTTTTACGAGCTTTCATTGGTAAATTTGTGGTCGTGTATTTTGATGACATTTTAATTTATAGTAAGAATGTAGAAGGGCATGTTAGGCATTTGAGGTTTGTACTTGATGTTTTACGCACTGAAAATTTGTATGCTAACTTTAAAAAGTGTACGTTTTGCATCGATAAGGTCATATTCCTTGGTTATGTTGTTGGTAAGGATGGTATTGCGGTTGATGAGGAGAAAATCCGAGCTATTCGGGAATGGCCAACAACAAAGAGTGTAACCGAGGTAAGGAGTTTCCATGGGTTAGCAAGTTTTCATAGGCGGTTTGTGAAAGATTTCAATACAATCGCCACACCTCTCACTGAGGTAATTAAAAAGAGTGTGGGTTTCCGTTGGGGGGATGAACAGGAAAATGCCTTTGCGTTGCTTAAAGATGCCTTATGTTTTGCACCAGTCTTAGCATTACATAATTTTAACCAAATCTTCGACATTGAATGTGATGCATCAGGAATAGGGATTGGAGCTGTTCTTATGCAGGAAAAGAGTCCAATAGCTTATTTCAGTGAAAAGCTGAGCGGGGCAGCGTTGAACTATCCAACGTATGATAAGGAGCTTTATGCTCTTGTCAGGGCATTGGAGACTTGGCAACATTACCTCTGGCCAAAAGAATTTGTCATCCACACGGATCGCGAGTCATTAAAGCACCTCAAGGGGCAAGGTAAGTTAAACAAAAGACATGCCCGATGGATGGAGTTTGTGGAGACTTTTCCTTATGTCATTCAATACAAACACGGTAAGGAAAATATAGTTGCAGATGCGTTGTCAAGACGGTATGTGCTCCTTAATTCATTGAATGCTAAATTATTGGGATTTGAATATGTTCGAGATTATTATGCGAACGATCAGGATTTTTCCTCTATTTATGTCTCTTGCGAAAAGGGAGCATTTGATAGATTTTATAGGCATGATGGTTATTTGTTTAAGGAAAATAAATTGTGTGTGCCTAGTTGTTCTATGCGTGAGTTGTTAGTACGTGAAGCTCACGGGGGTGGTTTGATGGGTCATTTTGGTGTTTTAAAAACATTGGAAACGTTGAAGGAACATTTTTATTGGCCTAGGATGAAACGGGATGTTCACCAAATTTGTAATAAATCCATAACTTGTAAACAGGCCAAGTCTAGGGTATTACCACATGGCTTGTACACTCCTCTACCAGTTGCTAGTGAGCCTTGGGTAGATATATCCATGGACTTTGTGTTAGGATAGCCTAGGACCAAAAAAGGTCGGGATTCCATTTTTGTGGTGGTGGACAGGTTTAGTAAAATGGCACACTTCATTCCTTGCCATAAAACTGATGATGCCGTGAACATAGCTGACTTATTCTTTAGGGAAGTTTTCAGACTACATGGGGTGCCTAGGAGTATAGTGTCTGACAGAGATGTCAAATTCCTTAGTTACTTCTGGAAGGTTCTATGGGGAAAAATGCGTACTAAACTATTGTTTTCCACTACATGCCATCCTCAAACGGATGGTCAGACGGAAGTAGTCAATAGGACGTTAACACAACTCTTGCGTGTTGTCATAAATAAAAATTTGAAGTGTTGGGAGGAATGTTTACCATTTGTGGAGTTTGCATATAACAGAGCTATACATTCTACTACTACTTACTCTCCTTTTGAAATTGTGTATGGCTTCAATCCACTAACCCCTTTGGACCTAATTCCTTTGCCTGTAGATGACAGGAACAGTTTAGATGGCAAGAAGAAAGCCGAGCTTGTGAAGTCACTCCATGAAAAGGTCAGGCTACAAATAGAAAAGAAGAATGAGCACTATGCGTCCCATGCGAATAAGGGTAGGAAGTAGGTGATTTTTGAACCAGGCGATTGGGTGTGGGTTCACATGCGAAAGGAACGATTTCCAGCACAACGGAAGTCTAAGCTACAGCCTAGAGGAGATGGGCCGTTTCAAGTCATTGAGAGAATCAATGACAATGCTTATAAGTTGGATCTCCCAGGTGAGTATAATATATCTGCTACTTTTAACGTTGCTGATCTATCTTTGTTTGATGCAGGTGATGATTCGAGGACGAATCCTTTTCAACAGGGAGGGAATGATGAGTACCTGAGTGACCATACGAGTAAGGACCCGTTGCATGTACCAGTGGGACCAATAACTAGGCTGAGGGCTAAGAAGATCAAGGAAGCAATGCAGGTGTTTATGCAATTTTGGGTGGATGAATATTCAAATGCATGGTCAAAGACTCCATTTTTAATGCATGACAATATGGAAGATGCGCCAAAACCATTACAAGGCATTTGGGTCAAAGAACAAGGAGGAAACAATTCATAGGGCCTTTTACGGCCGTAACAATCATTTCACGGCCGTAATGGAGATGCAGTTTTTTTATTCAGAAGGTGACTTACGGCCGTAAGCACCAATGTCACGGCCGTAAGAGATAAAAACAGTTTTAGACCCGAGGGTCAATTACGGCCGTAAACATGCGCCGCTTCTTATTTTAGGTATTTTACGGCTAGGTTATTTTGGACGCGTTTTTGGACTATATTAGCTTTTCTTTGTCATTGTAAACAATACAACTTTTATGATTAATGAGATTGCTTGAATTAGGTGAGTTTATCCCTGTTCTTCTTCGTTCTTGATTGAACCCCTTATCAAAGGATTTGACAACCTTTGTGGCGTTCACCCCTTTATGGTTCTTCATTCCGCATCTTAACGGGTCTTGGATTTGATACATCCTTGGTTCTTGAGTCGTGAGTGTCGGGTCATATTGTTATCGTCAATTAATCTGGATTTGGAACTTCCTAAGTGTTTAATTCAATTTCCGCGAAGATCCCGTGATTCCCCAACAAGAATCACATCATTAGTAGTTTTTATATTTTTATTCAGAGAGTCGATTACGGCCGTATATAAATTTGTCACAGCCGTAACATATGTTTTGCTTTTTAGTCCGTAAGTCACTTACGGCCGTAAACTTAAAAGTTACGGCTGTAAATTAGGCGGCGTATTTTTTAACCAAGTTTCAGCGTTTAGTTTATTTGCAATTCTATTTTATTTAGGTTTCTTTATTTTGTTAGCCTATATATATGGCTTTATTCAGCATTGTAAAACACAACTACTATTCTTTAGATTAATGATATTGAATGTGAGATATTCCCTTAATTTCTTCGTGTTATCGTCGAACAAATTGAACTTATCAAAGGATTTGACAACCTTTGTGGCATTCCCCCTTTGTGATTCTTATCTCCGCATCGTAACGGGTTTTGGGTTTAATATACCCATAGTTCTTGCGTCATGAGGTCGGGGTTGCATTGTTACCGTCTACTATCTTGGATTTTAGAGCTTTCTGGCGTTTAATTCCGCGTGTTCTTGGTGATCCCCGTATCGGATCACATCAAAACTGGTATCAAGATCAGCTAATTAACTTATCTTGGAAGGTTCATCTGGCAAACAGTAGCTTTTTAGCAACTTGGATCATGAATTTAGGCGAGGATCTTGGAGCTTGTAATCAGTACAATCCACCGAATCACCATTGGTAAACTAGGGGACTGGCCTTGACGCTCTGCCACAGAGGACGGTTGTTAAGTGTATTTTACACGCTTATTTGTATGTCTAAATTAGAATATATTGTTGTTATTTTAGAATATTTACTATTTAATTTGTGTCTATTTGATGAGAACCCGGGAGGGGGTCCTCGTCATAGCTCGCGGAATAACGCTTGGAAAGTTCCGAATCCAGGTTGGAACGGACGATAACAATGCAACCCCGACCTCACGACGTAAGAACCAGGGGTATATTAAACCCGAGACCCGTTACGATGCGGAGATAAGAACCACAAAGGGGGAACGCCATAAGGAATGTCCAGATCCATGATAAGTTCGATATGTTGAACGCCACAAGATTTTAATCTTGATAAGTTCGTTGTTTAAAGGGAAAATCCTCACCTTTAGAGAGAGTAAAAACACTCAATAATTTTATTCATCAAAAGTATTCTATTTTTACATTGAATGGAAAAGCATATAAATAGGCAAAATAAACCCTAATCGTTAACTGACTCTTAATAGAATTCTAATTAGGCTAAAATAGCTAAAATAACTAAAATAACCGAAATAACCAAAATTACCAAAATTAGAAAATGAATTAAAAGCCAATAAAGGAAATACAAATCAACTGAAAAACTAAAATCCCGAAAAATCTGATTTGCACCGCTTACGGCCGTAAAAGTCGGACTTACGGCCGTAAGTCCTTCTCTGATCAAAATGTCACCATTACGGCCGTGAAGATTGATGTTACGGCCGTAAATCTCCTTCTGAACAAAAATACCAATTTTCATTTACGGCCGTGAGGAATGTGATGCGGCCGTGAAATCCATAAGTTACGGCCGTGAGAAACAATGTTAAGGCCGTAACGCATCTTCTGCCCAATTTTCTAATTTTCTGATCCGTTGACGTGATTTCAATCTCGACTCGAGCCCAACACGAAACTTGTTCATTTTTCCATGTAGAATATTGTTGAATTGCCCGTATCTTGATTTCTCATTTTTGAAGCCTTTTCCGGATCACATTATCCCCTCTTCCTTTAAGATGATTCGTCCCGAATCATAACATTGTTCTTAACTTCTTTTCCGGATCACATCACTATTTGTTTACTTTTCATAAAATATCCCAAAAGTTGAAGAATGAAGTAATTGATGGGAAAATGCACATTTGAATGCTAATTGGAGCTTAATTGAGCAATTGAGGAGTTTATGACAACAATCGGGAATCATCCATGGTACGAAAGTGAATAAGTTATAAGTTGGAGGACCTAATTGAGAAGATTTAGAGGTTTGAGGACTAAAATACTTCAATTGAAAGTGGAGGACTTGAGGTACAAATAAAAGTCAAGGACCTACATAAATTGATTTCAAACTTGAAAATTGCATTGGAAGTTATAACTGTACGGTTGCGCGAGTTTTGCCTTCAAGCCGTAATATCTCTCGTAGAATGGTCAGAACCAGAATTTTAAGCCTACGAGCCTGCACAAACATCTGCTGGAAGTCGGGTTGGGTTTTTTTCTGCGATTTTCAACAGCTTTTCCTCTTTCACCTATGGTTTTCCAAAACCAATATATACAACATATGATGCACGAATTCCAGACCTTTGCCTCACCTGAGAACATCATGATTTTTGGATTTCAACGTCAGATTCTTGGGAGATTGGAGTAAAGCAAGATGCGAGATTGGATAAACATATGAATAATTGATACTTGGTGCAAGTTCTCCATTCTTTAATGTTATTTTCCATGAACATTTTCTTTTATTGCTGTTGTTGTTTAACTATGATATGTAACTAAATTCATTGTTGAGATGAACGATGTGGCCTCAATTTATTATTTTAATTCCAAATTTCGTTGTTTTAATTATTCATTACATGTATTGATTTATTATTGATTTTAATGCTTGAGTTGTTTGATCATCAATTCATGATATAATGAGTTATTTTTATAATCTGAGAGGTGGCTTAATAACTTAGATCAAGGTAACAAATTCGGTAATTGTACAAGAGATAAAGATATACCCTTGTTATTATTGTAGTCGTTATAAGAATTCTTCTGTTTGATGCACTTATTAAGGAATAACTCAGACCCACTGTAGAGATACATGGTTGACTTAATTAGGTAGGGTTGATTTACGAGAGAGGAATTTCATATGCATAAGTGAATTTGACTGAGTACATTATTAGGAAATAAAATTGGGATTGAAGTTAATTTAATTGGTTAAATGACATCGGGATTCCCAACTACTTTACAATCGTTTTTAAAAACAAAAGCGACTCACAATTTTAATTCTTAGTTTATTTTTTTCTTTGTTTTAGCTAAAAATCTCAAATTATTTCGTCTGTTCAAATAGGGTTTAGAACTAACATATTTCGATAATTAATAGAAGTCCTCGTGGGAACGATAATCCGAACTCTTTGCTCCAATTTATTATTTTTCACGATGTGTACAGTTGCGGGAAATATTGGTAAACAAGTTTTTGGCGCTATTTCTGGGGACTGTTTAATATTAATATCGATACCAATTAGTTCTTACTTTACTTTGAACCTTTATTTGCTTTATTTTTATTTTATTTTTATTTCTTAGATTTTATTTTAGAATTTTTTTTAAAAGATATGAATTGTTTCTTTTTAAGGCATTGAATGAATTTTTTGACAATTGGAGGCAACACAGTAAGATGGCAGCGAACAATAATCAATGGCTATTTGATGGAATTGTAGTTCAGATGTATCCGATGTGTGATTTTTGTTGGGGGAATCATGTTGTATATGATTGCCCTATTGCACCTAAGGATGCTATATGGAAGCCTGATTGTTGTGGAAATTATTATATGGTATAGCAGGGGTGATACATATCAAGCTGATACTAAAGACTTCGACAATCAAGAGGAGTCAGAAAAATTGGTTGAAACTGCTGAAGAAAAAGAAGAACTTGAAAGAGTGGATCAACTAGAGGAAAATAGCTGCTATGAAGATATCTTTGTCCAAATGTCAAAAATTCAAATTCTGGACATCAAGCTTAAAGAAATTTCAATAAAAATGTCGGAGTTGATCACAGAAGAGCAAATCAACAGGGAGACACTTAAGAGTGCCGACTTTACAATGCAATCCTCTAACTTCAATCTGATGTGATTCTTGTTGGGGAATCACGGGATGTCGCGGAAATTGAATTAAACACTTGGAAAGTTCCAAATCCAGATTAATTGACGATAAAAATATGACCCGACACTCACGACTCAAGAACCAAGGATGTATCAAATCCAAGATCCATTAAGATGCGAAACGAAGAACCATAAAGGGGTGAACGCCACAAAGGTTGTCAAATCCTTTGATAAGTTCAAGGGGTTCAATCAAGAACGAAGAAGAATAGGGATAAACTCACCTAATTCAAACAATCTTATTAATCATCAAAATTGTCCCTTACAATGGTCAAGAAAACCTAATTATAGTGCAAAACGCGTCCAAAATAACCCTAGCCGAAAAATACCAAAAATAAGACGCGGCGCATTTTTACGACCGTGAAAATCTACCTTACGGACGTAATTGACCCTCGGGTCCAAACTGTTTTTAACTCTTACGGACGTGACATTGGTTCTTACGGCCGTAAGACACCTTCTGAATAAAAAACTGCTTAACTCCTTACGGTCGTGAATTGGTTGTTACGGCCGTACGATAGCAAAGTTACAGCCGTAACTCCAAACCTTACGGCCGTAAAAGGCCCTCTGAATTGTTCTCTCCTTGTTCTTTGACCCAAATGCTTTGTAACGGTTTTGGCGCATCTCCCAAATTGTCATGCCTTGAAACTGGAGTCTTTGACTATGCATTTGAATATTCATCCACCCAAGCTTGCATAAACCCTTGCATTGCTTGCTTGATCTTCTTAGCCCTCAGCCTCGTTATTGGTCCCACTGGTACATGCAACGGGTCCTTACTCGTAGGGTCACTCAGGTACTCATCATTCCCTCCCTGTTGAAAAGGATTTGTCCTCGAATCATCACCTGCATCAATCAAAGAGAGATCAGCAACGTTAAAAGTAGCAGATATATTATACTCACCTGGGAGATCCAACTTATAAGCATTGTCATTGATTCTCTCAATGACTTGAAATGGCCCATATCCTCTAGGCTGCAGCTTAGACTTCCGTTGTGCTGGAAATCGTTCCTTTCGCATGTGAACCCACACCCAATCGCCTGGTTCAAAAATCACTTGCTTTCTGCCCTTATTCGCATGGGACGCATAGTGTTCATTCTTCTTTTCTATTTGTAGCCCGACCTTTTCATGAAGTGACTTCACAAGCTCGGCTTTCTTCTTGCCATCCAAACTGTTCCTGTCATCTACAGGCAAAGGAATTAGATCCATAGGGGTTAGCAGGTTGAAACCATACACAATTTCAAAAGGAGAGTAAGCAGTAGTAGAATGTGTAGCCCTGTTATACGCAAATTCCACAAATGGTAAACATTCCTCCCAACTCTTCAAATTTTTATTTATGACAACAGGCAAGAGTTGTGTTAACGTCCTACTGACTACTTCTGTCTGACCATCTGTTTGAGGATGGCATGTAGTGGAAAACAATAGTTTAGTACCTATTTTCCCCCACAGAACCTTCCAGAAGTGACTAAGGAATTTGACATCTCTGTCAGACACTATTCTCCTAGGCACCCCATGTAGTCTGGCAACTTCCGTAAAGAATAAGTCTGCTATGTTCACGGCATCATCAGTTTTATGGCAAGGAATGAAGTGTGCCATTTTACTAAACCTGTCCACCACCACAAAAATGGAATCCCGACCCTTTTTGGTCCTAGGCAATCCTAACACAAAATCCATGGATATATCTACCCAGGGCTCACTTGGAACAGGTAGAGGGGTGTACAAACCATGTGGTTTAACCTTAGACTTGGCATGTTTACAAGTTATGCATTTATTACAAATTTGGTGAACATCCCGTTTCATCCTAGGCGAATAAAAATGTTCCTTCAACGTTTCCAATGTTTTTAAAACACCAAAATGACCCATCAAACCACCCCCGTGAGCTTCACGTACTAACAACTCACGCATAGAACAGTTAGGCACACACAATTTATTTTCCTTAAACAAGTAACCATCATGCCTATAAAATTTATCAAGTGCTCCCTTTTCGCATGAGACGTAAATAGAGGAAAAATCATGATCGTTAGCATACAATCCTTGAACATATTCAAATCCCAACAATTTAGCATTCAATGAATTAAGGAGCACATACCTTCTTTACAACGCATCTGCAACTATATTTTCCTTACCGTGTTTGTATTGACTGACATAAGGAAAGGTCTCCACAAACTCCATCCATCGGGCATGTCTTTTGTTCAACTTACCTTGCCCCTTGAGGTGCTTTAATGACTCACATCCGTGTGGATGACAAATTCTTTTGGCCAGAGGGAATGCTGCCAAGTCTCCAATGCCATGACAAGAGCATAAAGCTCCTTATCATACGTTGGATAGTTCAACGCTGCCCCGCTCAGCTTTTCACTGAAATAAGCTATCGGCCTCTTTTCCTGCATAAGAACAGCTCCAATCCCTATTTGATGTGATCCTGGGAGGGGGTCACGACGGACACGCGGAACGAACGCCGGGAAAGTTCCAAATTCAGGTTGGAACGGACGGTAACACTACGACCCGAGCCTCACGACGTAAGAACCAGGGGCATATCAAACCCGAGACCCGTTACGATGCGGAAACAAGAACCGTAATGGTTTGAACGCCACAAGGAATGCCCAGATCCTTGATAAGTTCAGTTTGGTGAACGCCACAAATATCTCACAATATTTGATAAGTTCGAAAGTTCATTCAAGAACAATATTTGGGAGAGAAATAACTCAACACAATTTTCATTAATCAAAGTCTTATCTCGTATTACAATGAAGACGCCTTTATATAGGCAACAAGAATAAAAACCCTAGTCTACTTAGGAAACTAAATAAAATCTAATCTAATTAGGGAATAGATAAAACTTATCAAAATAGACTCCTAATTGACCTAAAATACTAAAATAGGAAAAGGAAATAAAATATGCAAAATTCTGGGTAAAATCTGATCCGCCGCCCTGTTACGGCCGTAACATACGGTCTTACGGCCGTAATTGATCCTCGGGTCCAAAGTTGATACCACATTTACGGCCGTGAATAATTTGTTACGGCCGTAAGTCACTTTCTGCCCAAAATTGCGATATCAAAGTTTACGGCCGTAACTCCAGAACTTACGGCCGTAAAAGGCCTTCTTCTTAATTTTTTTTGGTTCTTTTTAGACACGGTTTGATCTTCAAAGCTCGTTGAACCTGCTGAGTTCTTGTTTTGGCTTGCATATTTAATGTTTTCTGTCAAGCTTGCCATGATTCTCATCATTATTGAATTGCAGCATTATATCGATTTGGAGGAGATGCTTCACATGGCCATGAAAGTGGAGAGACAATTAAAAAGGAAGGGAACTTCCAAATTCTCTACCAGAGTGATATCACCAAAGCTATTTCTACAAATAAACCTGTGATTTTACTAATTTACAAGGAATCTCTCCTTGTGCTCGATGAAGCTAACCACTCCCTCCCCAGTTTAGCTGTGTCTCTTTTGCAGGAATTTGCAGATTTATTTCCCGAGGAGATTCCGAGTGGGCTGCCGCCAATTCGAGGGATTGAACACCAGATTGACTTCGTGCCAGGAGCGGTCATTTCAAGCAGGCCAGCTTATAGGAGCAATCCAGAAGAGACCAAGGAGCTACAAAAGCAGGTTGAAGAGCTGCTGAAAAAGGGTTATGTTCGGGAAAGCAGGAGCCCATGTGCAGTACCAGTTTTGTTGGTACCCAAAAAGGATGGGACTTGGAGGATGTACGTGGACTGTAGGGCAGTCAACAATATTACGGTAAAGTATCGCCATCCCATACCTAGACTTGATGACATGCTTGATGAACTTTATGGTGCTAGTATTTTTAGTAAAATAGACCTTAAGAGTGGTTATCACCAAATTCGTATGAAAGAAGGTGATGAATGGAAAACCGCCTTCAAAACCAAATATGGTTTATATGAATGGATGGTTATGCCATTTGGCCTCTCAAATGCACCTAGCACTTTTATGAGATTAATGAATCATGTCTTGCGTGCTTACATAGGTAAATTTGTCGTGGTATACTTTGATGACATTCTGGTATATAGTAAGAACTTAGGTGATCACATTGAACATTTAAGATCTGTTTTGGAAGTTTTGAAAACTGAGAAACTATACGCTAATTTTAAAAAGTGTACTTTTTGCGTGGAAAAGGTAATTTTTCTTGGTTTTGTCGTTAGTTCTAATGGTGTTGAGGTAGATGAGGAGAAAATTCGTGCTATTAAAGAATGGCCAACTCCCAAAAGTATTACGGAGGTTAGGAGCTTCCACGGGTTGGCTGGGTTTTATAGGAGGTTTGTTAAAGATTTTAGCACACTTGCAGCACCACTAACAAAAATAGTCAAGAAAAGTGTAGGATTCCATTGGGGGGAAGCACAAGAAAATGCTTTTAAAATGCTTGAGGATAGGTTATGTTCTGCACCGGTTTTAGCTTTACCTAACTTTAACCAAACCTTTGAGATTGAATGTGATGGATCAGGAATAGGTATTGGAGCTGTTCTTATGCAGGAAAAAAGACCGATTGCATTTTTCAGTGAAAAGCTGAGTGGGGCAGTCTTGAATTATCCTACCTACGATAAGGAGCTTTATGCTCTTGTTCGTGCCTTGGAAACATGGCAGCACTATCTGTGGCCAAAGGAATTCGTTATATACACTGACCACGAGTCGCTGAAACACCTCAAGGGACAAGGTAAGCTAAACAAAAGACACGCCCGTTGGATGAAATTCATTGAGACCTTTCCATATGTCATTCGCTATAAGCAAGGTAAGGAGAATGTGGTTGCAGATGCCCTTTCTCGCAGGTATGTTCTCTTAACTTCTTTAAATGCGAAGTTGCTTGGGTTCGAATATATTAAAGGTATGTATGCTAATGACCCTAATTTTTCTACCATTTATGCTTCATGTGAAAAAGGTGCAATTGATAAATTTTATAGGCATCATGGCTATTTGTTTAGGGAAATTAAACTTTGTGTGCCTAATTGTTCTATGCGTGAATTGCTTGTGCGTGAGGCTCATGGTGGGGGGTTAATGGGGCACTTTGGTGTTTTTAAGACATTAGAAACTTTACAAGAGCATTTTTATTGGCCTAAAATGAAAAGGGATGTTCACCATATTTGTGAAAGATGCATAACTTGTAAACAATCTAAGTCTAGAGTCTTACCACAAGGTTTGTATACACCTTTGCCCGTACCTAATGAACCTTGGGTAGATATATCTATATATTTTTTGTTAGGTCTGCCCAAGACAGAAAAAGGTAAAGACTCGATATTTGTGGTGGTAGACAGGTTTAGCAAAATGGCCCATTTTATTCCTTGTAATAAAACTGATGACGCAACTAACAAAGCGGACCTATTCTTTAGGGAAGTTGTAAGACTCCATGGGGTACCTAGGAGTATTGTGTCTGATAGGGATGTTAAGTTCCTAAGCTACTTTTGGAAAGTCTTGTGGGGGAAAATGGGTACTAAATTGTTATTTTCTACTACATGTCACCCGAAAACTGATGGTCAAACCGAGATAGTTAATAGGACATTAATCCAACTTTTGCTCACTATAATAAATAAGAATCTAAAAAGTTGGGAGGAATGTTTGCCATTTGTGGAATTTGTTTATAATCGATCTGTGCATTCTACTACTTCATGTTCACCTTTTGAAGTTGTTTATGGTTTCAACCCGCTAACTCCTCTTGATATAATTCCTTTACCTGCAGATGAACGGAGCAGTTTGGATGGGGCGAAAAAGGCTAAGTTTGTGAAAGAACTTCATGAGAAGGTGAAATGGCAAATTGAAAAGAAAAATGAGCGTTATGCGACTCATGCCAACAAAGGTAGGAGGCAAGTGACGTTCGAGCCGGGTGATTGGGTGTGGGTGCACTTGCGAAAGGAGCGATTTCCAATCCAACGAAAGTCTAAGTTGCAGCCAAGAGGCGATGGACCTATGATTGAGTTGCGAAAACTCCTGCTCAAAAGCTGTTGGTGACTAGTCATAAAACGCCCGGAATTGCCCTTCTGGGCGGAGCTGGGATGGGCCAGAGCCCTGGGATAAGTAGTTCTTGTAGAGAGTCAATTGTTTAGTATTCTTTCCCTATCCATGAGCAGCAAGATCAATCCTTTTTCTTTCCAAATGCTTTGTAACGGTCTTGGCGCATCTCCCATATTGTCATGCATTGAAACTGGAGTCTTTGACCATGCATTTGAATATTCATCCACCCAAGCTTGCATAAACCCCTGCATTTCTTGCTTGATCTTCTTAGCCCTCAGCCTCGTTATTGGTCCCACTGGTACATGCAAAGGGTCCTTACTCGTAGGGTCACTCAGGTACTCATCATGATGTGATCCCGGGAGGGGTCACGACGAACACGCGGAATGAACGTCGGGAAAGTTCCGAATTCAGGTTGGAACGGACGGTAACACTACTACCCGAGCCTCACGACGAAATAACCGGGGGTATGTTAAACCCGAGACCCGTTACTATGCGGAAACAAGAACTGTAATGGGGGAACGCCACAAAGGTTGTCCACGATAAGTTCGATTGTTGAACGCCACAAGATTTGAATCTTGATAAGTTCGTTGTTTAAAGGAGAAATCCTCACCTTTAGAGAAAGTAAAAACACTCAATATATTTTTCATTAATCAAAGTCTGTTTCTTGAATTACAATGAAGACGCCTTTATATAGGCAACCAGAATAAAAATCCTAGTCTACGGAGGAAACTAAATAAAATCTAACCTAATTAGGGAATAGATAAAATCTATCAAAATAGACTCCTAAAATACTAAAATAGGAAAAAGGTATTAAAATATAAAAAAAGGAAATAAAAATCCGGTTGATTTGTGTTAATCTGGATTTACGGCCGTGACAACATTTCTTACGGCCGTAACTATACTTCTGCTTAAGGATTATGGCCGTGACCATAAACTTACGGCCGTAACTTTGAAAACCTGAAATTCTTCATTTTGATCTGAGAGTGACTTACGGCCGTTAGAATATTTGGTTACGGCGGTAACTTTGCTTCTGCATACTTTTTGATTTTCTTGGTTTCCAACTCGATTCTCGGCTTGTCTCTTGGCTTGCTCACTTGGTTTAGCCTAGAACCTTGTTCACTCTCGCAATGCTTGATCTATGAAGCTCTTCGAACATGCTGGAAGCTCTGTTTGGCTTGATTTGTAGTTCTTTCCGTCAAGCCCGCCATGATTCTCATCATTCCCCCCTTCTTTAGGATGATTCGTCCCGAATCATAGCTTGGTTCGTGATTTACAGATGCCCCACCAGGATCAAATGGGAAATTATGGACTCCATGACATGAATTCATTAGGCGGCAATCCTCCAATTGGTGAACACGAATGTATTGAAACATGAGGTTAATTTGCAAAGGTGGATTTGACTCAAGCTTCCATGTGTAATCAACCTGCAAAAAGGAGTCACATAAAATGGGGAGCGAAATGTTAGTTTCATGAGGTTACATTTACCTACCCACACTCCTTTAACCACGTCAGCCTATAAGGATTGGGATGTGGTAGTAAAGGTAAGCCCAACTCCTCAACCATGGTGGTACTGGCCAGATCGCAATAATACTCCTTATCAATAATAATATTGCACACTTTACTGCCCACATGACACCTAGTCTGGAAGGTAGGATCGAACTCATAATTTATCCCTTTATATAACTTTCAAAAATTTGAGAGACTCAAAATAAGAGGGTCCAGATATTGAAAAATATTAAGAAGGAATTTAATGTTGACTCGAAAAGGAAAACAATATCAAGAATTTAAGGAAATTCAAGAATGTGGTTTTTGAATTTTGACTAGAAAGAAAAGAATATCAAGAATTTTAATTTGGCTTGGAAGGCAAGGAATTATCAAGAATTTAAGGAAATTCAAGAAAGTGGTTCTTGAATTTCGGAGTGACTTTTTTTTTTGAATTATGATGAATTTTCGGAATTAATAAAAAAATAAAAAATAAATAATTTTTTTTTTAATAAAATCCGAAAATTCGACACGAACGCAACAAAACCAACGGGATAGGATTTGGAAAACAATTGAATAAGAAAAACACTTTTGATTTTTTTAGGACGACTCTTATGGATCAAACTGGAAAAAAATTTACTGGCAAGAGGAACAAGAAAAATTGAAAACAAAGACTCAAATAACAAAAATAGGATATGGATGATTTTTATGGGATTCGATGATAAACATAAAAATCAAATTGGATAGAAAAACACAAGAACCTAAATTCAGAGTCCAGATTTGATACCATATGATGAGAACCCGGGAGGGGGTCCTCGTCGTAGCTCACGGAATAACGCTTGGAAAGTTCCGAATCCAGGTTGGAACGGACGATAACAATGCAACCCCGACCTCACGACGCAAGAACCAGGGGTGTATTAAACCCGAGACCCGTTACGATGCGGAGATAAGAACCACAAAGGGGGAACGCCACAAGGAATGTCCAGATCCTTGATAAGTTCAATTGTTTTGAACGCCACAAGATTTGAATCTTGATAAGTTCGTTGTTTAAAGGAAAAATCCTCACCTTTAGAGAGAGTAAAAACACTCAACAATTTTATTCATCAAAAGTATTCTGTTTTTACATTGAATGGAAAAGCATATAAATAGGCAAAATAAACCCTAATCGCTAACTGACTCTTAATAGAATTCTAATTAAGCTAAAATAACTAAAATAACCAAAATAACAAAAATAAACTAGAACTAAACAAAACACTAACCGCCTAATTAATTCAAAACTGCGGTGCCTAAGTTACGGATTAAAATTAAAAACATATGTTACGACAGTGACAATTTTATTTACGGCCGTAAGTGACATTCTGAACAAAATAATAAAATTTACAAAACTCTGTTTACATCCGTGAGTATTTGGATTACGGCCGTGAATACTTCCACTTCATTTACGGCTGTGAGATCATGCGTTACGGCCATAATTGCCTTTCTGCCCAATTTCGTGATGTTGATGTTACGGCCGTAAAAATGGGTGTTACGGCCGTAAGTCAGCTTCTTTCCAATTTTCTGATCATTTGACATTAATTGATCTGATTTGAATCTCGACTCGAGCCCAACATGAAACTTGTTCATTTTCCTATGTAGAATATTGTTGAATCGTATCTTGATTTCTCATTTTTGACACCTTTTCCGGATCACATCATCCCCTCTTCCTTTAAGATGATTCGTCTCGAATCATAACATTGTTCTTAGCTTCTTTTCCGGATCACATCATCCCCTCTTTCTTTAAGATGATTCGTCCCGAAGCTTGCTCACTTGGTTAACCTCGAACCTTCTTCGTACAAGCAATGTTTTATCTTTGACGAACCGAACCTGCTTGACTTCTTGTTTTGGCTTGAATTATAGATTTTTCCGTCAAGCCCACCCTGATTCGTACCATTCCTTCCTTCTTTAGGATGATTCGTCCCGAATCATGGTGTTCTTGAAAAATCAAACTGTACCTCCTGGATCAAACGAAAAATTGTCGATTCCCTGACACGCATTCAATAAATGATGCTCCTCCAATTTGTAGACAAGAAGATATTGAAACACGAGGGGAATTGACAAAGGTTGATGTAAATCAATCTTCCACGCACAATAAACCTGCAAGAAAGATTTAAAAAAAATAGGGAGGGAAATGTTAGCGTCTCCATGCACAAGGTATGGATCCTTGTACTCATGATATAAAACCTCCACAACTTTTTTTCCTACCACGAGGCCCTTCTCATCGCCTCCAAAAGTCAATATACTTTTTTGCTCATTCTCTTCTTTTTTCTCAACCACTTCTTCCGATTTTTCACATTTAACCACCTCTTCAATATTTTTATTGACAATTTCAACATTCAAATGTTGAAGTTCTACCCCAACTTCCAATTCATTCCTATCATTGTCAACAATGTTATTTTCAATCTCCTCTTCCAATATTTTATTCTGTACTTCAAGACTCGGAGTTTGATCAACTACTTCAATTTATTTTTTCGCACACTCAACCTCCACTTCTAAATTTCTGGGCTCAATCACCTCTCCTAATTTCTCATACTTTTGCTCATGCACCACCTCATAAATAATTTTATCGATATGATTAGGCACCTCCTCAACAATACACAAATTTTTATCTTCTAACTTGTTTCTCAAATCTCCCTCCTTCTTCTTAACAATCATATCTAAAGGCTTTTCTTGTAATTTAACTACCTCCTCTCTTCCCCTTTCTCTCTCTTGCAACAAGACTAATTTTTTTCTAGCCTCCTGAAGATCTCTTCATCTAACTGTGTTAATTTCTTGGCCATCTTCATGAACATATTCAATCGTTAGTAAAAATATATTTATATTAACAAAAGTTTGTGTAAATCAAACATTAACCATTCATTTACAAATTGAGTAATAATAAAAATTATGTTATTTAAACATATTACATATTTTGGAAAACCTCCTTATATATGTTGACCAGAAAATCTGGTAGGACCTTGGATCAACACTTCTCAGCTCCTCCCTCTTGAACACATGGATGTCCTGCGCACTAGGACAAACAATCAGTTTGCAAAGGGGGCCGAGGTGGCTCTCGTTTGCACTCCAATGCCTAAGTCAATACTCATTTCAAGTAAATATAAATTGGGTGCAGGAAATTATAAGTGTGTAAAAGAGAGAAAAGGGAGTGAGATTTTATTGATGTGATCCGATATGGGGATCACCAAGAACACGTCGAAATAAACGCCGGAAAGCTGTAAAATCCAATTAGTAGACGATAGCAATGCAACCCCGACCTTACGACGCAAGAACTATGGGTATATTAAACTCAAAACCCGTTACGATGCGGAGATAAGAACCACAGAGGGGGAACGCCACAAATGTTGTCAAATCCTTTGATAAGTTTGTGTTTGTTCAACGAGAACAAGAAGAAATATACGGGAATATCTCACCTTCAATATCATAAATCTCAAGAATAGTAGTTGTTTAATACAATGCTAAATGAAGCCTTTAAATAGGCTAACAAAATAAAGCAACCAAAAATAAACTAGAATTAAACGAACACTAGCCGCCTAAATTAGGTCAAAACTGTGGCGCCTAAGTTACGGTCGTAACTTTTAAGTTTACGGCCGTAGGTGACTTACGGTTTAAAAATAAAAACATATGCTACAGCTGTGAGTGTTCCAACTGCGGTCGTAAGTTCCAATCCAGATACGGCCGTGAGATCATAGGTTACAGCCGTAATTGCCTTCTGCATATTTTCTCCATGGTGATGTTACGGCCGTAATTTTAGGCTTTACGGCTGTAAATCAACTGTTGCATAATTTTCTTGTTGCTCTTTGATCCAAATGCATTGTAGTGACTTTGGCTCCTCTTCCACTTTGTTATGCAATGTAAAAATCTTTGCATTCGAGCACCTCGTCCATCCATGCTTTCATGAATCCTTGCATTGCCTTCTTAATTCTTTTCGCTCTTTGCCTCGTTGTTGGTGCCACGGGCACGTGCAACGGGTCAACGCTCTTCGAGCCACTCCGAAATAACCAGAAGTTTGAGCCCCACCACATATGGCCAAGGAAGCTCACATTTCGATCAATCCATATAATTCAAGTAATGAGGATTTATCGGTTTGTCCTATGGCATGAAAGCAAAGGGATTTCCATTTGATCTAGGGGGTGCACTGAAACATCATTAACAAAGCTATGATTCGAGACGAATCATCCTAAAGAAGGGGGAATGATGAGAATCATGGCCGGCTTGACAGAAAAATTAAATATTCAAGCCAAAACGAGAATTCAGCAGGTTCGACGAGCTTTGAATATCAAACCGTGTCGAAAAGAACCAAAAAAATTGAGAAGAAGGCCTTTTACGGCCGTAACAGTTGGGATTACGGCCGTAACGCAACAATCACAATTTTGGGTAGAACATGACTTACGGTCGTAATAAATTCATCACGGCCGTAACTGTGATATCAACTTTGGACCCGAGAAGGTGATGTGACTCCTAGAGGGGGTCACGACGAACACGCGGAATTAACGCCTGGAAAGTTCCGAATTCAGGTTGGAACGGACGGTAACACTACGACCCGAGCCTCACGACGTAAGAACCAGGGGTATATTAAACCCGAGACCCGTTATGATGCGGAAACAAGAACCGTAATGGGGTGAACGCCACAAAGAATGTCCAGATCCTTGATAAGTTCAATTTGGTGAACTCCACAAATATTACACAATATTTGATAAGTTTGAATTAAAGTGAATCCTCACCTTTAGAGAGTAAAAAGACTCAATATATTTCATTCAATAATCAAAGTCCTATCTTTTTCTTACAATCAAGATGCCTTTATATAGGCAACTAGAATAAAGATCCTAGTCTACTTAGGAAACTAAATAAAATCTAATCTAATTAGGGAATAGATAAAATCTATCAAAATAGACTCCTAATTTAATTGGAAACAATAATAAAAACAAAGTAAATCTAATCCTATAATTAAGGAAATAAAAATCAGCATGATTTGCATTAATTTGGAATTACGGCCGCGACAGCATCATTTACGGTAGTAACTGTGCTTCTACTTAAGGATTACGGCCGTGACAATAAACTTACGGCCGTAACTGTTAAAATCTTGGAACTCTTTAATTTCCACCCGAGGATGACTTACGGCCGTGACTGATGAGTTCCGGAGTGGCTCGACGAACGTTGACCCGTTGCACGTGCCCGTAGGACCAATAACGTGACAAAGAGCCAAAAGAATCAAGCAGGCAATGCAAGGATTCATGCAAGCGTGGATGGACGAGTGCTCAAGTGCAAGGACTTCATTTACGTTGCATAACAAAGTGGAAGAGGAGCCAAAGTTATTGCAATGCATTGGGATCAAGGAAGGACAAGAAAATAAGGCAGAAGTGGAATCACGGCCGTAACACCTCTGTCACGACCGTAAAATGCTATTGGCGGATTTTGGACAGAAAGGCCTTCACGGCCGTAACATATCTTCTTACGGCCGTAAACGGAAGAAGAAGAATTACGGCCGTAAAAAATGTCTCACGGCCGTAACCCAGGATTTGGTAACTTATATTTTTGTTCAGAAGGTTGATTACAGTCGTAAAGTTCAATGTCACGGCCGTAACATATGTTTTCAATTTTAATCCGTAGCTTGCTTACGGCCGTAAGAGTATAAGTCACGGCCGTAACTTGGCGCCGTAATTAAAACCTAATTTTGGGCTTTTTAGTTTAAGTTGAATTCTAGTTTATTTTTAGTTGCTTTATTTTGTTAAGCCTATATATATGGCTTTATTCAGCATAGTAAAAGACAGCTTTAATTCTTGAGAATAATGATATTGAAGGTGAGGTATTCCCTTATATTTTCTTCGTGTTCTCTTCGAACAAATTGAACTTATCAAAAGATTTGACAACCTTTGTGGCGTTTCCCCTTTGTGGTTCTTATCTCCGCATCGTAACGGGTTTTGGGTTTAATATACCCATAGTTCTTGCATCGTGAGGTCGGGGATGCATTGTTACCGTCTACTATCTTGGATTTTAGAGCTTTCCGGCTTTTAATTCCGCGTGTTCTTGGTTATCCCCATATCGGATCACATCAGTGACAAGCTAGCTTACGGCTGTAAAAACAGTTCTTCTCCATTTTGACCTGATTTGAACTTTGAAGCTCTCCGAACCTGTTTGAATTCTTGTTTTGGCTTGAATATTTGAATTTCTGTCAAGCCCGCCATGATTCTCATCATTCCCCCCTTCTTTAGGATGATTCGTACCGAATCATAGCTTGGTAAATGTTGTTTTAGTGCACCCCCTGGATCAAATGGAAATCCTTTGCTTTCATGCCACAGGACCAACCGATAGATCCCCATTACTTGAATTATATAGATTGATCGAAATGTGAACTTCCTTGGCCATATGTGGTGGGGCTCAAACTTCTGGTTATTTCGAACCTGCAAGATGGATTTAAAAAAAATGGGGAGAGAATTATTAGTTTCATAAGGTACAAGGTATGGATCCCTGTACTCATGAGGAATCATCACCACCTCCTCTCTTCCCACAACGAGGCTATTTTTTTTTCCCTCTTTCAACCTTTTCACTCTCTTGCTCAATATTTTTACTCTCACGCCCAGCCACACATTCATTTTCAAAATTCTCAAGCCCAAAATCCTCAACCACACTTTTATCCTCTACTTCAAAATTCGGAGTTTGATTAACAACTTCAATTTTCAACTCTTCAAATTCAATATTCTTAGCATGAGGCTCTACTATAATCTCACAGTCACCTCATCAAATTCATGGCCTATTTTTGAAGCACCATTGTGGAATGGAATGGAAAGATTCGATAACAAGGAGCAAAGAAACTCAAGGAAGTGGTCCTTGAATTTTGGAATTGACTCTTTTTTTTTTGAATAATGGATGAAATTTAGGATTAAATAAAAAAAATTAAAAAATTTAGAATTTTTTTTTTATAAATCCGAAATTCGACAACAAACACGGCAAAACAAACGGGACAGGATTTGGACAATAATCGAATAAAATAAACAACATTGAATTTTTTTTTTTTGAATATTTCTGGATTAAATACTCAAAAAAATGAAGAACGTGAAGGACAAGAAACAAAGACTCGACAAACAAAATAAAAATAGGATATGAATGATTCTATGCAGACTCAATGATAAAAACGCAGAATCAAACTGACAGAATAAAAAAAATGAAACCTGAATCCAGAGTCCATCTCTGATACCAGATGATGTGATTCTTGTTAGGGAATCACGGAATCTCGCGGAAATTGTATAAACACTTGGAAAGTTCCAAATCCAGATTATTAGACGATAACAATATGTCCCGACACTCACGACTCAAGAACCAAGGATGTATCAAATCCAAGACCCGTTAAGATGCGGAATGAAGAACCATAAAGGGGTGAACACCACAAAGGTTGTCAAATCCTTTGATAAGTTCAAGGGGGTTCAATCAAGAACGAAGAAGAATAGGGATAAACTCACCTAATTCAAGCAATCTCATTAATCATAAAATTTGTGTTGTTTACAATGACAAAGAAAACTTAATATAGTCAAAAAAAGCGTCCAAAATAACCCTAGCCGCAAAATACTTAAAACAAAACTTGGCGCATTTTTACGGCCGTAAAATTCGTTCTTACGGCCATAATTGACCCTCGGGTCCAAAAACTGATTTAACTCTTACGGCCGTGACATGTATTCTTACGGCCTTAAGTCACCTACTGAATAAAAATTACACTACTCAATTACGGCCGTGAAATGATATTTACGGCCGTGCGACAACAAAGTTACGGCCGTAACTCCAGATCTTACGGCCGTAAAAGGCCCTCTGACTTCTTTTTTTCTTGTTCTTTGACCCAAATGCATTGTAAGGGTTTTGGTGCATCTCCCATCTCCCATCTTGTCATGCATTTAAAATTGAGTCTTCGACCTTGCACTTCAATATTCATCCACCCAAGCTTGTATAAAACCCTGCATTGCTTGCTTGATCTTCTTAGCCCTCAGCCTCGTTATTGGTCCCACTGGTACATGCAACGGGTCCTTACTCGTGGGGTCAAGGTACTAATCAGAAGGGATTACAGCCGTAATCCCGGTATTTACGGCCGTAACTAGGCGGTGGATGTATTTCCTAAACCTCCAGTTGCTGTGGTCCCTCTAAAAATTTCCCCAAGAATCAAATTCTTGCATCCTTCCTTCCTAAAAAGCTTATACATATCCTTGTTAATCTGCATGAGCACAAATATTTTAAAATTTGTACCATATAAAAACACATGAAATAGTACTATTGCTAACATTTAAAGTTGTAATTAAAAAAAAACTCACCGTGTAAAAATGTTGCCAAACTTCCTCAGCAGCAACAACTTGATTGGTATTTGGATCTCATGTTACCCCTGTATGTCCCAGCAGGTCGGAGAACATTCGATGAACAGACCGCAAGCGATTCCACTTACCCTTAAGTCTATCGATGGCATAATCCATTTTTGGTTTTTCTATCATAGCTTGATTGATTCTACCCCATTCATCTTTCGTGAAAGTGGATGTCTGTAGTACACCTGATTTCACACGATCATAAAGCATTCCGATGAAAGCATGCTCATTCTAATGCGACGATGCCATTGGTTCCTTTGTTTTACCTCTATGACCCCCCATTGTCTATGTTTGATGAGATTTGTAATCAAATGAAAAGATAATAAAACAAATGAAGCATTAAAAAGATATTAAAAGATAATTTAATGGCAAAATAATATAATGACTTCAACTTTAGAAATCGTCACACATTGACCAAAAAATGGAAAAATAAAAACACACAATTTATTAATAAAAACACACAATCTAAATAATGTAATACCTCAACATTTGAATTCCTACATGAACTCCCACAAGTACTTTAGGTGAAAAGTTATGACTAATCCCATAAAAATTGAATTCTAAGAATTCCTCAAATTGTCACATGGGGAGTATTCTTTCTTTTTAACAATAAAAACACACAATTTAAATAATATAATACATCAAGATTTCAATTCCTACATCAACTCCCACAAACACGGAGAAGGAAGAAAATAAAGAACTAAAAAAAGGAAGAAAAGCAGTGGTTATGCCAAGAAACCTGCAGTTTAACACATAAAAAGCGCCAACCTTGCTTAAGTTTTCATTTAAACTTTTACTCCTAGCACATCTACTTATAATGCCATTTGGCGAATATTATGAATGTCATATCCATAGAAAATAAATAGAAAAATATGGAAGCTTTGAATATAACATAGAAGATAATACTAGATTCACAAATAAATCATTCAAGTACCAACAAATGTGAAATAAGCCATAATGATACATCTGACTCCCTCAAACAGCTAAACATTTCTTATATGAACTAACCCAAATAATATTAGTTGTAGGATAACTAGTTCATTAATATAAGTTATGAAAGCTGATGAGAATCATGGCAGGCTTGACAGAAAACATTAAATATTCAAGCCAAAACAAGAATTCAGCAGGTTCAACGAGCTTTGAAGATCAAACCGTGTCTAAAAGAACCAAAAATATTAAGAAGAAGGCCTTTTACGGCCGTAAGTTCTGGAGTTACGGCCGTAAACTTTGATATCGCAATTTTGGGCAGAAAGTGACTTACGGCCGTAAAAAATTATTCACGGCCGTAAATGTGGTATCAACTTTGGATCCGAGGATCAATTATGGCCGTAACAGGGCGGCGGATCAGATTTTACCCAGAAATTCGCATATTTTATTTCCTTTTCCTATTTTAGTATTTTAGGTCAATTAGGAGTCTATTTTGATAAATTTTATCTATTCCCTAATTATATTAGATTTTATTTAGTTTCCTAAGTAGACTAGAATTTTTATTTTTGTTGCCTATATAAAGGCGTCTTCATTGTAATACGAGAACAGACTTTGATTATTGAATAGAATATTTTTTGAGTGTTTTTACTCTCTAAAGGTGAGGATTCCCTTTCCACAAAGAACTTATCAAATATTGTGTAATATTTGTGGCGTTCAACAAATCGAACTTATCAAGGATCTGGACATTCCTTTGTGGCGTTCCCCCATTATGGTTCTTGTTTCCGCATCGTAACGGGTCTCGGGTTTGATATGCCCCTGGTTCTTGCGTCGTGAGGCTCGGGTCGTAGTGTTACCGTCCGCTCCAACCTGAATTTGGAACTTTCCCGACGTTCGTTCCGCGTGTCCGTCGTGACCCCCTCTCGGGATCACATCCAAGACCCGTTAAGATGCGGAATGAAGAACCATAAAGGGGTGAATTCCATAAAGGTTGTCAAATCCTTTGATAAGTTCAAGGGGTTCAATCAAGAACGAAGAAGAACAGGGATAACTCACCTAATTCAAGCAATCTCATTAATCATCATTAATCATCGAATCGTTTTTCCAATATTGTAAGAAAGTGGAACTGTTGGTTATCCTCCCCTGTCGATGATACGTCTTTCTGTGACATGGTTAGTGATCAAAGAAAAGAAAAAAAAATATAAATAATTTTCAAGAAAATATATCCTCACGTGTTTAGCACTCGTGTATCACTCTATTCGGCTTTTTCCCTCTATTGATCTCACCACTCTGCCTTTTTGCTCTCTATCCCGTTCCTCAAGTTCTCAAAGAACCCACCGAACTAGTCACGGATTTGGTCCTTGTGGAATTAACCCAAGGTGCAAGACACAACAGATGAAAAGAAGATTTGATCAATATTGGACTCAAGAAACTGATGTAACGGAATGAACAAATTTGCAGGTAGTGATGGACGACGAAACTACTGTGAATGTGGGAAAAATTAAAAGGTATCAAGAAAGGTCTTCTTGACTATGGAATGATGTTCTTGATCTTGCTCTTCAATAATAATCACTTTTTTTTTTCTCTGAATTTTCGTACTTTTTTTTTTCTTAATCAAGAACAAGCAATAACGACAAGAATTGAAACTAAGACCAGTTTAGTAACCGTGCAGAATTTTCAAGAACAATGAAATCTAATGAAGAAAAAGAAAAGAAATATGAAACCAAAAACAAGAATTATATCAAAACCTGGATTTAGAACCAAGCTCTGATACCAAATGATGTGATCCCGAGAGGGGGTCACGACGGACACGCGGAACGAACGTCGGGAAAGTTCCGAATTCAGGTTGGAGCGGACGGTAACACTACGACCCGAGCCTCACGACGCAAGAACCAGGGGCATATCAAACCCGAGACCCGTTACGATGCGGAAACAAGAACCATAATGGGGGAACGCCACAAGCAATGTCCAGATCCTTGATAAGTTCGATTTGTTGAACGCCACAAATATTACACAATATTTGATAAGTTCTTTGTGTAAAGGGAATCCTCACCTTTAGAGAGTAAAAACACTCAAAAAATATCTTATTCAATAATCAAAGTCTGTTCTCGTATTACAATGAAGACGCCTTTATATAGGCAACAAGAATAAAAATTCTAGTCTACTTAGGAAACTAAATAAAATCTAATCTAATTAGGGAATAGATAAAATTTATCAAAATAGACTCCTAATTGACCTAAAATACTAAAATAGGAAAAGGAAATAAAATATGCGAATTTCTGGGTAAAATCTGATCCGCCGCCCTGTTACGGCCGTAACATACGGTCTTACGGCCGTAATTGATCATCGGGTCCAAAGTTGATACCACATTTACGGCCGTGAATAATTTGTTACGACCGTAAGTCACTTTTTGCCCAAAATTGCGATATCAAAGTTTACGGCCGTAACTCCAGAACTTACGGCCGTAAAAGGCCTTCTTCTTAATATTTTTGGTTCTTTTAGACACGGTTTGATCTTCAAAGCTCGTTGAACCTGCTGAATTCTTGTTTTGGCTTGAATATTTAATGTTTTCTGTCAAGCCTGCCATGATTCTCATCATTCTCCCTTTCTTTAGGATGATTCGTCCCGAATCATAGGAAGGTATTGAAACACGTGCATGAATTGCCATGGTTGGTGTGACTCATACTCCCATGTATAATGATCAACCTGTAAGAAAGAATTAAGAAAAATAGGGTGGGGAATGTTAGTTTCTCCATGTACAAGGTATGAATCTTTGTACTCATGATACAACTCTTCAACTTCTTCTTTTCGCACCACGAGGCCCTTCTCTTCGTCACCAACAGTCAACTCATTTTCCGGTCCATCCTCTCCTATTTCTTTTCTCTCCTGCACCTCTTCTAACTTTTCACACCCAACCACGTCCCCCAGATTATCAGTTTTCTTCTCATGTACCTCATCAATAATTTTATTCCCGTGCCCATTCACGTCCTTACTACCCAAGTGCGCACCCTCTACCTCAATTGTTGGAATTTGATCAACTAATTCAAATTTCAATTCCCCAGTTTCAATCTCAACAGTCCTATCCCGAGGCTCCAATTGTAAGTCCACCACATTCTTACTTTCACTCTTCTGCTGTAAATTATCATAAGCCTCTCCTTCACTTTCCCTTACTTGCAAGTTAGCCAATTTTTCCCTCGCCCTCTTTGCAATCTTTTCCTCCTTTAACTGCTTTAACATCATTCTCACCTCATCAATTTCATCCCTCATTTCCGAGACAGCATCCCCTATTTTTTTGGCACCATCTTCCAATACTCTCAGCTCATTCCCAATTCCTACTCTAGATTAATGATCAATCCTAATCTCCCTCCTAACTCTAGGAACTGTTTGAGGTTTTTCCCTGAATTTAGACATTGTGGAATGGAATGGAAATATTCGATAACAAGGAGTTAAGAAACTCAGGGAAGTGGTCCTTGAATTTTGGGATACCCTTTTTTTTATTTTATTTTTTGAATTGTGGATGAAATTTCGGATTAAATAAATAAAAATAAAAAATATATATATATTTTTTTATAAATCCGAAATTCGAATACAAACGCGACAAAACAAACGGGGCATGATTTGGACAAGAATCGAATAAATTAAAAAAGATTGAATTTTGTTGGATTTTTATATGAATCAAAAACTGAAAAAAATTTCTGGCAAGAAGAACACGAAGAAAAAGTAAACTCAAGAAAAAAAAAGACTCAATAACAAGATATGGATGATTTTGTGCAGACTCTATGATAAAAACACAAAATCAAGCTGGATAGAATAGAAAAACAAAACCTGAATCCAGAGTCCAGCTCTGATACCAAATGATGTGATCCCGAGAGGGGGTCACGACGGACACGCGGAACGAACGCCGGGAAAGTTCCGAATTCAGGTTGGAGCGGACGGTAACACTACGACCCGAGCCTCACGACGCAAGAACCAGGGGCATATCAAACCCGAGACCTGTTACGATGCGGAAACAAGAACCATAATGAGGGAACGCCACAAGGAATGTCCAGATCCTTGATAAGTTCGATTTGTTGAACGCCACAAATATTACACAATATTTGATAAGTTCTTTGTGTAAAGGGAATCCTCACCTTTAGAGAGTAAAAACACTCAAAAAATATTTTATTCAATAATCAAAGTCTGTTCTCGTATTACAATGAAGACGCCTTTATATAGGCAACAAGAATAAAAATTCTAGTCTACTTAGGAAACTAAATAAAATCTAATCTAATTAGGGAATAGATAAAATTTATCAAAATAGACTCCTAATTGACCTAAAATACTAAAATAGGAAAAGGAAATAAAATATGCGAATTTCTGGGTAAAATCTGATCCGCCGCCCTGTTACGGCCGTAACATACGGTCTTACGGCCGTAATTGATCCTCGGGTCCAAAGTTGATACCACATTTACGGCCGTGAATAATTTGTTACGGCCGTAAGTCACTTTCTGCCCAAAATTGCGATATCAAAGTTTACGGCCGTAACTCCAGAACTTACGGCCGTAAAAGGCCTTCTTCTTAATATTTTTGGTTCTTTTAGACAGGGTTTGATCTTCAAAGCTCGTTGAACCTGCTGAATTCTTGTATTGGCTTAGATATTTAATGTTTTCTGTCAAGCCTGCCATGATTCTCATCAAAAGCCTTGTTTGGTAATTAATTTTTGTTTATATATAAATAAAGAATGTGATTAAATAGTGATTTGAGAAAACGTGTTGCATATAACTTATTTATAAACAAGTTTACCAAACAAAGGCTAACAATTATAATAGTCATAGGCTCTTAGCACTTTTGCACCAGGTCCAAGTTCTTTTAATTTTTACACAAGTTGATGGCACAATAGAGGCACTGGTAATAAATTACGTAAAGAATGTAAATTTCACTTAAACTAAATCATCTCGAATGTAATAAGTTAGCGATCACTAGTAACATTTCTTGAATGTAAAAAGCATGCCTAAATTAATGACAAAACTATGACAGGAAAATAAAATAAAATAAAATAAACTTACCGACCTAAGTTAGATTTCAAAAATCATATAACATCTCTGGCCACTTCATCTTTTTTGCATTTTCTCTGAGGCGTTCGAACCCCTTTGTTGAGAGTATACTCTCCACATAGTAGTGCGCCCCAGATACCAAATAATCGTATTTCTGAGTTGAAGCTACCTTCATTTGTTGGGTTTCTAGGTCGTAAAAAATCAGCATCTGAGTCCCATTATTACACAAAAGTTCCCTTTTCCAACGTTTACAGGGTTAAGTCTATACCCAAAGTCAAGTTTAATAGTTTAATGCTATATATATATGTATAGCAGTGGCCAATTGACCACTGCTATATATACATATATATCATCGAAGTGGAGCAGTGGCAGCCGGCCACTGCTCCGTATATATATGTATATCTATGTATAGATAGATAGATAGATAGATAGATAGATCGAGACTCAAATATGCTTAAAAATCAAAAAACTTCACAAGAAATTGGTAGATCTACAATGGACAAGGCACAAACAATTTCAACTGTAAATACAAGAAAAATGAGAGAAATGGAGATAACCTAAGACCTCGTCAGCAGTGGGGTTGTGGGTGTTCGAAAGAGGCGTCGCCGGTCTTTGGCAACGGAGCACTGGGAGACGAAGGCAGCTGGTAGGAGAACTTCACTTGCAGACAGCGGACGTTGCTGGAGATGGGTGAGCTGGAGAGAGAAATACCCTTTTCCCTTGATTTTGTTTGCTGAACATGAACAGTGACTTAATGTCCAAAACGCGCGTTTTGCACTTTTTAACCCAAAATGGCCAAAACGTGATAATTTCGTTTTGAGTTTTGTGTGTATTTTTTTTTTGTTTTGGAAAACGAATTTTTGTAAATGGACAAAGTGAACGCGTTTTGAATTTTTTCAAAAACTCAAAACTCAAAACAGGCTGAAAACAGTAAAGAGAACGGGGCCTAACATTTCCCACCCTATTTTGCTTAATTCTTTCTTACAGGTTGATCATTATACATGGGAGTATGAGTCACACCAACCATGGCAATTCATGCACGTGTCTCAATAATTTCTTGTCTACTACCAATTGAAGAAGCACAATTTATTGAATTCATGTCATGGAGTCCATAATTTCCCATTTGATCCAGGGGGAGCAGCTGTAAATCATGAACCAAGATATGATTCCGGACGAATCATCCTAAAGAAGGGGGGAATGATGAGAATCATGGTGGGCTTGACAGAAAAAATTAAATATTCAAGCCAAAACAAGAATTCAGGAGGTTCGATGAGCTTTGAAAATCAAACCTTGTCAAAAAGAACCAGAAAATTAGGAAGAAGGCCTTTTACTGCCGTAACAGTTGGAATTACGGTCGTAACGCAGCTATCGCAATTTCGGGCAGAACATGACTTATGGCCATAAAATTCTTCACGGCCGTAACTGTGGTATCAACTTTGGACCCAAGGAGGCCTTACAGTCGTAATCCGGGTATTTACAGTCGTAACTAGGCGGCGGATCAGATTTTACCCAGAATATCGCATATTTTATATCCTTTTCCTATTTTAGTATTTTAGGTCAATTAGGAGTCTATTTTGAGATATTTTATCTATTCCCTAATTAGATTAGATTTTATTTAGTTTCCTAGTGATGTGATTCGGAAAAGAAGCTAACAATGTTATGATTCGGGACGATCATCTTAAAGGAAGAGGGGATGATGTGATCCGGAAAATGAGTCAAAAAATGAGAAATCAAGATATGAGCAATTCAACAACCATTTTCTTGAATTTCTAGTCAAAATTCTTGATATTCTTTCCTTTCTGGTCAAAATTCGAGAACCATTTTCTTGAATTTCCTTAATTCTTGATATTCCCTGCCATCCAAGTCAAAGATTAAAATTCATCATGTATGAAAGATAACCATCAATCTTCTCTGCTTGTCATGATGGAGAAACGGTTTGAGGAGTTAGCTGCGAAAATGGAAGCGAAATTTGATGCAAGAACTCATTAGATATGCATAGTGCAAAACTTGCTCAACAACATGAAAGGGAATATAGGCGTATCCATAAACCTATGGTTGGGATTGGAGTTGATTGGGATGAAGAGATTAATGCGGGGGCGCTTTTGAAGAGTTGAACAGAAATTTATGAGGAAAGGATGATGTATGAACGGAAGGCTAGAAAAGAAGCAAAGTTAAAAAAGAGGGAGAGTGAAAGGGAGGCTGAAGCTAAATTACAGCAGGGTGAAAGTGAGATTGGAGGGGATTTAAAATTGGAGTGTCAGGATATGAATGTTGAAAAGAAGGAGGGAGACTTGAGGAACGAGTTAGAAGATAAAAATTTGTGTAGTGTTGAGGAGGTGCCTAATCATGTCAATAAAATTATTTATGAGGTGGTGCATGAGCGAAAGCATGAGAAATCAGGAGAGGTGATTGAGCCCAGAAATTTAGAAGTGGAGGTTGAGTGTGCGAAAAAAGAAATTGAAGTAGTTGATCAAACTCCGAGTCTTGAATTAGAGAATAGACTTGTGGAACAGGAGATTGAAAATAACATTGTTGACAATGATAGGATTGAATTGGAAGTTGGGGTAGAAGTTCAACATTTGAATGTTGAAATTGTCAATAAAAATATTGAAGAGGTGGTTGAATGTGAAAAATTAGTAGTGGTTGAGAAAAACGAAGAGAATGAGCAAGAAAGTGATGAGAATCATGGCGGGCTTGACGGAAAGAACTACAATTCAAGCCAAAACAAGAATTCAAACAGGTTCGGAGAGCTTCAAAGATCAAATCAAGTCAAAATGGATCAGATTCGTATTTACTGCCGTAAGCTATCTGGTCACGGCCGTAAGTCCGCCACGGGTGGAAATTAAAGATTCCAAGATTTTAACAGTTACGGCCGTAAGTTTATGGTCATTTCCGTAATCTTTAAGCAGAAGTACAGTTACTGCCGTAAGGAATGTTGTCACGGCCGTAAATACAGATTAGTGCAAAATCATGCGGATTTTTGTTACCTTTTTTATATTTTAATTCCTTTTTCCTATTTTAGTATTTTGGGAGTCTATTTTGATAGATTTTATCTATTCTCTAATTAGATTAGATTTTATTTAGTTTCCTAAATAGATTAGGATCTTTATTCTGGTTGCCTATATAAAGGCGTCTTCATTGTAATACAAGAGGATATTAAGACTTTGATTAATGAAAATTGTGTTGAGTGGTTTTCCCTCATATATTGTTCTGAATTGAACACCTTCGAACTTATCAAATATTGTGAGATATTTGTGGCGTTCACCAATCGAACTTATCAAAGGCGTGGGCATCCTTTGTGGCGTTCAAACCATTACGGTTCTTGTTTCCGCTTCGTAACGGGTCTCGGGTTTGATATGCCCCTGGTTCTTGCGTCGTGAGGCTCGGGTCGTAGTGTTACCGTCCGTTCCAACATGAATTCGGAACTTTCCCAGCGTTATTTCCGCGTGCCCGTCGTGACCACTCCCGGGATCACATCATTTGGTATCAGAGCTTGGCTCTAAATCCAGGTTTTGATATAATTCTTGTTTTTGGTTTCATATTTCTTTTCTTTTTCTTCATTAGATTTGATTGTTTTTGAAAATTCTGCACGGTTACTAAACTGGTCTTAGTTTCAATTCTTGTCGTTATTGCTTGTTCTTGATTAAAAAAAAAAAAAAAAATGTACGAATATTCAGAGAAAAAAAAAAGTGATTATTATTGAAGAGCAAGATCAAGAACATCATTCCATAGTCAAGAAGACCTTTCTTGATACCTTTTAATTTTTCCCACATTCATAGTAGTTTCGTCATCCATCACTACCTGCAAATTCGTTCATTCCGTTATATCAGTTTCTCGAGTCCAATATTCCATCAAATCTTCTTTTCATCTGTTGTGTCTTGCACCTTGGGTTAATTCCACAAGGACCAAGTCCGTGACTAGTTCGGTGGGTTTTTTGAGTGATACAGGAGTGCTAAACACGTGAGGATATATTTTCTTGAAAATTATTTATGTTTTTTTTCTTTTCTTTGATCACTAACCATGTCACAGAAAGACACATCATCGACAGGGGAGGATAACCAACAGTTCCACTTTCTTGCAATGTTGGAAAAACGATTCGAGAAGTTGGATGCGAGGTTGGGGGAAATTAAAAACTCTGTGGACACGAATAGTGCGGATATTGCCCAACTACATATAGAGCAGCCGCGCACGGCTCCTAATACCCGGAGGCCGCAAAGGTATGACCATAATCCAAGAAATAGGGACCGGGATGATGATGATGATGAGATAGGTGATAGTGTTGATGATGATAGTGGGAATGTGTCAGTGGCTAGCGTGGGTAGGAGAAGAGGCCGAGGTGGTCGGCGTGGAAGGGGCAATAGGCGTGAAAATAGGGATGATGATGTGATGGATAGAAGCCTGGGAAACATTAAAATGTCTATACCAGCTTTCCAGGGTAAAAGTAATCCGGAGGTGTACCTTGAGTGGGAGAAGAAGGTCGAACTAATTTTTGAGTGCCATAACTACTCAGAGGAAAAGAAGGTGAAGTTAGCCGTTATAGAGTTCGCAGATTATGCACTTGTGCGGTGGGATCAATTAGTGACAAGTAGGAGGAGAAACCGTGAACGACCTGTTGAGGCCTGGAACGAGTTGAAGGGTTTGATGAGAAAAAGGTTTGTACCCAACCATTACTATAGGGACTTGTACCAGAAACTCCAAACTTTGTCTCAGGGTTCGAAGAGTGTCGAGGAATACCATAAAGAGATGGAGATTGCTATGATCCGAGCGAATATTGAGGAGGACCCGGAGGCCACAATGGCCAGGTTTTTGAGTGGTTTGAACAGGGACATTGCAAATGTAATAGAACTGCAACATTATGTTGAACTGGAGGAGATGTAGCACATGGTGATGAAGGTGGAGAGGCAGCTGAAGAGGAAAGGAACAGCGAAGTACTCGTCGGGTTCCACTCCTTGGAAACCTACGTGGAGTGAAAATAACAAAAATGAAGGAGCTGCTCAAAAGGGGAAGCCAGAACCACCAAAGGCTCAAGAGGAGTCTACCAATAAAGGTAACCCCGCTTCTAACTTTCAACCTTCTAGAAGTAGGGACATCAAGTGTTTTAGGTGCATGGGAATAGGACACATTGCATCACAATGCCTTAAACAAGAAAATAATGCTTGTGCGAAATGGGGTGGTGGTGTCGGAGGATGAGGTTGAGGATGATGATGAGTTTAGGGACATGCCTGCCTTAGAAGAAGCTAGTGATTGTGATGATGGAGATTATGCGGTAGCTCAATCCCTTATTACTAGGCGTGCCCTTAGTACCCAAATTAAGGTGGAGGAATCGGGTGAGCAAAGGGAAAACATATTCCATACTAGATGCTATGTTAATAATAAAGTGTGTAGTATAATCATTGATGGGGGTAGTTGTACCAACGTGGTTAGTACCACTCTTGTTGAGAAATTGTGTTTACCTATTATCAAACACCCTAGGCCTTATAAATTACAGTGGCTGAATGAGTCCGGTGAGATAAAAGTAAATAAGCAGGTGTTAATCAACCTTTCTATCGAGAAATACGAGGATGAGTTAATTTGTGACGTGGTTCCAATGCATGCGGAATGGGAAAAGCATTCGACTTATGCCATTAGTCGACCATGGCAATATGACAGGAGGGTGGTACATGACGGGTACAAAAATAGATATAGTTTTACGAAGGATGGGAAAAGCATTCGACTTATGCCATTAACTCCACAGCAAGTTTATGAGGATCAGCTGAAACTAAAAAGTGAGGAAGAGAAGACAAAGAGAGTTGGGACCACGATCCCAGAAAAAGGAGAGCTGAGAGAAAAACAGAGAGTTGAGGGTTCCACCTCAGAAAAAGGAGAGCGAGTGACGAGTGCCAGAAAAGAAGGAGGAGAGAAAACCAAAGTGAGCTTCCTAGCCAAAAAGAGTGATATCAAAAGAGCTGCCCTTGACCACCAACCAATGGTCTTACTAATGTACAAGGACTCCCTCCTTGCGCTCGGTGACACTAACTCTTCCCTCCCCCGTTTAGCTGTTTATCTTTTACAGGAATTTGATGATGTATTCCCGGAAGACATACCCAGTGGGCTGCCACCCATTCGGGGCATCGAGCACCAGATTGATTTTGTACCGGGAGCTATCATTCCAAATAGCCCTGCATATAGAAGCAATCCGGAGGAAACAAAGGAGCTTCAGCGGCAAGTTGACAAGTTGTTGAGCAAGGGCTACGTTCGAGAAAGCATGAGCCCATGCGCGGTTCCGGTCTTATTGGTGCCCAAGAAGGATGGAACCTGGAGGATGTGCGTGGATTACGCCATCAACAATATCACGGTAAAGTATCGCCATCCTATACCTAGGTTAGATGACATGCTTGATGAATTGTATGGTTCATGCGTCTTTAGTAAAATTGACCTTAAGAGTGGATATCACCAAATACGCATGAAAGAGGGGGACGAATGGAAAACTGCATTCAAGACCAAATACGGGCTTTATGAATGGTTAGTTATGCCGTTTGGTCTCACCAATGCACCTAGTACATTCATGAGGAGGTTGATGAACCATGTTTTACGAGCTTTCATTGGTAAATTTGTGGTCGTATATTTTGATGACATTTTAATTTATAGTAAGAATGTAGAAGAGCATGTTAGGCATTTGAGGTCTGTACTTGATGTTTTACGCACTGAAAATTTGTATGCTAACTTTAAAAAGTGTACGTTTTACATCGATAGGGTCATATTCCTTGGTTATGTTGTTGGTAAGGATGGTATTGCGGTTGATGAGGAGAAAATCCGAGCTATTCGGGAATGGCCAACACCAAAGAGTGTAACTGAGGTAAGGAGTTTTCATGGGTTAGCAAGTTTTTATAGGAGGTTTGTGAAAGATTTCAGTACAATCGCCACACCACTCATTGAGGTAATTAAAAAGAGTGTGGGTTTCCGTTGGGGGGATGAACAAGAAAATGCCTTTGCGTTGCTTAAAGATGCCTTATGTTCTGCACCAGTCTTAGCATTACCTAATTTTAACCAAACCTTCGAGATTGAATGTGATGCATCAGGAATAGGGATTGGAGCTGTTCTTATGCAAGAAAAGAGGCCGATAGCTTATTTCAGTGAAAAGCTGAGCGGGGCAGCGTTTAACTATCCAACGTATGATAAGGAGCTTTATGCTCTTGTCAGGGCATTGGAGACTTGGCAACATTACCTTTGGCCAAAAGAATTTGTCATCCACACAGATCAAGAGTCATTAAAGCACCTCAAGGGGCAAGGTAAGTTAAACAAAAGACATGCCCGATGGATGGAGTTTGTGGAGACTTTTCCTTATGTCATTCAATACAAACACGGTAAGGAAAATGTAGTTGCAGATGCGTTGTCAAGACGGTATGTGCTCCTTAATTCATTGAATGCTAAATTATTGGGATTTGAATATGTTCGAGATTTGTATGCGAACGATCATGATTTTTCCTCTATTTATGTCTCTTGATAAAAAGGACCATTTGATAGATTTTATAGGCATGATGGTTATTTGTTTAAGGAAAATAAATTGTGTGCCTAACTGTTCTATGCGTGAGTTGTTAGTACGTGAAGCTCACGGGGGTGGTTTGATGGGTCATTTTGGTATTTTAAAAACATTGGAAACATTAAAGGAACATTTTTATTGGCCTAGGATGAAACGGGATGTTCACCAAATTTGTAATAAATGCATAACTTGTAAACAGGCCAAGTCTAAGGTATTACCACATGGCTTGTACACTCCTCTACCAGTTCCTAGTGAGCCTTGGGTAGACATATCCATGGATTTTGTGTTAGGATTGCCTAGGACCAACAATGGTCGGGATTCCATTTTTGTGGTGGTGGACAGGTTTAGTAAAATGGCACACTTCATTCCTTGCCATAAAACTGATGATGCCGTGAACATAGCTGACTTATTCTTTAGGGAAGTTGTCAGACTACATGGGGTGCCTAGGAGTATAGTGTCCGACAGAGATGTCAAATTCCTTAGTTTCTTCTGGAAGGTTCTGTGGGGAAAAATGGGTACTAAACTATTGTTTTCCACTACTTGCCATCCTCAGACGGATGGCCAGACAGAAGTAGTCAATAGGACGTTAAAACAACTCTTGTGTGTTGTCATAAATAAAAATTTGAACAGTTGGGAGGAATGTTTACCTTTTGTGGAGTTTGCATATAACAGGGCTGTACATTCTACTACTACTTACTCTCCTTTTGAAATTGTGTATGGCTTCAATCCACTAACCCCTTTGGACCTAATTCCTTTGCCTGTAGATGACAGGAACAGTTTGGATGGCAAGAAGAAAGCCGAGCTTGTGAAGTCACTCCATGAAAAGGTCCGGCTACAAATAGAAAGGAAGAATGAGCACTATGCGTCCCATACGAATAAGGGCAGAAAGCAGGTGATTTTTGAACCAGGCGATTGGGTGTGGGTTCACATGCTAAAGGAGCGATTTCCAGCACAAAGGAGCGATTTCTAGAGGAGATGGGCCGTTTCAAGTCATTGAGAGAGTCAATGATAATGCTTATAAGTTGGATCTCCCAGGTGAGTATAATATATCTTCTACATTCAACGTTGCTGATCTCTCTTTGTTTGATGCAGGTGATGATTCGAGGACGAATCCTTTTCAACAGGGAGGGAATGATGAGTACCTGAGTGGCTCAACGAGTAAGGATCCGTTGCATGTGCCGGTGGGACCAATAACGAGGCAAAGGGCTAAGAAGATCAAGCAAGCAATTCAGGGGTTTATGCAAGCTTGGGTGGATGAATATTCAAATGCATGGTCAAAGACTCCAATTTCATTGTATGACAATATGGGAGATGCGCCAAAACCGTTACAAGTCATTTGGGTTAAAGAACAAGAAGAAAAGAATTCAGAAGACCCTTTACGGCCGTAAAAAAACCATTCACGGCCGTAAAAGAGTTAGGCAGTTTTTTTTTTTTTTTTTGCAGAAGGTGTCTTACGGCCGTAAGATTCCATGTCACGGCCGTAAGACACAAAATCAATTTTAGACCCGAGGGTCAATTACGGCCGTAAACACATATGTTACGGTCGTAAACATGCGCCGCTTGAGTTTTAGGGTTTTTTGCGTCTAGGTTATTTTGGACGCGTTTTTGGACTATATTAGCTTTTCTTTGTCATTGTAAACAAACAACTTTTATGATTAATGAGATTGCTTGAATTAGGTGAGTTATCCCTGTTCTTCTTCGTTCTTGATTGAACCCCTTGAACTTATCAAAGGATTTGACAACCTTTGTGGCGTTCACCCCTTTATGGTTCTTCATTCCGCATCTTAACGGGTCTTGGATTTAATACATCCTTGGTTCTTGAGTCGTGAGTGTCGGGTCATATTGTTATCGTCAATTAATCTAGATTTGGAACTTTCCAAGTGTTTAATTCAATTTCCGCGAGATCCCGTGATTCCCCAACAAGAATCACATCAGAAAGTATATTGACTTTTGGAGGCGACGAGAAGGGCCTCGTGGTGGGAAAAAAAGTTGTGGAGGTTTTATATCATGAGTACAGGGATCCATAAGGGTGCATGGAGACGCTAACATTTTCCTCCCCATTTTTTTTAAATCTTTCTTGCAGGTTTATTGTGCATGGGAGTTTGATTCACATCAACCTTGGTCAATTCCCCTCATATTTCAATACCTTCTTATCTACAAATTGGAGGAGCATCATTTATTGAATGCATGTCAGGGAATCGACAATTTTCCGTTTGATCCAGGAGGTACGGTTTGATCTTTCAAGAACAACACCATGATTCGGGACGAATCATCCTAAAGAAGGAGGGAATGGTACGAATCAGGGTGGGCTTGATGGGAAAATCTATAATTCAACCCAAAACAAGAAGTCAAGCAGGTTCGGAGAATGTCAAAGATCAAACATTGCTTGTACGAAGAAGGTTCGAGGCTAAACCAAGTTAGCAAGCCAAGAACAGCTTGATGATTCGGGACGAATCATCTTAAAGGAAGAGGGGATGATGAGATCCGGAAAAGAAGCTAAGAACAATGTTATGATTCGGTACGAATCATCTTAAAGGAAGAGGGGATGATGTGATCCGGAAAAGGCGTCAAAAATGAGAAATCAAGATACGAGCAATTCAACAATACTCTACATAGGAAAATTAAAAAGTTTGATGTTGGGCTCGAGTCGAGATTCAAATCACGTCAAAGGATCAGAAATAAAGGCGGAAAGGCTTTTACGGTCGTAACGTCCTTAATCACGATCGTAACATTATCAGTGCACAATTTGAGCAGAACAGCGTTTACGGCCGTAACTTGGGTTTTCACTGCCGTAATTAATCCATGGAATTTCACGGCCGTAACATATCTTCACGGCCGTAACTAATATTCAAACATTTTTATCCGACTTTTACTGCCGTAAGCGGCGCGAATCAGATTTTCGGGATTTTTAGTATTTCAGTTGATTTGTATTTCCTTTATTGGTTTTTAATTCTTTTTCCAATTTTGGTAATTTTGGTTATTTTAGCTATTGTAGCCTAATTACATTTCTATTCAGAATCAGTTAGGGACTAGGGTTTATTTTGGCCTATTTATATGCTTTTCCATTCAATGAAAAAACAGAATACTTTTGATGAATAAAATTATTGAGTATTTTTACTCTCTCTAAAGGTGAGGATTTTCCCTTTAAACAACGAACTTATCAAGATTCAAATCATGTGGCGTTCAACAAATCGAACTTATCAAAGGAGTGGGCATCATTTGTGGCGTTCAAACCATTACGGTTCTTGTTTTCGCATCGTAACGGGTCTTGTGTTTAATATACCCATGGTTCTTACATCGTGAGGCTCGGGTTGTAGTGTTCTCGTCCGTTCCAACCTGAATTCGGAACTTTGCAAGCGTTATTCCGCGAGCTACGACGCGGACCCCCTCCAGGGTTCGCATCAAAAGAATGAAGGAGAGGCTGATGATAAATTACAACAAAAGAAAGAAAGTAAGAATGTGGTGGACTTACCATTAGAGCCTCGGGATAGGACTGTTGAGATTGAAACTGAGGAATTGAAATTTGAATTAGTTGATCAAACTCCGAATTTTGAAGTAGAGGATAAAAGTGTGGTGGAGGTTTTTGAGCTTGAGAATTTTTAAAATGAATGTGTGGTTGGGCGTGAGAATAAAAATATTGAGCAAGAGAGTGAAAAGATAGAAAGAGGGGAAAAAAATAGACTCGTTGTGAGAAGAGAGGAGGTGGTGATGATTCCTCACCTTATGAAACTAAAAATTCCCTCCCCATTTTTTTTAAATCCTTCTTGCAGGTTCGAAATAACCAGAAGTTTGAGCCCCACCACATACGGCCAAGGAAGCTCACATTTCGATCAATCCATATAATTCAAGTAATGGGGATCTATCGGTTGGTCCTATGGCATGAAAGCAAAGGATTTCCATTTGATCGAAGGAGTGCACTGAAACATCATTAAAAAAGCTATAATTCGGGACGAATCATCCTAAAGAAGGAGGGAATGATGAGAATCATGGCGGGCTTGACAGAAAAATCAAATATTCGAGCCAAAATAAGAATTCAAACCAGATCAAAATGGATCAGAACCGTATTTACGGCCGTAAGCTAGCTTGTCACAGCCGTAAGTCATCACCGGGTGGAAATTAAAGAGTTCCAATATTTTTACAGTTACGGCCGTAAGTTTGTGGTCACGGCCGTAATCCTTCAATAGAAGTACTGTTACGACCGTAAATGATGTTGTCACGGCCGTAAATCCAGATTAACGCAAATCATGCAGATTTTTATTTCCTTAATTTATTTAGTTTGTCTTTATTATTGTTTCCAATTAAATTAGGATTCCATTATGAGAGATTTTATCCATTCCTTAATTAGATTAGATTTTATTTAGTTTCCTAAGTAGACTAGGATTTTTATTCTGGCAGCCTATATAAAGGCGTCTTCATTGTAATATTAAAAAAAGACTTTGGTTAATGAAAAATTGTGTTGAATGGTTTTCCCTCCCAAATATTGTTCTTGACATACTTTCGAACTTATCAAAGATTATCATATCTTTGTGGCGTTCACCAATTGAACTTATCAAAGGCGTGGACAATCTTTGTGGCGTTCCCCCATTATGGTTCTTGTTTCCGCATCGTAACGGGTCTCCGATTTCATATACCCCTGGTTCTTGCGTCGTGATGCTCGGGTTGTAGTGTTATCGTCCTTTCCGACTTGAATCCGCGTGTTCATCGTGACCTTTCTTGATACCTTTTTAAATTTTTCCACATTCTTGGTAGTTCCTGTCATCCATCACTACTTTCAAAATCTTTCATTCCTTTTTGCATCAACTTTCTTGTGTCCAATGAATCATCAAACTTCCTTGCACCTTGGGTTAATTCCACAAGGACCAAATCCGTGACTAGTTTGGTGGGTTCTTTGAGAACTTGAGTAAAGGGATAGAGAGGAAAAAGGCAGAGTGGTGAGATCAATATAGGAAAAAAAGACTTTTGATTAATGAAAATTGCGTTGAGTTATTTCTCTCCCAAATATTGTTCTTGAATGAACTTTCGAACCTATCAAAGATTATCATATCTTTGTGGCGTTCACCAATTGAACTTATCAAAGGCGTATACAACCTTTGTGGCATTCCCCCGTTATGGTTCTTGTTTCCGTATCGTAACGGGTCTCGAGTTTAATATACTCCTGGTTCTTGCGTCTTGAGGCTCGGGTCATAGTGTTACCGTCCGTTCCAACCTGAATTCGGAACTTTCCCGGCGTTCATTCAGCGTGTTCGTCGTGACCCCCTCCCCAGGATCACATCAGAAAGCCCGTAATGCATGGTTCATCGACCTCATTTACTAGGTGTATTGGTGAGACCAAACAGCATAACTAACCATTCATAAAGCCCATATTTGGTCTTGAATGCAGTTTTCCATTCATCCCCCTCCTTCATGCGTATTTGGTCCACTCTTAAGGTGAATTTTACTAAAGACACATGAACCATATAATTCATCAAGCATGTCATCTAACCTAGGTATAGGATGGCGATACTTTACCGTGATATTGTTGATAGCTCTACAATCCACGCACATCCTCCAGGTTACATCCTTCTTGGGCACCAATAAGACCGGCACAGCACATGGGCTCATGCTTTTTCGGACATAGCCCTTGCTTAACAGCTTGTCAACTTGTCGTTGAAGCTCCTTTGTTTCTTCCGGATTGCTTCTATATGCAGGCCTATTTGGAATGACAGCTCCTGGTGCAAAATCAATTTGGTGCTCGATGCCCCGAATGGGTGGCAGCTCACTAGGTATGTCTTTTGGGAATACATCATCAAATTCCTGTAAAAGAGAAACAGCTAGACGGGGGAGGGAGAGTTAGTGTCATCTAGTGGAAGGATGGAGTCCTTGTACATTAGTAAGACCATTGGTTGGTGGTAAAGGACAGCTCTTTTAAGCTCACTCTTTTTGGCAAGGAAGCTTACTTTTCTTTTCTCTCCTCTTTCTTTTCTAGCGCTCGTCACTCCCTCTCCTTTTTCTGAGGCGGAACCCCCAACCCTCTATTTTTCTCTCAGCTCACCTTTTTCTGGGATCGTGGTCCCAATTCTATTTGTCTTCTCTTCCTCACTCTTTAATTTCAACTGATCTTCATAAACTTGTTGTGGGGTTAACGGCATAAGTCTGATACTTTTCCCATCCTTTGTAAAACTGTACCTATTTTTTACCCGTCATGTACCACCCTCCTGTCATATTGCCATGGCCGACCCAACAGGATGTGTCCAGCATGCATTGGAACCACATCACAAATTAACTCATCCTCATACTTCCCGATAGAAAGGTTGATTAACACCTACTTATTCACTTTGATCTCACCGGACTCATTCAGCCATTGTAATTTATAAGGTGGTGTTTGAATATAGGTAAACACAATTTCTCAACAAGAGTGGTACTAACCACGTTGGTACAACTCCCCTAATCAATTATCAAACTACACACTTTATTATTAACAAAGCATCTAGTATGAAATATGTTTTCCCTTTACTCACCCGACTCCCCCACCTTAATTTGGGTACTAAGAGCACGCCTAGTAATAAGGGATTGAGCTACCGCATAATCTCTGTCGTCACAATCACTAGCTTCTTCTAAGGCAGGCATATCCTTAAACTCATCATCATCCTCAACCTCATCCTCCAACACCACCACACCATTTTGCACAACCATTATTTTTTTATTTGGGCATTGTGATGCAATGTGCCCGATTCCCATACACCTAAAACACTTGATGTCCCTATAGTAATGATTGAGCACAAACCTTTTCCTCATTAAACCCTTCAACTCGTTCCAGGTCTCAATAGGTCTTTCGCGGTTCCTCCTCCTACTTGTCACTAATTGATCCCACCACACAAGTGCATAGTCTGCGAATTCTATAACCGCCAACTTCACCTTTTTCCCCTCTGAGTAGTTATTGCAATCAAAAAATTAGTTCTACCTACCTCTCCCACTCAAAGTACACCTCCGAATCACTTTTACCTTGGAAAGCTGGTATGGTCATTTTAATGTTTCCTAAGCTTCTATCCATCCCATCATCATCCCTATTTTCACGCCTATTTCCTCTTCCCCGCCGACCACCACGACCTCTTCTAGGCCCAAGCTAGCCACTGACACATTTTCACTATCATCATCAACACTATCACCTATCTCAACATCATCATCATCATCCCAAACTCCATTTCTTGGATTATTGTCATACCTTTGTGGCCTCCGGATATTAGGAGCCGTGTGCGATTGCTCTCTACGTAGTTGGGCAATTGCTGCACTATGCGTGTCCACGGAGTTTTTAATCACCCCCAACTTCGCATGCCACTTCTCGAATCGTTTTTCCAGTATTGCGAGAAAGTGGAACTGTTGGTTATCCTCCCCTGTCGATGATGTTTCCTTCTGTGACATGGTTAGTGATGAAAAGAAAAGAAATAATTTTTTTTAAGAAAATATATCCTCACGTGTTTAGCACTCGTGTATCACTCTATTCGGCTTTTCCCTTTATTGATCTCACGACTCTGCCTTTTTCCTCTCTATTCCCTTTTCTCAAGTTCTTAAAGAACCCACCAAACTAGTCACGGACTTGGTCTTTGTGGAATTAACTCCAAGTGCTAAACACAAATGGATGAAAATATAATTTGAAGGAATATTGGACTCAAAAAAATTGATGTAAAAGGAATGAAAGATTTTGAAAGTAGTGATTGATGACGAAAACTTCCAAGAATGTGGAAAAATAAAAGATATCAAGAGAGGTCTTCTTGAATATGGAATTGTGTTCTTGGTCTTGCTCTTCACTAATAATTACTCTTTTTTTTTTGCTAATCAAGAATCAATAACAACAAGAATTGAAACTAAGACCAATCTTGCAATAGTGAAGAATTTCAAGAAACCCAAGAATATAATACCGATTCAATGATGGCTCCAAAACAATGAAATCTAATGAAGAAAATGAAACAAAACAAGAATTATATCAAAACCTGGATTTAGAGCCAAACTCTGATACCAAATGATGTGATCCTTGATGGGGAATCACGTAGTCTCGCGGAAATTGAATTAAACACTTGGAAAGTTCCAAATCCAGATTATTAGACGATAACAATATGACCCGACACTTAAGACTCAAGAACCAAGGATGTATCAAATCCCAGACCCGTTAAGATAAGGAATGAAGAACCATAAAGGGGTGAACGCTACAAAGGTTGTCAAATCTTTTGATAAGTTCAAGGGGTTCAATCAAGAACGAAGAAGAATAGGGAAAAACTCACCTAATTTAAGTAATTTCAATAATCATAAAAGTTGTGTTCGTTACAATGACCAAGAAAACCTAATATAGTCCAAAAAAGCGTCAAAATATCCCTAACCGCAAAATTCTTAAAATAAAACGCGGCGCCTTTTTACGGCCATAAATATCGTTCTTACGGCCGTAATTGACCCTCGGGTCCAAAAATTGTTTTAACTCTTACGACCATGTGTTCTTACGGCCGTGTCACGGCCGTAAGTCACGTTCTGAATAAAATTACACAACTCAATTACGGTCGTGAAAATGATCGTTACGGTCGTAAAGCACTTTCTACCCAATTTGTGCGATAACAAAGTTACGGCCGTAAGTCCAGAACTTACGGTCGTAAAAGGCCCTCTGATTTCTTTTCTCCTTGTTCTTTGACCCAAATGCATTTTAACGGTTTTGGCTCATCTTCCATCTTGTCATGCATTGAAAATGGAGTCTTCGACCTTGCACTTGAATATTCATCCACCCAAGCTTGCATAAACCCCTGCATTGCTTGGTTGATCTTCTTAGCCCTCAACCTTATTATTGGTCCCACTGGTACATGCAACGGGTCCTTACTCGTTGGGTCACTCAGGTACTCATCAACATTGCTACCGTCTACTAATTGGATTTTAGAGCTTTCCAGCGTTTATTTCCGCGTGTTCTTGGTGATCCCCATATCGGATCACATCAGCGTGGCAAGGTCAAAAAGCTCTTGGGTCTGTTTTTTAGTGCATTTCGCGATCGCCTGAGAATCAAGACCACGCGATCGCGTGGTTTAATTCCCCAACTCCGTGTCGTTGACACGGTTCTCGGCCCACATCACTTGTACTACCCTCGACTCCTCCTCTATCTTGTCATGCATCGAAAGTAGGGCTTTTGGTCTTGGGTTCACGTACTCATCCAATTTGTGCGATGGAAAAGTTACGGCCGTAACTTCGGCCTTTATGACCGTAAAAGGCCTTCTGCCTCTCGAGTTCGCAGCATATATGATATGAACTCAAGAGGGGGTCCACGTCGTAGATCTCGGAATAATGCTTGGAAAGTTCCGAATTCAGGTTGGAACGGACGACAACACTACAACCCGAGCCTCACGACGTAAGAACTATGGGTATATTAAACCCAGGACCCGTTACGATGCGAAAACAAGAACCGTAATGGTTTGAACGCCACAAAGGATGCCCACGCCTTTGATAAGTTCGATTTGTTGAACGCCACAAATATCCCACAATATTTGATAAGTTCGAAGTTTGTTCAATTCCTGAACAATGTTGAGAAAACACTCAATATATTTTTCATTCATCAAAATCTTACTTTTACATTCAGTGGAAAAACATATAAATAGGCAAAATAAACCCTAGTCTCTAACTGACTCTGAATAGAATTCTAATTAGGCTAAAATAGCTAAAATAACTAAAATTACAAAAATTACCAAATGAATTAAAAACTAAAAATAACCAACTAAACCTAGCCGTAAAACAAAGGCCAAAAACGCGTAACTTGAATTACGGCCATAACAATTGTCTTTACGGCCGTAATAGCCTCTCAGATCAAAATGTAGTTTAGTTTGTTACGGCCGTAACATTTGTTCTTACGGCCGTGAGATACTTGTTGAATAACAAAATTACCAAACTTCAGTTACGGCTGTGAAATCATTCCTTACGGCCTTGAAATTCCATGGATTAGTTACGGCCGTGAAAACCCAAGTTACGGCCATAAACGCTGTTTTACCCAAATATTGTGCTGATAATGTTACGGCTGTTTTACCCAAATATTTCTGATCCTTTGACGTGAATTGAATCTTGACTCGAGCCCAATATGAAACTTGTTCATATTCCCATGTAGATTATTGTTGAATTGCCCGTATCTTGATTTCTCATTTTTACGCCTTTTCCGGATCACATTAGATTCTCATCATTCCCTCCTTCTTCAGGATGATTCGTCCCAAATCATAGCTTTGTTCATGATTTTTAGCTATCCCACCTGGATCAAATGGGAAATTATGGACCCCATGACATGAATTCGATAAGTTGCACTTCTTCAGTCGGTAAGTAGGGATATATTGAAGCACAAACATAATTGGCCCAGGTTGGTGTGAATTAAACCTATAACTGTAATCAACCTGTAAGAAAGATTGAAAACAGAATAAGGTGGGGAATGTTAGTTTCATGAGGTACGAGGTATGAATCCTTGTACTCATGATGTATCACCTCCAACTCTTCTTTTCGAATCACGAGGCTCTTCTCTTCACCCCTTCCTTTTTTTTTCCAACTTCTAGCTGAACCTCTTCAGGTTGTTGGCGGACGGTAACATGGAGACCCGAGCCTCACGACTCAAGTTTCATAATTAAAATATTAAAATATTTTAATATGCTCAATTAAAATATTTACTGTTACTTTCCTTCGAAAAATATAGATTTAAATTTTTATAAATGTTTCATAATTCATATGATTTAGTTTCCACTGTAGTTTCCAAATAATAAACGTGATAAATTTAGTTATTTTTGAGAATTAAAATATTATGAATTGTTTTAAATGAATTTATCCGAATTAAGTTTCCGCTGAAATTTTCAAATGATAAATACGATGTTTAGAATTCAGTTTATTTTCCGCAATAAAATTAGATTTGAAGGAGAAGTGGTGTCCTGGTTTGTTAGAATTCGGGAGTTACATGGTATCTCTTATTGAGTATTCATTATACTCATAGTATTTATATTAAAATATCATATATATGATCGTTGAAGTTGATGAAAATCAGTCGCGATACTCGATGATGGGTCAGGGACAAAGTTATTTTGTATCAAAATTTCCTTTTCGTTATGTTTTGCTCGAAGACTGTTTTCCATATGTCTTTCCTGTTGTGCTTAAAAGTATTTTATAGACTTTTTCCTGCAATGGTAAAAGAGAAAGAAACTGGACAGATTCTTAGTGATGAGTACCTGAGTGGCCCAACGAGTAAGGACCCGTTGCATGTACCGGTGGGACCAATAACGAGGCTAAGGGCTAAGAAGATCAAGCAAAGCAATGCAGGGGTTTATCCAAGCTTGGGTGGATGAATATTCAAGTGCAAGGTCGAAGACTCCATTTTCAATTCATGACTAGATGGAAGATGAGCCAAAACTGTTACAATGTATTTGGGTCAAAGAACAAGGAGAAAAAGAAGGCAGAACGTCTTTTACGGTCGTAAGTGCTGGAGTTACGGCCGTAACCTTGATATCGCACAAATTTGGCAGAAAGTGACTTACGGCCATAACTATCATTTTCACGGCTGTAATTGAGTTGTGGAATTTTATTCAGTATGTGACTTACGGCTGTAAGAACCCATGTCACTGCCGTAAGAGATAAAACAGTTTTTTGGACCCGAGGGTCAATTACGGCCATAAGGTATGTTACGGCCGTAACTAGCGCCGCATTTTGTTTACTGATTTTGCGGCTAGTGTTATTTTTTCGACGCGTTTTTGGACTATATTAGGTTTTCTTTGTCATTGTAAAAACACAACTTTGATGATTATTGAAATTACATTGAATTAGGTGAGTTTATCCCTATTCTTTTCGTTCTTGATTGAACCCCTTGAACTTATCAAATGATTTGACAACCTTTGTCGAGTCATATTGCTATCGTCTAATAATCTGGATTTGGAACTTTCCAAATGTTTATACAATTTCCGCGAGACTACGTGATTCCCCAACAAGGATCACATCGCTTAGGGTCAATTGAATGTGCAATTATGAACTCCAAAAAAGTGATTTGAGACTCTAAAAATACTGAAGCATCCATCTTTGAGTCTTCTCTAAACGAGCAAAAAAATTACTCAATTTGGATATGTGTGGAACAAGATATACATTTTTAAGTATCAAAAGGTCAATCTGAAGTTTATGTGCAGTACCTCACTGTTTTTAATAAAACGTTTACATCTTATGATATTGATAATTTTCCATATTTTAGTATATGAAACTACTTGAAAATATCTTTCTAATGCCACAGATTTCATAGAAAACGAAGTTGGGATGAATTTTATAAAAATGTTTGAACTGGCTGCCCCCAACCAGCTGTGACTGCACCGAGTTCGGATATTGTAAAGAATAATTTTAGGTCATCATGTACTTCAGCTGGCCATAAAATTTTACAGAGATATTTTACTATAAGTTGAAAATAAATTTCCATTATATAATTCAAATTTCTTTAGAATTTTTCCATGTAAGACATAATTGTTATGTAAAGTACGTGACACTTGGAAGTAATGTGATGTGAACCCGGGAGGGGGTCCGGGTCGTACCTCGGGGAATAAACGCTTGGAAAGTTTCGAATTCAAGTTGGAACGGACGAGAACCGATGTGATCCGGAAAAGGCATCAAAAATGAGAAATCAAGATACGGATAATTCAACAATATTCTACATAGGAAAATGAACAAGTTTCATGTTCGGCTCAAGTCAAGATTCAATTCACGTCAAAGGATCAGAAATCAAGGCAGAAAGGCTTTTACGGCCGTAACTTCCATAATTACAGCCGTAACATTATCAGCGCACAACTTGGGCAGAACAGCATTTACAGTCGTAACTTGGGTTATCACGGCCATAACTAATCCATGTAATCTCACGGCTGTAGCATCAATCTTAACGGCCATAACTAATATTGAAACATTTTGATCCGAGAAGGACTTACGGCCGTAAGTCCGACTTTTACGGCCATAAGCGGCGCGAATCAGATTTTCGAGATTTTAGTATTTCTGTTGATTTGTACTTTATTGGATTTTAATTCTTTTTCCAATTTTGGTAATTTTAGTAATTTTAGTTATTTTAACTATTTTAGCCTAATTAGAATTCTATTCAGAGTCAGTTAGCGACTAGGGTTTATTTTGCCTATTTATATGCTTTTCCATTCAATGTGAAAAAAGATTTTGATGAATGAAAAATATATTGAGTGTTTTCTCAACATTGTTCTGGAATTGATCAAAATTCGAACTTATCAAATATTGTGGGATATTTGTGGCGTTCAACAAATAGAACGTATCAAAGGCGTGGGCATCCTTTGTGGCGTTCAAACCATTACGGTTCTTGTTTCCGCATCGTAATGGGTCTTGGGTCGTGAGGGTTGTAGAGTTATTTCGCGAGCTAGGACGCGGAACCCCTCCCGGGTTCGCATCATATGGTATCAGAGCTGGACTCTGAATTCAGGTTCTTGTGTTTTATTCTATCCCAGTTTGATTTTGTGTTTTTATAATAGAGTCTGTACAAAATTATCCATATCTTGTTATTGAGTTTTTTTTTCTTGAGTTTACTTGATGTGATCCGGAAAAGGCGTCAAAAATGAGAAATAAAGATACGGGCAATTCAACAATATTCTACATGGGAAAATGAACAAGTTTCATGTTGGGCTCGAGTCGAGATTCAAATCAGATCAATTAATGTCAAAGGATCAGAAAATTGGGAAGAAACTGACTTACGGCCGTAACACCCATTTTTACTGCCGTGATGATGTGATCCGGAAAAGGCGTAAAAAAAGAGAAATCAAGATACGGGCAATTCAACAATATTCTACATGGAAAAATGAACAAGTTTCGTGTTGGGCTCGAGTCGAGATTCAAATCACGTCAACGGATCAGAAAATCAGAATATTGGGCAGAAGATGCATTACGGCCGTAACATTGTTTCTCACGGCCGTAACTTATGGATTTCACGGCCGCATCACATTCCTCACGGCCGTAAATGAAAATTGGTATTTTTGTTCAGAAGGAGATTTACGGCCATAACATCAATCTTCACGGCCGTAACTAATATGGTGACATTTTGATCAGAGAAGGACTTACGACCGCAAGTCCGACTTTTACGGCCGTAAGCGGTGCAAATCAGATTTTTCGGGATTAAAGTATTTCAGTTGATTTGTATTTCCTTGAGTGGTTTTTAATTCTTTTTCTAATTTTGGTAATTTTGGTTAATTTATTCATTTTAGCTATTTTAGCCTAATTGGAATTCTATTAAGAGTCAGTTAGCGATTATGGTTTATTTTGCCTATTTATATGCTTTTCCATTCAATGTAAAAAAAGAATACTTTTGATGAATAAAATTATTGAGTGTTTTTACTTTCTCTAAAGGTGAGGATTTTCCCTTTAAACATCGAACTTATCAAGATTGAAATCTTGTGGCGTTCAACAAATCGAACTTATCAAGGATCTAGAAATTCCTTGTGGCGTTCGCCCTTTGTGGTTCTTATCTCCGCATCGTAACGGATCTCGGGTTTAATATACCCCTGGTTCTTGCGTCGTGAGGTCGGGGTTGCATTGTTATCGTCCGTCTCGGAACTTTCCAGGCGTTATTCCGCGAGCTACGACGAGGACCCCCTCCCGGGTTCTCATCATATGGTATCAGAGTGGGCCTGACGGGAAAATCTATAATTCAAGCCAAAACAAGAAGTCAAGCAGGTTCGGAGAACGTCAAAGATCATAAAATTGTTCTTAGCTTCTTTTCCGGATCACATCATCCCCTCTTCCATTAAGATGATTCGTCCCGAATCATAAAGCTGTTCTTAGCTTGCTCGCTTGGTTTAGCAATGAACCTTCTTCGTACAAGCAATGTTTGATCTTTGACGTTCTCCGAACCTGCTTGACTTCTTTGTTTGGCTTGAATTATAGATTTTCCCGTCAAGTCCACCCTGATTCATACCATTCCCTCCTTCTTTAGGATGATTCGTCCCGAATCATGGTGTTGTTCTTGAAAAATCAAACTGTACCTCCTGGATCAAACGAAAAATTGTCGATTCCCTGACATGCATTCAATAAATGATACTCCTCCAATTTGTAGACAAGAAGGTATTGAAACACGAGGGGAATTGACCAAGGTTGATGTAAATCAAAATTCCATGCACAATAAACCTGCAAGAAAGATTTAAAAAACCATTAAAGGAAATACAAATCAACTGAAACACTAAAATCCCGAAAAATCTGATTTGCACCGCTTACGGCTGTAAAATTCGGACTTACGGCCGTAAGTAAGGCTCTGATCAAAATGTCACCATATTAGTTACGGAGCCCACTAAGGTATGACTTCAACCCACAGTTTAGAGCTAGGAATGAACATGTTGAGGTTGTTGATAGTGATGAAGATAGTGGTGAATTGTCTATTACTAGTGTTGGTAGGAGACGAGATCGGGGAGAAAGACGTGATAGGAGATATAGGTGTGATCGTAGGGATAATGTAAATGGGAATGTTGGTAATATTAAAATGTCCATTCCCTCATTTCAAGGTAAAAGTAATCAGGACGTTTATTTTGAATGGGAAAAGAGGGTAGAATTAATTTTTGATTGTCATAATTATTCTGAAGCTAAAAAGGTTAAATTGACAGTCGTAGAATTGACTGATTATGCTATAGTATGGTGTGATCAATTGGTTACTAGTAAAAGGAGGAATGGGGAGAGGCCTATTGAGAAAACGATTTGTGCCTTGACATTACTATAGGGATCTCTACCAAAAACTACAAACCCTTTCCCAAGGTAGTAAGAGTGTGGAGGATTACCATAGGGAGATGGAGGTTGCCATGATTATGGCAAATATAGAGGAAGACCCGGAGGCAACCATGGCTAGGTTTTTAAATGGTTTAAATCGAGATATTGCTAATGTTATTGAATTGCAGTATTATATCGATTTGGAGGAGATGCTTCACATTGCCATGAAAGTGGATCGACAATTAAAAAGGAAGGGAACTTCAAAATTCTCTACAAGTTACAATTCTTTTGGTAAGTCTACATGGAGCGGGACTTCTAAAAATGATGGGGTTGTGCAGAAAAATAAATTTGAGGCACCGAAGGGAAAAATAGAGCCACCCATCAAAGATAAAATTGCTTCTGATTCTCAAACTCCTAGGACTAGAGATATTCGTTGCTTTAAATGTTCCGGCTTAGGACATATTTCTTAACAATGTCCAAATAAACGAATATTGGTTATGCGTGATGGGGTATTAAGTTCGGAGGACGAGAAGTGGAGGATGAGTATAAGGATATGCCAGCTCTAGAGGATGTTAGTGAAAATGATGATGGGGACTATATAGTAGCTAAATCACTTGTCACTAGGAGAGACCTTAGTACTCGAGTTAAGGTGGAAGAGTCGGGTGAGCAGCGAGAAAATATATTTCATACTAGGTGCTTTGTAAATAACAAGGTGTGTGATGAGTTCCGGAGTGGCTCGAAGAACGTTGACCCGTTGCACGTGCCCGTAGGACCAATAACGAGACAAAGAGCCAAAAGAATCAAGCAGGCAATGCAAGGATTCATGCAAGCGTGGATGGACGAGTGCTCTAGTGCAAAGACTTTATTTACGTTGCATAAGAATGTGGAAGAGGAGCCAAAGTTATTGCAATGCATTTGGATCAAGGAAGAACAAGAAATTGGGCAGCAGCTGAGTCACGGCCGTAAAGACTGAAATCACGGCCGTAACGGATTCACGGCCGTAAAGCCAATATTACGGCCGTAACACGACAATGGCGAAATTTTGCAGAAGAGGACTTACGGCCGTAACCCACATCTTCACGGCCGTAAAGAGTTTGGTATCTTTTAGTTCAGAATGTTGATTACGGCCGTAAAGGTCATTTTCACGGCCGTAACATATGTTGTCAATTTTTAATCCGTAGCGTGATTACGGCCGTAAAGGTTGTTTTCACGGCCGTAAATTAGGTTCCGAATTTTAAGTTAATATTAGGCGTTTTTAGCTTTTTAGTTTAGGTTGAATTCTAGTTTATTTTTAGTTGCTTTATTTTCTTTGCCTATATATATGGCTTTATTCAGCATTGTAAAACACAACTTTATTCTTGAGATTAATGATATTGAAGGTGAGATATTCCCTTATATTTTCTTCGTGTTCTCGTCGAACAAATTAAACTTATCAAAGGATTTGACAACCTTTGTGGCGTTCCCCCTTTGTGGTTCTTATCTCCGCATCGTAACGGGTTTTGGGTTTAATATACCCATAGTTCTTGCGTCGTGAGGTCGGGGTTGCATTGTTACCGTCTACTATCTTGGATTTTAGAGCTTTCCGGCGTTTAATTCCGCGTGTTCTTGGTGATCCCCATAACGGATCACATCAGTGTGTAGTTTGATAATAGATGGTGGTAGTTGTGCGAACGTTGCTAGCACTATTCTATTGGAGAAATTGTGCCTACCTATACTAAAACACCCTAGGCCATATAAACTACAATGGTTAAATGAATCGGGTGAGATTAAGGTGAATAAACAGTTGGTAGTTGATTTGGCGATTGGGAAGTATGAAGATAGCGTTGTTTGTGATGTGGTACCCATGCATGGCTTTAAAAATAGGTATTCCTTGTTGGACAGGCCATGTAAATTCGATAGGAAGGTCATTCATGATGGCTTTAAAAATAGGTATACCTTGACCAAGGATGAGAAAAATTTCAAACTAATGCCGTTGTCACCTCAAGAGGTCTATGAAGACCAATTGAAATTAAAAAGTGAGGAAGAGAGAAAGAGGGTCGGGACCACGATCCCGGAAAAAGGAGAGTTGAGTGAATAGAAGAGGGTCGGGACCACGATCCTGAAAAAGGAGAGTTGTGTGAAAAACTGAGAGTTGGGACCACGATCCCAGAAAAAGGAGAGGGTGTGAAGAGTGCAGTAAAAATAAAAGAGAGAATACAAAAGTGAGCTTCTACGCAAAACAGAGTGATATCACCAAAGCTATTTCCACAAATAAGCCAGTGATTTTACTAATGTACAAGGAATCTCTCCTTGTACTTGATGAAGCTAACCACTCCCTCCCCAGTTTAGTTGTGTCTCTTTTGCAGGAATTTGCAGATTTATTGACTTCGTGCCGGGAGCAGTCATTCCAAACATGCCACCTTATATGAGCAATCCAGAAGAGACCAAAGAGCTACAAAAGCAGGTTGAAGAGCTGTTAAAAAAGGGCTATGTTAGGGAAAACATGAGCCCATGTGTAGTACCAGTTTTGTTGGTGCCAAAAAAAGATGGGACTTGGAGGATGTGCGTGGATTGTAGAGCAGTCAACAATATTACGGTAAAGTATCGTCATCCCATACCTAGACTTGATGACATGCTTGATGAACTATATGGTGCTTGCATGTTTAGCAAAATAGACCTTAAGAGTGGTTATCACCAAATTCGTATGAAATAAGGTGATAAATGGAAAACCGCCTTCAAATCCAATTATGGTTTATATGAATCCGGTTATGCCATTCGGCCTCTCAAATGCACCTACCACTTTTATGAGACTAATGAACCATGTTTTACGTACTTACATTGGAAAATTCGTTGTGGTATACTTTGACGACATTTTGGTATATAGTAAGAACTTAGGTGATCACATTGAACATTTAAGATCTGTTCTGGAAGTTTTGAATACCGAAAAACTATATGCGAATTTTAAAAAGTGTACTTTTTGCATGGAAAAGGTAATTTTTCTTAGGATTGTTGTTAGTGCTACTGGTGTAGAGGTAGATGAGGATAAAATTCGTGCTATTAAAGAATGGCCAACTCCCAAAAGTATTACGGAGGTTAGGAGCTTCCACGGGTTGGCTGGGTTTTATAGGAGATTTGTTAAGGACTTTAGCACACTTGCAGCACCACTCACAGAAATAGTCAAGAAAAGTGTAGGATTCCATTGGGGGGAAGCACAAGAAAATGCTTTTAAAATGCTTAAGGATAGGTTATGTTCTGCACCGGTTTTAGCTTTACCTAACTTTAACCAAACCTTTGAGATTGAATGTTATGTATCAGGAATAGGGATTGGAGGTGTTCTTATGCAGGAAAAAAGGCCGACTGCATTTTTCAGTGAAAAGCTGAGTGGGGCAGTTTTGAATTATCCTACCTACGACAAGGAGCTTTATGCTCTTGTGCGTGCCTTAGAGACATGGGAGGACTATTTGTGGCCAAAGGAATTCGTTATACACACTGTGATGTGATCCGGAAAAGGTGACATAAAAGGAGAAATCAAGACACGGGCAATTCAACAATATTCTACATGGAATTTCATGGTCGTGATATCAATCTTCACGACCGTAACTAATATTGAGACATTTTGATCCGAGAGGGACTTACGGCCTTATTGATGTGTTCCGGACCCCCGACAATCGGAGTCATAGCAGGCTTGACGAAAAAAGTTAAATATTCAAGCCAAATAAAAGTGCAATCCAGTCAACCATGTCGGAATTGGATTGATAATATATATTTTTCGAGTAGAAATAGGTCACTGAGCAAGACTCATGGGCTAATGCCATTGAGCCCATTGATTTTAGGGACAAATTCCATCGTTTGGGGCTTCAAATTGGCAAATCAATGATGCAGACGGAAATTTACTATATTTCCGTAATTATAGGATTTTTAATTATTTTGTTTCCTTTTGATTTTTAGGTTGTTTTCCTAATTTAGTATTCTAATTTAATTAGAATTCTGTTCAGAGTCAGTTAGCGATTAGGTTTTATTTTGCCTATTTATATGCTTTTCCATTCAATGTAAAAAAGAATACTTTTGATGAATAAAATTATTGAGTGTTTTTACTCTCTCTAAAGGTGAGGATTTTCCCTTTAAACAACGAACTTATCAAAATTCAAATCTTGTGGCTTTCAACAAATCGAACTTATCAAGGATCTGGACATTCCTTGTGGCGTTCCCCCTTTGTGGTTCTTATCTCCGCATCGTAACGGGTTTTGAGTTTAATATACCCATAGTTCTTGCGTCGTGAGGTCGGGGTTGCATTGTTATCGTCCGTTCCAACCTGAATTCGGAATTTTCCAAGCGTTATTCCGCGAGCTACGACAAGGACCCCCTCCCGGGTCAATTTCTCCTGCACCTCCTCATAAATAATTTTATCGACATGATTAGGCACCTCCTCAACACTACACAAATTTTTATCTTCTAACTCGTTCCTCAAGTCTCCCTCCTTCTTTTAAACATTCATTTCCTGACACTCCAATTTTAAATCCCCTCCAATCTTACTTTCACCCTGTTTAGCTTCAGCCTCCCTTTCACTCTCCCTCTTTTTTAACTTCACTTCTTTTCTAGCCTTCCGTTCATACATCATCCTTTCCTCATAAATTTCTATTCGACTCTTCAAAAGCGCCCTTGCATTAATCTCTTCATCCCAATCAACTGCAATCCCAACCCTAGGTTTATGGATACGCCTATATTCCCTTTCATGTTGTTGAGCAAGTTCTGCACTATGCAAATCTACCGAGTTTTTAACCTTCCCAAACTTCGTATCTAATCTTGCATCAAATTTCGTTTCCAATTTTAAAGCTAACTCCTCAAACCGTTTCTTCATCATGACAAGTAGAGAAGATTGATGGTTATCTTTCCTAGATGATGAATTTTCGTGAAATTTGGACATTGTGGAATGTAATGGAATAATAGTTTGACACAAGTACTAATAATGCATTTCAATTTTGACTTGGAAAGGAAAAAAATATCAAGAATTTTAAAGAAATTCAAGAAAGTGGTTCTTGAATTTTGACTAGAAAGGAAAGAATATCAAGAATTTTAATTTGACTTGGAAGGTAAGGAATTATCAAGAATTTAAGGAAATTCAAGAAAGTTGGTTCTTGAGTTTCGGATTGACTTTTTTTTTTTTTTTTTTTTTTGAATTATGATGAATTTTTGGGATTAATAAAAATAAAATGTATATTTTTAGTAAAATCCGAAAATTCGACCCGAACGCAACAAAACAAACGGGACAGGATTTGGATAAGAATCGAATAAAATAAACAATATCGAATTTTTGATGGATTTTTGTATGGATCAAATAACGAAAAAAATTTCTGGCAAGAAGAACAAAAAAAATTGAAAACAAAGACTCAAATAACAAAAATAGGATATGGATTATTTTTATGGGACTCGATGATAAACATAAAAATCAAACTGGATAGAAAAACACAAGAACCTGAATTCAGAGTCCAGCTCTGATACCATATGATGAGAACCCGGGAGGGGGTCCTCGTCGTAGCTCGCGGAATAACGCTTCGAAAGTTCCAAATCCAGGTTGGAACGGACGATAACAATGCAACCCTGACCTCACGACGCAAGAACCAGGGGTATATTAAACCCGAGACCCGTTACGATGCGGAGATAAGAACCACAAAGGGGGAACGCCACAAGGAATGTCCAGATCCTTGATAAGTTCAATTGTTTCAAGGGAAAATCATCACCTTTAGAGAGAGTAAAAACACTCAATAATTTTATTCATTAAAAGTATTCTGTTTTTACATTGAATTGAAAAGCATATAAATAGGCAAAATAAAACCTAATCGCTAACTGACTCTGAATAGAATTCTAATTAGGCTAAAACAGTTAAAATAACTAAAATAAACAAAATTACCAAAATTACCAAAAATAATTAAAACTAAAATAACCAACTAAACCCTAGCCGCAAAACAAAAGCCAAAAAACGCGTAACTTGAATTACAACCGTAACAATTGTCTTTACGGCCGTAATAGCCTCTCGGATCAAAATGTAGTTTAGTTTGTTACGGCCGTAACATTTGTCCTTACGGCCGTGAGATACTTGCTGAATAACAAAATTACCAAAATTCAGTTACGGTCGTGAAATCATTCCTTACGGCCGTGAAATTACATGAATTAGTTACGGCCGTGAGAACCCAGGTTACGGCCGTAAACGCTGTTCTGCCCAAATTGTGCGCTGATAATGTTACGGCCGTAATTGTGGAAGTTACGGCCGTAAAAGCCCTTCTGCCTTGATTTCTGATCCTTTGACGTGAATTGAATCTTGACTCGAGCCCAACATGAAACTTGTTCATTTTCCCATCTAGAATATTCTTGAATTGCCTGTATCCAGATTTCTCATTTTTTGACGCCTTTTCCGAATCACATCATCCCCTCTTCCTTTAAGATGATTCGTCCCGAATCATAACATTGTTCTTAGAGCTTCTTTTCCGGATCGCATCAGTCTGCTTAGGACAAAAAAGGGTAAAGACTCAATATTTGTGGTGGTAGAACGATTTAGCAAAATGGCGCATTTTATTCCTTGTAATAAAACTGATGATGCAACAAACATAGCTGACCTATTCTTTAGGGAAGTTGTAAGACTCCATGGGGTGGGTACCTAGGAGTATTGTGTCTGATAGGGATGTTAAGTTCCTAAGCTATTTTTGGAAAGTCTCTTGGGGAAAGATGGGTACTAAATTGTTGTTTTCTACTACATGTCACCCGCAAACTGATGTTCAAACGGAGGTAGTTAATAGGACATTAATCCAACTTTTGCGCACTATAATAAATAAGAATTTAAAAAGTTGGGAGGATGATGTGATCCGTTATGGGGATCACCAAGAACACGCGGAATTAAACGCCGGAAAGCTCTAAAATCCAAGATAGTAGACGGTAACAATGCAACCCCGACCTCACGACGCAAGAACTATGGGTATATTAAACCCAAAACCCGTTACGATGCGGAGATAAGAACCACAAAGGGGGAACGCCACAAAGGTTGTCAAATCCTTTGATAAGTTTAATTTGTTCGACGAGAACACGAAGAAAATATAAGGGAATATCTCACCTTCAATATCATTAATCTCAAGAATAAAGTTGTGTTTTACAATGCTGAATAAAGCCATATATATAGGCAAAGAAAATAAAGCAACTAAAAATAAACTAGAATTCAACCTAAACTAAAAAGCTAAAAACGCCTAATATTAACTTAAAATTCGGAACCTAATTTACGGCCGTGAAAACAACCTTTACGGCCGTAATCACGCTACGGATTAAAAATTGACAACATATGTTACGCCCGTGAAGATGTGGGTTACGGCCGTAAGTCCTCTTCTGCAAAATTTCGCCATTGCCTCTTGGCTGCAACTTAGACTTTCTTAGGGTTGGGAATCGCTCCTTTCGCAAGTGCACCCACACCCAATCACCTGGCTCGAACGTCACTTGCCTCCTACCTTTGTTGGCATGAGTCGCATAACGCTCATTTTTCTTTTCAATTTGTCCTTTCACCCTCTCATGAAGTTCTTTCACAAACTTAGCCTTTTTCGCCCCGTCCAAACTGCTCCGTTCATCTGCAGGTAAAGGAATTAAATCAAGAGGAGTTAGCGGGTTGAAACCATAAACAACTTCAAAAGGTGAACATGAAGTAGTAGAATGCACAGATCGATTATAAGCAAATTCCACAAATGGCAAACATTCCTCCCAACTTTTTAGATTCTTATTTATTATAGTGCGCAAAAGTTGGATTAATGTCCTATTAACTACCTCGGTTTGACCATCAGTTTGTGGGTGACATGTAGTTGAAAATAACAATTTAGTACCCATTTTCCCCCACAAGACTTTCCAAAAGTAGCTTAGGAACTTAACATCCCTATCAGACACAATACTCCTAGGTATCCCATGGAGTCTTACAACTTCCCTAAAGAATAGGTCCGCTATGTTAGTTGCGTCATCAGTTTTATTACAAGGAATAAAATGCGCCATTTTGCTAAACCTGTCTACCACCACAAATATCGAGTCTTTACCTTTTTTTGTCCTAGGAAGACCTAACACAAAATCCATAGATATATCTACCCAAGGTTCATTAGGTACGGGCAAAGGTGTATACAAACCTTGTGGCAAGACTCTAGACTTAGATTGTTTACAAGTTATGCATCTTTCACAAATATGGTGAACATCCCTTTTCATTTTAGGCCAATAAAAATGTTCTTGTAAAGTTTCTAACGTCTTAAGAACACCAAAGTGTCCCATTAACCCCCCACCATGAGTCTCACGCACTAGCAATTCACGCATAGAACAATTAGGCACACAAAGTTTACTTTCCCTAAACAAATAGCCTTCATGCCTATAAAATTTATCAATTGCACCCTTTTCACATGAAGCATAAATGGTAGAAAAATCAGGGTCATTAACATATATACCTTTTATATACTCGAACCCAAGCAGCTTCGCATTTAAAGAAGTTAAGAGAACATACCTGCGAGAAAGGGCATCTGCTACCACATTCTCCTTACCTTGCTTATAGCGAATGACATATGGAAATGTCTCAATGAATTCTATCCAACGGGCGTGTCGTTTGTTTAGTTTACCTTGTCTCTTGAGGTGTTTCAGTGACTCGTGGTCAGTGTGTATAACGAATTCCTTTGGCCACAGATAGTGCTGCCATGTTTCCAAGGCACGAACAAGAGCATAAAGCTCCTTGTCGTAGGTCGGATAATTCAAAATTGCCCCACTCAGCTTTTCACTAAAAAATGCAATCGGTCTTTTTTCCTGCATAAGAACAGCTCTAATACCTATTCCTGATGCATCACATTCAATCTCAAAGGTTTGGTTAAAGTTAGGTAAAGCTAAAACCGGTGCAGAACATAACCTATCCTTAAGCATTTTAAAAGCATTTTCTTGTGCTTCCCCCTAATGGAATCCTACACTTTTCTTGACTATTTCTGTTAGTGGTGCTGCAAGTGTGCTAAAATCTTTAACAAACCTCCTATAAAACCCAGCCAACCCGTGGAAGCTCCTAACCTCCGTAATACTTTTGGGAGTTGGCCATTCTTTAATAGCACGAATTTTCTCCTCATCTACCTCAACACCATTAGAACTAACGACAAAACCAAGAAAAATTACCTTTTCCATGCAAAAAGTACACTTTTTAAAATTAGCATATAGTTTCTCAGTTTTCAAAACTTCCAAAACAGATCTTAAATGTTCGATGTGATCACCTAAGTTCTTACTATATACCAGAATGTCATCAAAGTATACCACGACAAATTTACCAATGTAAGCACGCAAGACATGATTCATTAATCTCATAAAAGTGCTAGGTGCATTTGAGAGGCCGAACGGCATAACCATCCATTCATATAAACCATATTTGGTTTTGAAGGCGGTTTTCCATTCATCACCTTCTTTCATACGAATTTGGTGATAACCACTCTTAAGGTCTATTTTACTAAAAATACTAGCACCATAAAGTTCATCAAGCATGTCATCAAGTCTAGGTATGGGATGGCGATACTTTACCGTAATATTGTTGACTGCCCTACAGTCCACGCACATCCTCCAAGTCCCATCCTTTTTGGGTACCAACAGAATTGGTACTGCACATGGGCTCATGCTTTCCCGAACATAGCCCTTTTTCAGCAGCTCTTCAACCTGCTTTTGTAGCTCCTTGGTCTCTTCTGGATTGCTCCTATAAGCTGGCCTGTTTGGAATGACCGCTCCTGGCACGAAGTCAATCTGGTGTTCAATCCCTCGAATTGGCGGTAGCCCACTAGGAATATCCTCGGGAAATAAATCTGCAAATTCCTGCAAAAGAGACATAGCTATACTGGGGAGGGAGTGGTTAGCTTCATCAAGCACAAGGAGGGATTCCTTGTACATTAGTAAAATCACAGGTTTATTTGTAGAAATAGCTTTGGTGATATCACTCTGTTTTGCGTAGAAGCTTACCTTTGTTTTCTCTCTTTTACTGGCACTCTTCACACCCTCTCCTTTTTCTGGGATCGTGGTCCCAACTCTCGGTTTTTCACACAACTCTCCTTTTTCCGGGATCGTGGTCCCGACCCTCTTCTGTTCACTCAACTCTCCTTTTTCCGGGATCGTGGTCCCGACCCTCTTTCTCTCTTCCTCACTTTTTAATTTCAATTGGTCTTCATAGACCTGTTGAGGTGACAAAGGCATTAGTTTGACATTTTTCCCATCCTTAGTGAAGGTATACCTATTTTTAAATCCATCATGAATAACCTTCCGATCGAATTGCCATGGCCTGCCCAACAAGATGTGCCCCGCATGCATGGGTACCACATCACAAACCACCCTATCTTCATACTTCCCAATCGCCAAATCAACTACCACTTGTTTATTTACCTTAATCTCACCCGATTCATTTAACCACTGTAGCTTATACGGCCTAGGGTGTTTTAGCATAGGTAGGCACAATTTCTCTACTAAAGTAGTGCTGGCAACGTTCGCACAACTACCCCCATCTATTATCAAACTACACACTTTGTTATTCACAAAACACCTAGTATGAAATATATTTTCTCGCTGCTCACCCGACTCCTCCACCTTAACTTGAGTACTAAGGGCTCTCCTAGTGACAAGTGATTTAGCTACTGCATAGTCCGCATCATCATTTTCACTAACATCCTCTAGAGCTGGCATATCCTTATACTCATCCTCCACTTCTCCCCCTTTCTCATCCTCCGAACTTAATACCCCATCATGCATAACCAATATTCGTTTATTTGGACATTGTGAAGAAATATGTCCTAAACCGGAACATTTAAAGCAACGGATATCTCTAGTCCTAGAAGCTTGAGAGTCAGAAGTAATTTTACCTTTGTTGGGTGGCTCTACCTTTCCCTTCGATGCCTCAAATTTATTTTTCTGCACAACCCCTTCATTTTTGGAAATCCCACTCCACGTAGACTTACCAAAAGAATTGGAACTTGTAGAGAATTTGGAAGTTCCCTTCCTTTTTAACTGTCGCTCCACTTTCATGGACATGTGAAGCATTTCCTCCAAATCGATATAATGCTGCAATTCAATAACATTAGCAATATCTCGATTTAAACCATTTAAAAACCTAGCCATGGTTGCCTCCGGGTCTTCCTCTATATTAGCCCGAATAATGGCAACCTCCATCTCCCTATGGTAATCCTCTACACTCTTACTACCTTGGGAAAGGGTTTGTAATTTTTGGTAAAGATCCCTATAGTAATGTCCAGGCACAAATCGTTTTCTCATAAGGGCCTTCAACTCATCCCAAGTTTCAATAGGCCTCTCCCCATTTCTCCTTTTACTAGTTACCAATTGATCCCACCATACTATAGCATAATCAGTAAATTCTACGACTGCCAATTTAACCTTCTTAGCTTCAGAATAATTATGACAATCGAAAATTAATTCTACCCTCTTTTCCCATTCAAAATAAACGTCCGGATTACTCTTACCCTGAAACGAGGGAATGGACATTTTAATGTTACCAACATGTCCATCTACATCATCCCTACGATCACGCCTATATCCCCTATCACGTCTTTCTCTCCGATCTCGTCTCCTACCAACACTAGTAATAGACAATTCACCACTATCCTCATCACTATCAACAACCTCAACATGTTCATTCCTAGCTCTAAATTGTGGGTTGAAGTCATACCTTAGTGGTCTCCGTAAATTAGGGAAATTGCGCGGTTGTTCCTGACGTGGTTGAACATTTCTCGCACCTCGTGTCTCCCCCGGATTATTATCCCTTTCCACATTCACGCCGGATTGTGGACCAAATTTTGCTTCCAACTTGGCATCCAACCTCGCTTCCCATTTTGCCAAACGTTCCTCCACCATTGCAAGCATTTTAAAATCTTGAAGATCCTTTTCCGTTGACGAAACTTCCTTCTGCGACATGGTTAGTAATAAAGAAAAGAGAAAAAAATATTAAATAAAGATCCTCACGTGTTTTATCGCTCGTGTATCACTCAATTTGGCTTTTTCCCTCTATTATTCTCACCACTCTGCCTTTTTCCTCTCGATTCCCTTTTTCCCACGTTCTCAAAGAACCCATCAAACTAGTCACGGATTTGGTCCTTGTGGAATAAACCCCAAAGTCCAAATAAGGAAAGTTGATGGAAAATATTGGAATTAGGAAATTTAAGAAAGAAATTATGGAAACAAGAATTCTATTGCAAGAAGAAGTTTTATGGAAACAAGAATAAAGAATTTTATGGAAACAAGGATTTGTTGGAAAGATTTGCCAAATATTATTTTCTTGATTTCTTGTTCGAATCAACAACACTACTTTTCTTCCTCTTTTTTTTTTTTTTTTTTTTTTTTTTTTGTGAATAATTAATAACTGGAAATAAAAGAAAAAGAACTGAAATACTAAATAATTGGATTTAGAGACAGGCTCTGATACCAGATGATGTGATCCGTTATGGGGATCACCAAGAACACGCGGAATTAAACGCCGGAAAGCTCTAAAATCCAAGATAGTAGACGGTAACAATGCAACCCCAACCTCACGACGCAAGAACTATGGGTATATTAAACCCAAAACCCGTTACGATGCGGAGATAAGAACCACAAAGGGGGAACGCCACAAAGGTTGTCAAATCCTTTGATAAGTTTAATTTGTTCGACGAGAACACGAAGAAAATATAAGGGAATATCTCACCTTCAATATCATTAATCTCAAGAATAAAGTTGTGTTTTACAATGCTGAATAAAGCCATATATATAGGCAAAGAAAATAAAGCAACTAAAAATAAACTAGAATTCAACCTAAACTAAAAAGCTAAAAACGCCTAATATTAACTTAAAATTCGGAACCTAATTTACGGCCGTGAAAACAACCTTTACGGCCGTAATCACGCTACGGATTAAAAATTGACAACATATGTTACGCCCGTGAAGATGTGGGTTACGGCCGTAAGTCCTCTTCTGCAAAATTTCGCCATTGTAGTGTTACGGCCGTAATTTTGGCTTTACGGCCGTGAATCCGTTACGGCCGTGATTTCAGTCTTTACGGCCGTGACTCAGCTGCTGCCCAATTTCTTGTTCTTCCTTGATCCAAATGCATTGCAATAACTTTGGCTCCTCTTCCACATTCTTATGCAACGTAAATAAAGTCTTTGCACTAGAGCACTCGTCCATCCACGCTTGCATGAATCCTTGCATTGCCTGCTTGATTCTTTTGGCTCTTTGTCTCGTTATTGGTCCTACGGGCACGTGCAACGGGTCAACGTTCTTCGAGCCACTCCGGAACTCATCAGAGGAATGTTTGCCATTTGTGGAATTTGCTTATAATCGATCTGTGCATACTACTACTTCATGTTCACCTTTTGAAGTTGTTTATAGTTTCAACCAGCTAACTCCTCTTGATTTAATTCCTTTACCTGTAAATGAAAGGAGCAGTTTGGACGGGCGAAAAAGGCTAAGCTTGTGAAAGAACTTCATGAGCGTTATGCGCCTCATGCCAACAAAGGTAGGAGGCAAGTGACGTTCAAGCCGGGTGATTTGGTGTGGGTGCTGATGAGAATCATTTCGGGCTTGACAGAAAATTAAATATTCAAGCCAAAACAAGAATTCAAACAGGTTCAGAGAGCTTCAAAGATCAAATCAGGTTAAAATGGATCAGAACTGTTTTTACGGCCGTAAGCTAGCTTGTCACGGCCGTAAGTCATCCTCGGGTGGAAATTAAAGAGTTCCAAGATTTTAACAGTTACGACCGTAAGTTTATGGTCACGGCCGTAATCCTTAAACAGAAGCACAGTTACGGCCGTAAATGATGCTGTCACGGCCGTAATTCCGAATTAATGCAAATCATGCGGATTTTTATTTCCTTAATTATAGGATTAGATTTACTTTGTTTTTATTATTGTTTCCAATTAAATTAGGAGTCTATTTTGATAGATTTTATCTATTCCCTAATTATATTAGATTTTATTTAGTTTCCTAAGTAGACTAAGATCTTTATTCTTGTTGCCTATATAAAGGCGTCTTCATTGTAATACAAAAAAGAGACTTTGATTATTGAATAAAAACACTCAATATATTTCATTCAATAATCAAAGTCTTCTTTTGTATTACAATGAAGACGCCTTTATATAGGCAACCAGAATAAAGATCCTAGTCTAATTAGGAAACTAAATAAAATCTAATCTAATTCGGGAATAGATAAAATCTATCAAAATAGACTACTAATTTAATTGGAAACAATAATAAAAACAAAGTAAATATAATCCTATAATTAAGGAAATAAAAATCCGCATGAGTTGCATTAATTTGGAATTACGGCCGTGACATCATTTACGTCCGTAACCGTGCTTCTTCTTAAGGATTACGGCCGTGACCATAAACTTACGGCCGTAACTGTTAAAATCTTGGAACTCTTTAATTTCCACCTGAGGGACTTACGGCCGTGACAAGCTAGCTTACGGCCGTAAAAACAGTTCTGATCCATTTTGACCTGATTTGATCTTTGAAGCACTCCGAACCTGTTTGAATTCTTGTTTTGGCTTGAATATTTAATTTTCTGTCAAGCCCGCCATGATTCTCATCTGGTGCACTTGCGAAAGGAGCGATTTCTAACCTAAAGAAAGTCTAAGTTGCAGCCAAGAGGCGATGGACATTTTCAAATCATTGAAAATATAAATGAGAATGCATATAAGCTCGATCTTCTAGGTGAGTATAACGTGTCTGCTTCTTTTAATGTTGCTGATCTTTCTCTGTTTGATGCAGGTAATGATTCGAGGACGAATCATTTTCAACAGGGAGGGGATGATGAGTTCCGGAGTGGCTCGAAGAACGTTGACCCGTTGCACGTGCCCTCGGGACCAATAACGAGGCAAAGAGCCCAAAGAATCAAGCAGGCAATGCGAGGATTCATGCAAGCGTGGATGGTTGAGTGTTCGAGTGCAAAGACATCATTTACGTTGCATAACAAAGTGGAAGAGGAACCAAAGTTTTTACTATGCATTTGGATCAAAGAACAACAAGAAATTGGGGCAGATGCATTCTCACGGCCGTAACACCCACTTTTACGGCCGTAAAATGAACAGGGCAAATTTGGACAAAAAGGCCTTTACAGCCGTAACATATCATTTTACGGCCGTAAACTGAAATAGAAGAACTTACGGCCGTAATCAAATACTCACGACCGTAACCCAAAATTTTGTAACTTTTTTTTTATTCAGAATATCACTTACGGCCGTAAAAAAACTTGTCACTTATTGGGGAATCACGGGATCTCGCGGAAATTGAATTAAACACTTGGAAAGTTCCAAATCCAGATTAATTGACGGTAACAATATGACCCGACACTCACGACTCAAGAACCAAGGATGTATTAAATTCAAGACCCGTTAAGATGCGGAATGAAGAACCATAAAGGGGTGAACGCCACAAAGGTTGTCAAATCCTTTGATAAGTTCAAGGGGTTCAATCAAGAACGAAGAAGAACAGGGATAACTCACCTAATTCAAGCAATCTCATTAATCATAAAAGTTGTTTGTTTACAATGACAAAGAAAAGCTAATATAGTCCAAAAACGCGTCCAAAATAACCTAGCCGCAAAAACCCTAAAATAAGAAGCGGCGCATGTTTACGGCCGTTACATATGTGTTTACGGCCGAAATTGACCCTCGGGTCTAAAATTGATTTTGTGTCTTACGGCCGTGACATGGAATCTTACGGCCGTAAGACACCTTCTGCAAAAAAAAACCGCCTAACTCTTTTACGGCCGTGAATGGGTTGTTACGGCCGTAATAGGTCTTTTACGGCCGTGAATGGGTTTTTACGGCCGTAAAAGGTCTTCTGAATTCTTTTCTTCTTGTTCTTTAACCCAAATGACTTGTAACGGTTTTGGCGCATCTCCCATATTGTCATACAATGAAATTGGAGTCTTCGACCATGCATTTGAATATTCATCCACCCAAACTTGCATAAACCCCTGCATTGCTTGCTTGATCTTCTTAGCCCTTTGCCTCGTTATTGGTCCCACCGGCACATGCAACGGATCCTTGCTCGTTGGGCCACTCAGGTACTCATCATTCCCTCCCTGTTGATAAGGATTCGTCCTCGAATCAAAACCTGCATCAAACAAAGAGAGATCAGCAACGTTGAATGTAGCAGATATAATATACTCACCTGGGAGATCCAACTTATAAGCATTATCATTGACTCTCTCAATGACTTGAAACGGCCCATCTCCTCTAGGCTGCAGCTTAGATTTCCGTTGTGCTGGAAATCGTTCCTTTCGCATGTGAACCCACACCCAATCGCCGGTTCAAAAATCACCTGCTTTCTGCCCTTATTCGCATGGGACGCATAGTGCTCATTCTTCCTTTCTATTTGTAGCGGGACCTTTTCATGGAGTGACTTCACAAGCTCGGCTTTCTTCTTACCATCCAAACTGTTCCTGTCATCTACAGGCAAAGGGATTAGGTGTGACGACCCGAATTCTCGACCATTCGAGTGCCACTAAAAGTGACTCATATCATATTATCGAGACTTAAATAGTAATGTAAAATTATTCAAAAGAATAATTAGAATCCCATAATTTTATTTGTGAATAAAAATAGAACATAATTTTCTTACATAAAGTTCAACATAATTATCTCATCAATCTTAACCACTTTTGTCACTTCCATGTTGACCGCCTCGAACCTTCAATTATCTGAAAATGGTAAATATCGTGGAGTGAGATTTATAAAATCCCAGTAAGTATACCAAGCATAAATTTTCTTTTGAAAGCATATGGATCATTTTCATCATAATATAGGATAGGATCGAAATACTCATAAACATAGGGAGACACAAGAATTTTATCGAACTTAAATGGCAAGAATTCTTATGTGTAGCGCTACTAAACTCCGATCCCCTTAGCATAATCATAAACATATCATATGGAACCCATAACAATCTTGTGAGATTGATTTCATAGCAATGATCCAAACATTTTCATAAAAACATAAGATATACTTACTTGTCATAAAAACATACTTACTTTTCATAAAAACATAAGGTGTATTTACCTTTCATAAAAACATACTTACTTTTCATAAAAACATAAGATATACTTACTTGTCATAAAAACATACTTACTTTTCATAAAAACATAAGGTGTATTTACCTTTCATAAAAACATACTTACTTTTCATAAAAACATAAGATATACTTACTTGTCATAAAAACATACTTACTTTTCATAAAAACATAAGGTGTATTTACCTTTCATAAAAACATACTTACTTTTCATAAAAACATAAGATATACTTACTTGTCATAAAAACATACTTACTTTTCATAAAAACATAAGGTGTATTTACCTTTCATAAAAACATACTTACTTTTCATAAAAATATAAGATATACTTACTTGTCATAAAAACATACTTACTTTTCATAAAAATATAAGGTGTATTTACCTTTCATAAAAACATACTTACTTTTCATAAAAACATAAGATATACTTACTTGTCATAAAAACATACTTACTTTTCATAAAAACATAAGGTATACTTACTTGTCATAAAAACATACTTACTTTTCATAAAAACATAAGGTGTATTTACCTTTCATAAAAACATACTTACTTTTCATAAAAACATAAGATATACTTACCTTTTAAAAGATTAAAATGAAGTGTAGTAGTAAATGGACCAAAACTTTCTTGACCACCTTGAATTTCTCTTACTTGTGGATTTTGTCAAGAGATTGGAAATAAGTGTATATGTGTAGAGTTGTGTGTAAAAGAGATGGGTTTAAATAGATGTATAAAGTTGGCATATTGTAAACATAATCATTCAATTCTATTAATTTTAACACATCATTTTCTTAAAGTAAAGCACCATTCATATACTTTTCCATATTTATACAAATAATATGCTCTTCATGATTATATATAATGGAGTCTTATCAATCATTCATATACTTTTCCATATTTATACAAATATTATGCTCTTCATGATTATATATAATGGAGTCTTATCAATCATTCATATACTTTTCCATATTTATACAAATATTATGCTCTTCATGATTATATATAATGGAGTATATAAATCATTCATATACTTTTCCATATTTATACAAATATTATGCTCTTCATGATTACATATAATGGAGTCTTATCAATCATTCATATACTTTTCCATATTTATACAAATATTATGCTCTTCATGATTATATATAATGGAGTATATAAATCATTCATATACTTTTCCATATTTATACAAATATTATGCTCTTCATGATTACATATAATGGAACCTCCCATGCTTGCATATATTTTCTTAATTTCAATAATAAAAGTAATTTTTGTATAAATAAATATTGGGATAACATTGAATTAAGTACTTGGACTTAATATACTTTAAATCAAGAGAATGGAGATATTTTTTTTTAGAAATTCGGAATTTAATTTAAAATCGAACGATCTCGATTATTTCTTGACTTGGCTATACGAATACGTCGCGGCGTTAACTTAATAGTAGCGACACGATTTTCTATTAAAATAATTATTAATCGCGTAAAAATTCTGGGTCGTTACAATCTTACCTCCTTAAAATAATTTCGTCCTCGAAATTAAACTTACTTGATCTTATGATTTCTGAATACTTAATCAGAATCTCTTCTTCTTCTTCTTATGTAGCATCATCGCTACCATATACCCAACCATATTTAACCCACTGGACTTTGACTAAATGCATCAATTTGTTTTCTTAAGACATGGACTTTTCTATCAATAATAGACATATGTCTACTCATAAATTCTTCTGAATCAAAATGAAAATTCCCAATCGTCTGTGATATTTCATCATATCTTGTAGTATTCATGTAACTTGTCACTTATCATCGTATCATGTGACCTCAGATATTAGTATATATCTCTAAAATTTCAACAAATCTTTACTGATATATCATATCATAATAATTTTTCCTTTCTTCTTATCATCGAATATTCTCAAAATAATCAAAACAATTACCTGAATAATCTCTCTATGTAATATACCCAATAACATATCAACATAATATCATCAACTTATCTTTCCAATATTTGTAACCCAAAATTCAGTAAACAAATTTCTCCCAAACTAAGATTCTTTACTTAAATATCACCACATTTCCTGCAAAGTATTTCTTTCACTTGTATATACGTATGAATTCTGATTCAATACGGTCCTTATTTCTCTTTCACGTATTCCCGTATTATTTCTATACCTTGATTATTATATCAGAATATCAGTACCCAAAATCCAAGAAAAATATTTTATATCTCAAATCTTATCATCAAATCTTCCTTTATCGATAAAATTTAACAGTGCATTACTTCTTGTCTCCTCTTTTCATTAAAATAATCCTGCGCTTTCTTGCTGGACACAACATCACGCGGATTCACTCAGATCCTTTACGCTTTTAAATAGTTCATGCTGGGAAGAGGTTAGAATCATCAAACAATGGATATCATCCTTTCTAACATTCGCAAGTATTATTCCAATCTTCCTATGAATGATCTGAGAAAGATCTATAGAATAAGGCTCGAAAGATTGAGGTTGCTGATGGCTCATGATATTCCAGAAGATGTTCGCTGGTTGATCGAAGCAAAAGTTCGACTATCTGGTGAATTACCTATGACCTTTCCAAAACATATGCCTGGTTTAGGCAAAAGCACGTTTGCAAAGAAACGAAGAGCAAAAAGACTGGGTGGTTGCTACAAATGTGCTCGTTGGAACTGTAATACTCGTTGCAAATCATTAGGATATTCTTCTACTAATCGAGATGATAAAATCGAATTCATAAAGGGTGGACTGAGTAAGGAGTCTTTGGATGATATTCGATTGACTCTCGAGACGCACCCAAGTGGGTATGTGCAACGTGAACTCCTTTCCTTATATGCTCAATTTAACGAGGACAAAAATCGTTATAGTCTCAAAAATATAATCGCAAAAGATCCTGTTTGCCAGTCTGTTTTACAAAATGAGGTTGTGGCAATTCAGCATTGATATAAGGTAAATCTTTGATACGCATTTAAAAATATTCTTCTGTTTCCTTTCACACGTTTTGATAAAGCTGGTAAAAATATATTTTCCTTTCTCGAGTTTTTATAAATATTGAAAAAATATATTTTCCTTTCTCGAGGTTTGATAAAGCTGGAAAATAAATCACCGAAAGGTAATATCTTTGATAAAATAGTCAAAAGTTGGCCGATTTTGTCAAAAGTAAATCTTTACTTTTTCAGAATCAATCAAAAACAGTAAATTTTTCCGGCTTTAAATAGCCAAACATATTTCATAGTTCAGGTATCCCAAAATCACATCTTCTTCGTAAGTTTTCCCTTCTATACTATCAAAGATGGAAGCACCAAAACTTCGACAGATCAAAACTATTTGTGTATTTTGTGGATCAAAAGTGGGGAAAGGCTTCGGTTATCTAGAAGCGGCCGTAGATCTTGGAAAGAAACTGGGGGAAAAAGGTATCACTCTTGTATATGGGGGTGGTAGCAGTGGTCTAATGGGTTGTGTTTCCCAATCTGCTCTTGCAGAGAAATCAAAAGTAATCGGTGTCATACACACCCTTTGGTAGATGTTGCAGGAAAAACACGAGGGCATGAAGTTCAAACCTTATCCATCCATGAACGCATAACTTGTATGCTATATGGTTCTGATGCCTTTATAGCCCTGCCCGGAGGTTTTGGTACCTTAGAAGAAATCTTTAACATTACCTCGTGGGCTCAACTAGATCTCCATACTAAGCCTATTGGGCTTCTGAATGTTAACAATTTCTTTGATGGCTTGTTAACCTTTCTTGATTATGCTGTGGAACAGGGATTCATCTCTCCATTTTCCAGAAGGCTCCTTATTTCTGCTCCTACTATTGATGAACTACTGGATAAGCTGCAGTCATATATCTCAATACAAGATCCAGCAGGGGTTAAGATAGATTGTGTGTACCTCAAAGGTTCCAGGTGGTAGATTACGGAGTATTCTTACTCTCGAAACACACCTCTTTGAAGGTTTCTTTATTTCCTCAAAAGGTCAGAGGTGGTAGGATACGGCTACTCCGGAAACACATCTCTCAATTTGAGGAATTTCCCATGTTGCTTTCTTTTGCTTTTGCGTGTTTCATGTATTTCTTTCCAGTGTGACTCTTGTGTGTTCTCCTTACGAGAAAATAATAATATCTCTGTTATCATCTACTAAATCTCGTTTGTGATGTAAATGAATTTGCATGTCTAACCTCAATTCTCTTAGTGATTGCATACCATACTATGCTCTTAATTCCAAACGATAAAATTCTAGGCAGAGTTTCCTTTGAAATTTGGACTTATTCAAACCGTAAGCATACTTCATAACTCACAATAATAAATAATTCCACATTTGATCACAACGATCTAAAAAATTGACCACAATTTCATCAAACTTCAATATCATAAAAAAATATTCCAGAAAATCAATTCATAATTCCTCAACATAGAAATTTCAAATCATAGTCGTCAATATCACAATATCACTTCCTTCAATACATTAATTGGCTCAAAAGATTACTCATACTTATATTTATAAGTCATAAATCATATTCCCAAAATTTAATCACAAGGCCAAAGTTCATAATAAATTTCTCTTCAATATAGAGGCATAATTCACTTACTCAACATAATAGCCATTACTTAATTCCCAATAACCAAATCTTTAAATCTCTAACTTCATAATGCTTCTCATAAAAGTCTCATTAAAATCATATCACTTATAATCTTAACATCTCATAAAACTTCATAAAATTGGCTCGCTATTTCTCATTAAATCTAAATGATAGATAATCTGAACATATTTCTAATCATTTCTGTTGACTTCTTATACTTAGTGCCATGTCTAAAATCAATTATGCAAAGTCCATTTAAGGTTCATCATTTCTAAACTCGAGGACAACAATTATTTTGAAAATCATTTTTAAGTCATATTATTCCCATTATGCTCAACACCCGTTCTCTTTCTTTCTTTCCGAATTTTTTTTTTCAGAATTGAAACTTGAAGAGTGGTACCAATAATCATCCACAGTTTTTCCTTGCTTTTAAGCAAAAGTAGTGATAAAGGGATAAATTATTGAACCGAAAATTGAAACTTGAAGAGGAAGTACTAATAACCATCCACAGTTTTTCCCTTGTTTTTACACAAAGGTAGTGATAAAGGGATAAATTATTGTACAAATTCATTATTAATTTTGTTTGTTTAATATATTATTCCATATATTTTTTGGCAAAAGTTACGAACCAACTTATTTTTCTAATTTAGTCAGTCTTACTAAGCTTAATATGAACCAAAATTCATATTAATATCCTCTATGTCTCATGTTTCTACATAAAAAGGAATAAATTAAAATTCAGGCTTCTATCAATTCATATCATACTCAACATGTATATTTCACTTAAAGATTCATAACATATGAAGATTTCATACTTAACATGTCTTAATAAAATCGTAAATGACTTGCAAAGCATATAACATACCTGGTTCGAGGAGTCAATACGTGGAGAGTGACATAGTAGAGTGATGAGTTAAAATATTTCATATAATCTTATTTTCCTTTAATCAACAATAATTTAATGTGGTTGTATCCAAATCAACATTTTCTTGAATCATAATTCCTAATTAATCACAGTCTTCAAAACAAATCCAATATCGATATAGTAATTATCTCCCCATCAATAATTAATAACTTAACCCAAATAAAATTTATCGTCAAATCTTATTTTTCCTTTAGTCCCCGAACTTCTAGAAATTTATCAAAGACATCAATATAAACATCATATCACTAACTAATTATATTCCATAAAATTTTCAGGACATTACAAACTCCCTTGCTTAAAATGAATTTTGTCCTTGAAATTCGCACATCAAATTTCATCATGCTTTTCAAAATCATAACCATACTTGACATGTGAAAATTCAACTTTTTTTTTATAATGAATAGTGATTTCGTTCACTGTTCCTCATGAATAGCACGTCGTTTTACTTTTCAAAAATCTACAGAATCGTTTTTAAAACTCTTTTCTCTGATACCAACTGTGACGACCCGAATTCTCGACCATTCGAGTGCCACTAAAAGTGACTCATATCATATTATCGAGACTTAAATAGTAATGTAAAATTATTCAAAAGAATAATTAGAATCCCATAATTTTATTTGTGAATAAAAATAGAACATAATTTTCTTACATAAAGTTCAACATAATTATCTCATCAATCTTAACCACTTTTGTCACTTCCATGTTGACCGCCTCGAACCTTCAATTATCTGAAAATGGTAAATATCGTGGAGTGAGATTTATAAAATCCCAGTAAGTATACCAAGCATAAATTTTCTTTTGAAAGCATATGGATCATTTTCATCATAATATAGGATAGGATCGAAATACTCATAAACATAGGGAGACACAAGAATTTTACCGAACTTAAATGGCAACAATTCTTATGTGTAGCGCTACTAAACTCCGGTCCCCTTAGCATAATCATAAACATATCATATGGAACCCATAACAATCTTGTGAGATTGATTTCATAGCAATGATCCAAACAATTTCATAAAAACATAAGATATACTTACTTGTCATAAAAACATACTTACTTTTCATAAAAACATAAGGTGTATTTACCTTTCATAAAAACATACTTACTTTTCATAAAAACATAAGATATACTTACTTGTCATAAAAACATACTTACTTTTCATAAAAACATAAGGTGTATTTACCTTTCATAAAAACATACTTACTTTTCATAAAAACATAAGATATACTTACTTGTCATAAAAACATATTTACTTTTCATAAAAACATAAGGTGTATTTACCTTTCATAAAAACATACTTACTTTTCATAAAAACATAAGATATACTTACTTGTCATAAAAACATACTTACTTTTCATAAAAACATAAGGTGTATTTACCTTACATAAAAACATACTTACTTTTCATAAAAATATAAGATATACTTACTTGTCATAAAAACATACTTACTTTTCATAAAAACATAAGGTGTATTTACCTTTCATAAAAACATACTTACTTTTCATAAAAACATAAGATATACTTACTTGTCATAAAAACATACTTACTTTTCATAAAAACATAAGGTATACTTACTTGTCATAAAAACATACTTACTTTTCATAAAAACATAAGATGTATTTACCTTTCATAAAAACATACTTACTTTTCATAAAAACATAAGATATACTTACCTTTTAAAAGATTAAAATGAAGTGTAGTAGTAAATGTACCAAAACTTTCTTGACCACCTTGAATTTCTCTTACTTGTGGATTTTGTCAAGAGATTGGAAATAAGTGTATATGTGTAGAGTTGTGTGTAAAAGAGATGGGTTTAAATAGATGTCTAAAGTTGGCATATTGTAAACATAATCATTCAATTCTATTAATTTTAACACATCATTTTCTTAAAGTAAAGCACCATTCATATACTTTTCCATATTTATACAAATAATATGCTCTTCATGATTATATATAATGGAGTCTTATCAATCATTCATATACTTTTCCATATTTATACAAATATTATGCTCTTCATGATTATATATAATGGAGTCTTATCAATCATTCATATACTTTTCCATATTTATACAAATATTATGCTCTTCATGATTATATATAATGGAGTATATAAATCATTCATATACTTTTCCATATTTATACAAATATTATGCTCTTCATGATTACATATAATGGAGTCTTATCAATCATTCATATACTTTTCCATATTTATACAAATATTATGCTCTTCATGATTATATATAATGGAGTATATAAATCATTCATATACTTTTCCATATTTATACAAATATTATGCTCTTCATGATTACATATAATGGAACCTCCCATGCTTGCATATATTTTCTTAATTTCAATAATAAAAGTAATTTTTGTATAAATAAATATTGGGATAACATTGAATTAAGTACTTGGACTTAATATACTTTAAATCAAGAGAATGGAGATATTTTTTTTTAGAAATTCGGAATTTAATTTAAAATCGAACGATCTCGATTATTTCTTGACTTGGCTATACGAATACGTCGCGGCGTTAACTTAATAGTAGCAACACGATTTTCTATTAAAATAATTATTAATCGCGTAAAAATTCTGGGTCGCTACATTAGGTCCAAAGGGGTTAGTGGATTGAAGCCATACACAATTTCAAAAGGAGAGTAAGTAGTAGTAGAATGTACAGCCCTGTTATATGCAAACTCCACAAAAGGTAAACATTCCTCCCAACTCTTCAAATTTTTATTTATGCCAACACGTAAGAGTTGTGTAAACGTCTTATTGACTACTTTTGTCTGGCCATCCGTCTGAGGATGGCAAGTAGTGGAAAACAATAGTTTAGTACCCATTTTTCCCCCACAGAACCTTCCAGAAGTAATTAAGGAATCTGACATCTCTGTCGGACACTATACTCCTAGGCACCCCATGTAGTCTGACAACTCCCCTAAAGAATAAGTCAGCTATGTTCACGGCATCATCAGTTTTATGGCAAGGAATGAAGTGTGCCATTTTACTAAACCTGTCCACCACCACAAAAATGGAATCCCGACCTTTGTTGGTCCTAGGCAATCCTAACACAAAGTCCATGGATATGTCTACCCAAGGCTCACTAGGAACTGGTAGAGGAGTGTACAAGCCATGTGGTAATACCTTAGACTTGGCCTGTTGACAAGTTATGCATTTATTACAAATTTGGTGAACATCCCGTTTCATCCAAGGCCAATAAAAATGTTCCTTTAATGTTTCCAATGTTTTTAAAATACCAAAATGACCTATCAAACCACCCCGTGAGCTTCACGTACTAACAACTCACGCATAGAACAGTTAGGCACACACAATTTATTTTCCTTAAACAAATAACCATCATGCCTATAAAATCTATCAAATGCTCCCTTTTCGTAAGAGACATAAATAGAGGAAAAATCATGATCGTTCGCATACAAATCTCGAACATATTCAAATCCCAATAATTTAGTATTCAATGAATTAAGTAGCACATACCGTCTTGACAACGCATCTGCAACTGTATTTTCCTTACCGTGTTTGTATTGAATGACATAAGGAAAAGTGTCCACAAACTCCATCCATCGTGCATGTCTTTTGTTTAACTTACCTTGCCCCTTGAGGTGCTTTAATGACTCGTGATCCGTGTGGATGACAAATTCTTTTGGCCAGAGGTAATGTTGCCAAGTCTCCAATGCCCTGACAAGAGCATAGAGCTCCTTATCATACATTGGATAGTTCAACGCTGCCCCGCTCAGCTTTTCACTGAAATAAGCTATTGGCCTCTTTTCCTGCATAAGAACAGCTCCAATCCCTATTCCTGATGCATCACATTCAATCTCGAAGGTTTGGTTAAAATTAGGTAATGCTAAGACTGGTGCAGAACATAAGGCATCTTTAAGCAACGCAAAGGCATTTTCCTGTTCATCCCCCCAACGGAAACCCACACTCTTTTTAATTACCTCAGTGAGTGGTGTGGCGATTGTACTGAAATCTTTCACAAACCTCCTATAAAAACTTGCTAACCCATGAAAACTCCTTACCTCAGTTACACTCTTTGGTGTTGGCCATTCCCGAATAGCTCGAATTTTCTCCTCATCAACCGCAATACCATCCTTACCAACAACATAACCAAGGAATATGACCTTATCGATGCAAAACGTACACTTTTTAAAGTTAGCATACAAATTTTCAGCGCGTAAAACATCAAGTACAGACCTCAAATGCCTAACATGCTCTTCTACATTCTTACTATAAATTAAAATGTCATCAAAATATACGACCACAAATTTACCAATGAAAGCTCATAAAACATGGTTCATCAACCTCATGAATGTACTAGGTGCATTGGTGAGATCAAACGGCATAACTAACCATTCATAAAGCCCCTATTTGGTCTTGAATGCAGTTTTCCATTCGTCCCCCTCTTTCATGCGTATTTGGTGATATCCACTCTTAAGGTCAATTTTACTAAAGACGCATGAACCATACAATTCATCAAGCATGTCATCTAACCTAGGTATAGGATGGCGATACTTTACCGTGATATTGTTGATGGCCCTACAATCCACGCACATCCTCCAGGTTCCATCCTTCTTGGGCACCAATAAGACCGGCACCGCGCATGGGCTCATGCTTTCTCGAACGTAGCCCTTGCTCAACAACTCGTCAACTTGCCGCTGAAGCTCCTTTGTTTCCTTCGGATTGCTTCTATATGCAGGCCTATTTGGAATGACAGCTCCCGGTACAAAATCAATCTGGTGCTCGATGCCCCGAATGGGTGGCAACCCACTGGGTATGTCTTCCGGGAATACATCATCAAATTCCTGTAAAAGAGAAACAGCTAAACGGGGGAGGGAAGAGTTAGTGTCACCGAGCGCAAGGAGGGAGTCCTTGTACATTACTAAGACCATTGGTTGGTGGTCAAGGGCAGCTCTTTTGATATCACTCTTTTTGGTTAGGAAGCTCACTTTGGTTTTCTCTCCTCTTTCTTTTCTGGCACTCGTCACTCGCTCTCCTTTTTCTGAGGTGGAACCCTCAACTCTCTGTTTTTCTCCCAGCTCTCCTTTTTCTGGGATCGTGGTCCCAACTCTCTTTTGAACACTCAGCTCTCCTTTTTCTAGGATCGGGGTCCCAACTCTCTTTGTCTTCTCTTCCTCACTTTTTAGTTTTAGTTGATCCTCATAAACTTGCTGTGGACTTAATGGCATAAGTCAAATGCTTTTCCCATCCTTCGTAAAACTGTATCTATTTTTGTACCCGTCATGTACCACCCTCCTGTCATATTGCCATGGCCGACCCAACAGGATGTGTCCCGCATGCAATGGAACCACATCACAAATTAACTCATCCTCGTATTTCCCGATAGAAAGGTTGATTAACACCTGCTTATTTACTTTTATCTCACCGGACTCATTCAGCCACTGTAATTTATAAGGCCTAGGGTGTTTGATAATAGGTAAACACAATTTCTCAACAAGAGTGGTACTAACCACGTTGGAACAACTACCCCCATCAATGATCAAACTACACACTTTATGGAATAGTTTTTCCCTTTGCTCACCCGATTCCTCCACCTTAATTTGGGTACTAAGGGCACGCCTAGTAATAAGGGATTGAGCTACCGCATAATCTCCATCATCACAATCACTAGCTTCTTCTAAGGCAGGCATGTCCCTAAACTCATCATCATCCTCAACCTCATCCTCCGACACCACCACCCCATTTCGCACAAGCATTATTTTATTGCAATGTGTCCTATTCCCATACACCTAAAACACTTGATGTCCCTACTTCTAGGAGGTTGAAAGTTAGAAGCGGGGTTACCTTTATTGGTAGACTCCTCTCGAGCCTTTGGTGGTTCTGGCTTCCCCTTTTGAGCAGCTCCTTCATTTTTGTTATTTCCACTCCACGTAGATTTCCAAGGAGTGGAACCCGACGAGTACTTCGCTGTTCCTTTCCTCTTCAGCTGCTTTTCCACCTTCATCGCCATGTCCAACATATCCTCCAGTTCAACATAATGTTGCAGTTCTATTACATTTGCAATGTCCCTGTTCAAACCACTCAAAAACCTGGCCATTGTGGCCTCCGGGTCCTCTTCAATATTCGCTCGGATCATAGCAATCTCCATCTCTTTATGGTATTCCTCGACACTCTTCGAACCCGGAGACAAAGTTTGGAGTTTCTGGTACAAGTCCCTATAGTAATGGTTGGGTACAAACCTTTTTCTCATCAATCCCTTCAACTCGTTCCAGGCCTCAACAGGTCGTTCACGGTTTCTCCTCCTACTTGTCACTAATTGATCCCACCACACAAGTGCATAATCTGCGAACTCTATAACGGCTAACTTCACCTTCTTTTCCTCTGAGTAGTTATGTCACTCAAAAATTAGTTCGACCTTCTTCTCCCACTCAAGGTACACCTCCGGATGACTTTTACCCTGGAAAGCTGGTATAGACATTTTAATGTTTCCCAGGCTTCTATCCATCCCATCATCATCCCTATTTTCACGCCTATTTCCCCTTCCACGCCGACCACCTCGGCCTCTTCTCCTACCCACGCTAGCCACTGACACATTCCCACTATCATCATCAACACTATCACCTATCTCATCATCATCATCATCCCAGTCCCTATTTCTTGGATTATGGTCATACCTTTGCGGCCTCCGGATATTAGGAGCCGTGCGCGGCTGCTCTCTATGTAGTTGGGCAATATCCGCACTATTCGTGTCCACAGAGTTTTTAATTTCCCCCAACCACGCATCCAACTTCTCGAATCGTTTTTCCAACATTGCAAGAAAGTGGAACTGTTGGTTATCCTCCCCTGTCGATGATGCGTCTTTCTGTGACATGGTTAGTGATCAAAGAAAAGAAAAAAATATATATAAATAATTTTCAAGAAAATATATCCTCACGTGTTTAGCACTCGTGTATCACTCTATTCGGCTTTTTCCCTCTATTGATCTCACCACTCTGCCTTTTTCCTCTCTATCCCGTTCCTCAAGTTCTCAAAGAACCCACCGAACTAGTCACGGACTTGGTCCTTGTGGAATTGACCCAAGGTGCAAGACACAACAGATGAAAAGAAGATTTGATGGAATATTGGACTCAAGAAACTGAAGTAACGGAATGAACGAATTTGCAGGTAGTGATGGATGACGAAACTACTATGAATGTGGGAAAAATTAAAAGGTATCAAGAAAGGTCTTCTTGACTATGGAATGATGTTCTTGATCTTGCTCTTCAATTATAATCACTTTTTTTTTTTTCTGAATTTTCGTACTTTTTTTTTTTCTTAATCAAGAACAAGTAATAACGACAAGAATTGAAACTAAGACCAATTTAGTAACCGTGCAGAATTTTCAAGAACAATGAAATCTAATGAAGAAAAAGAAAAGAAATATGAAACCAAAAACAAGAATTATATCAAAACCTGGATTTAGAGCCAAGCTCTGATACCAAATGATGTGATTCTTTTTGGGGAATCACGGGATCTCGCGAAAATTGAATTAAACACTTGGAAAGTTCCAAATCCAGATTAATTGACGATAACAATATGACCCGACACTCACGACTCAAGAACCAAGGATGTATCAAATCCAAGACCCGTTAAGATGCGGAATGAAGAACCATAAAGAGGTGAACGCCACAAAGGTTGTCAAATCCTTTGATAAGTTCAAGGGGTTCAATCAAGAACGAAGAAGAACAGGGATAACTCACCTAATTCAAGCAAAAACCCTAAAATAAGAAGCGGCGCATGTTTACGGCCGTAACATATGTGTTTACGGCCGTAATTGACCCTCGGGTCTAAAATTGATTTTGTGTCTTACGGCCGTGACATGGAATCTTACGGCCGTAAGAAACCTTCTGCAAAAAAAAAAAAAACTGCCTAACTCTTTTACGGCCGTGAATGGGTTTTTACCGTCGTAAAGGGTCTTCTGAATTCTTTTCTTCTTGTTCTTTAACCCAAATGACTTGTAACGGTTTTGGCGCATCTCCCATATTATCATACAATGAAATTGGAGTCTTCGACCACGCATTTGAATATTCATCCACCCAAGCTTGAATAAACCCCTGCATTGCTTGCTTGATCTTCTTAGCCCTTTGCCTCGTTATTGGTCCCACCGGCACATGCAATGGATCCTTGCTCGTTGGGCCACTCAGGTACTCATCATTCTCCCTCCTAACTCTAGGAACTCTTTGAGGTTTTTCCCTGAATTTAGACATTGTGGAGTTGGATGTGGAATGAAATGGAAAGATTCGATAAAAATGAGCTATTAAACTCAAGGAAGTAGTCTTCGAATTTCACTCGAAATGAAAGAATATCAAGAATATTGTAGAAATTCAAGAAAATAGATCTTGAATTTTGGAATACTTCCTTTTTTTTTGAACAAACGCGACAAAACAAAAGGATTAAAAACTAGAACTAACTAAAATAACCAAAATAAACTAGAACTAAATAAAACCCTAACCGCCTAATTAATTGATCATTTGACATTAATTGATCTGATTTGAATCTTGACTCGAGCCCAACATGAAACTTGTTCATTTTCCTATGTAGAATATTGTTGAATTGCCCGTATCTTGATTACTAATTTTTGACGCATTTTCTGGATCACATCATCCCCTCTTCCTTTAAGATGATTCGTCCCGAATCATAACATTGTTCTTAGCTTCTTTTCCGGATCACATCATATAGGCTATCAAAATAAAGAAACCTAGATAAACTAGAATTGCAAATAAACTAAACGCTGAAACTAGGTTAAAAATACGCCGCCTAATTTACGGCCGTAACTTTTAAGTTTACGGCCGTAAGTGACTTACGGACTAAAAAGCAAAACATATGTTACGGTCGTGACAAATTTATATACGGCCGTAATCGATTCTCTGAATAAAAATATAAAAACTACTAAACTTTATTTACGGACGTGAGGATGTCCTTTACGGCCGTGAGTCCTCTTCTGAATAATTTTGTCTTGATAATGTTACGGCCGTGAGATCATGGTTTACGGCCGTGACTGCATTTCAGCACAAATTTAGCCAATATGATTTTACAGCCGTAAAAATGGGTGTTATGGCCGTGAGAATGCTTCTGCCCCAATTTCTTGTTGTTCTTTGATCCAAATGCATTGTAATAACATTGGATCCTTTTCCACTTTGTTATGCGACGTAAATGATGTCTTTGCACTCGAACACTCATCCATCCACGCTTGCATGAATCCTTTGCATTGTCTGCTTGATTCTTTTGGCTCTTTGCCTCGTTATTGGTTCTACAGGCACGTGGAACGGGTCAACGTTCGTCGAGCCACTCCGGAACTCATCATCCCCTCCCTGTTGAAAAGGATTCGTCCTCGAATCATCACCTGCATAAAACAGGGAAAGATCAGCAACATTAAAAGAAACAGACACGTTATACTCACCTGAAAGATCGAGCTTATATGCATTCTCATTTATCTTTTCAAGGATCTGAATAGGTCCATCGCCTCTTGGAAGCAACTTAGACTTTCTTTGGGTTGGAAATCGCTCCTTTCGCAAGTTCACCCACACCCAATCACCCGGCTCGAACGTCACTTGCCTCCTACCTTTGTTGGCATGAGTCGCATAACGCTCATTTTTCTTTTCAATTTTCCCTTTCACATTCTCATGAAGCTCTTTCAAAAGCTTAGCTTTTTTCCCCCCCGTCCAAACTGCTCCGTTCATCAAAAGGTAAAGGAATTAAATCAAGAGGAGTTAGCGGGTTGAAACCATAAACAACTTCAAAAGGTGAACATGAAGTAGTAGAATGCACAGATCGATTATAAGCAAATTCCACAAATGGCAAACATTCCTCCCAACTTTTTAGATTCTTATTTATTATAGTGCGCAAAAGTTGGATTAATGTCCTATTAACTACCTCGGTTTGACCATCAGTTTGTGGGTGACATGTAGTTGAAAATAACAATTTAGTACCCATTTTCCCCCACAAGACTTTCCAAAAGTAGCTTAGGAACTTAACATCCCTATCAGACACAATACTCCTAGGTATCCCATGGAGTCTTACAACTTCCCTAAAGAATAGGTCCGCTATGTTAGTTGCGTCATCAGTTTTATTACAAGGAATAAAATGCGCCATTTTGCTAAACCTGTCTACCACCACAAATATCGAGTCTTTACCTTTTTTTGTCCTAGGAAGACCTAACACAAAATCCATAGATATATCTACCCAAGGTTCATTAGGTACGGGCAAAGGTGTATACAAACCTTGTGGTAAGACCCTAGACTTAGATTGTTTACAAATTGTGCACCTTTCAGAAATATGGTGAACATTCCTTTTCATTTTAGGCCAATAAAAGTGCTCTTGTAAAGTTTACTTTCTCTAAATATGGTGTCCCATTAACCCCCCACCATGAGCCTCACGCACTAGCAATTCACGACTAGAACAATTAGGCACGCAAAGTTTACTTTCTCTAAATAAATAGCCATCATGCCTATAAAATTTATCAATTGCACCCTTTTCACATGAAGCATAAATGGTAGAAAAATCAGGGTCATTAGCATACATACCTCTTATATATTCGAATCCAAGCAACTTCGCATTTAAAGAGTTGAGAAGTACGTACCTGCGAGAAAGGGCATCTGCTACCACATTCTCCTTACCTTGCTTATAGCGAATGACGTATGGAAAAGTCTCAATGAATTCCATCCAATGGGCGTGTCTTTTGTTTAGCTTACCTTGTCCCTTGAGGTGTTTCAGTGACTCGTGGTCAGTGTGTATGACGAATTCCTTTGGCCACAGATAGTGCAGCCATGTCTCCAAGGCACGAACAAGAGTATAAAGCTCCTTGTCGTAGGTAGGATAATTCAAAACTGCCCCATTCAGCTTTTCACTGAAAAATGTAAGCGGCCTATTTTCCTGCATAAGAACGGCTCCAATACCTGTTCCTGAAGCATCACATTCAATCTCAAAGGTTTGGTTAAAGTTAGGTAAAGCCAAAACCGGTGCAGAACATAACCTATCCTTAAGCATTTTAAAAGCATTTTCTTGTGCTACCCCCCAATGGAATCCTACACTTTTCTTGACTATTTCTGTGAGTGGTGCTGCAAGTGTGCTAAAATCTTTAACAAATCTCCTATAAAACCCAGCCAACCCGTGGAAGCTCCTAACCTCCGAAATACTTTTGGGTGTTCGCCATTCTTTAATAGCACGAATTTTCTCCTCATCTACCTCTACACCATTAGCACTAACTACAAACCCAAGAAAAATTACCTTTTTCTTGCAAAAAGTACACTTTTTAAAATTAGCATATAGTTTTTCAGTTTTCAAAACTTCCAAAACAGATCTTAAATGCTCAATGTGATCACCTAAGTTCTTACTATATACCAAATTGTCATCAAAGTATACCACAACAAATTTACCAAAGTAAGCACGTAAAACATGGTTCATTAGTCTCATAAAAGTGCTAGGTGCATTTGAGAGGCCGAATGGCGTAACCATCCATTCATATAAACCATATTTGGTTTTGAAGGCGGTTTTCCATTCATCACCTTCTTTCATTCGAATTTGGTGATAACCACTCTTAAGGTCTATTTTGCTAAACATACAAGCACCATATAGTTCATCAAGTCTAGGTATGGGATGGCGATACTTTACCGTAATATTGTTGACTGCTCTACAATCCACGCACATCCTCCAAGCCCATCTTTTTTTGGCACCAACAAAACTGGTACTGTACATGGGCTCATGCTTTCCCTAACATAGCCCTTTTTCAACAGCTCTTCAACCTGCTTTTGTAGCTCTTTGGTCTCTTCGGGATTGCTCCTGTAAGCTGGTCTGTTTGGGATGACTGCTCCCGGCACGAAGTCAATCTGGTGTTCAATCCCACGAATTGGCGGCAACCCACTAGGAATCTCCTTGGGAAATAAATCTGCAAATTCCTGCAAAAGAGACACAGCTAAACTGGGGAGGGAGCGTTTAGCTTCATCAAGTACAAGGAGAGATTCTTTATACATGAGTAAAATCAATGGTTTATTTGTAGGAATAGCTTAGGTGATATCACTCTGTTTTGCGTAGAAGCTCACCTTTGTTTTCTCTCTTTTATTTTTACTGGCACTCTTCACACCCTCTCCTTTTTCCGGGATCGTGGTCCCGACCCTCTTCTGTTCACTCAACTCTCCTTTTTCCGGGATCGTGGTCCCTGAAGAAAACACAATAACATATATATCCTTATATATGTTCGACAAATAAATCAAGAGAAAGAAGAAATAATGGAAGAGAAGAAGAAAAAAGAGTGAAGAGGCAACCCTAAAACCATTCCATTGTATTAGAAATAATAATACTCAATCCTATATATATATACAAAAATAAGACATTCTAAATAAAGAAAATAATAATTATGCCTAATTAGAATATGCTAATTATTCTAACATCTAATTATTCTAGAATATTCTAATTATTCTAACATCCCCCCGCAAACTCACGATGCTATAGCATGAAGCAACGAGAGTTTGTCAATTAAGAATCGGAAGCGAGTAGTCGGATGATGAAGAGACAAAAGGTAAGGCAATAGTCCCATGCTGAAGATGATGACGAACAAGGTGACAGTCAATCTCAATGTGCTTCGTGCGCTCATGGAACATAGAATTATGTGAGATCTGGATGGCACTCTTGTTATCACAATACATAGGGGTGGGAGATGAAATAGAAACACCCATATCTGCAAGTAGCCAACGTAACCACACAATCTCAGTAGTAGTGGAGGACATAGCGCGATATTCTGCTTCAGTTGATGAGCGAGAAACTACTGTCTGCTTCTTACTTTTCCATGAGATAAGAGAATCACCCAAAAATATACAGTAGCCAGTAGTGGACAATATAGAGCTTTCTTAAGTTTGCAAACAAATCCAGGAGTATGAGGAACACCAGGTGGAGGAACCATATCTTCTTGAAGATTTCCATTCAAGAAGGCATTTTTAACATCCATTTGAGAAAGACTCCACTGACGAATAGAAGCAACCGCAATAAGTGTACGTACAGTAGTCATTTTTGCAACAGGGGCAAATGTCTCCTCATAATCCAAGCCATACTGTTGAGAAAATCCCTTAGCAACCAATCGAGCCTTGTAACGCTCAACTGAACCATCAGATTTGGTGATGATGAGTTCCGGAGTGGCTCGACGAGCGTTGACCAGTTGCACGTGCCCGTAGGACCCATAACGAGACAAAGAGCCAAAAGAATCAAGCAGGCAATGCAAGGATTCATGCAAGCGTGGATGGACGAGTGCTCTAGTGCAAAGACTTCATTTACGTTGCATAAGAATGTGGAAGAGGAGCCAAAGTTATTGCAATGCATTTGGATCAAGGAAGAACAAGAAATTGGGCAGCAGCTGAGTCACGGCCGTAAAGCCAAAATTACGGCCGTAACACTACAATTGCGAAATTATGCAGAAGAGGACTTACGGCCGTAACCCACATCTTCACGGCCGTAAAGAGTTTGGTAGCTTTTAATTCAGAATGTTGATTACGGCCGTAAAGGGTATTGTCACGGCCGTAACAAATGTTTTCAATTTTAATCCGTAGCTTGCTTACGGCCGTAAACTCATAAGTCACGGCCGTAACTTAGGTTCCGAATTTTAAGACAATGTTAGGCGTTTAGTTTATTTTGCAATTCTAGTTTATGTAGGTTTCTTTATTTTGTTAGCCTATATATGTGGCTTTATTCAGCATTGTAAGGACACAACTTTTATTCTTTAGATTAATGATATTGAAGGTGAGATATTCCCTTATATTTTCTTCGTGTTCTCGTCGAACAAATTAAACTTATCAAAGGATTTGACAACCTTTGTGGCGTTCCCCTTTGTGGTTCTTATCTTCGCATCGTAATGGGTTTTGGGTTTAATATACCCATAGTTCTTGCGTCGTGAGGTCGGGGTTGCATTGTTACCGTCTACTATCTTGGATTTTAGAGCTTTCCGGCGTTTAATTCCGCGTGTTTTTGGTGATCCCCATAACGGATCACATCATCTGGTATCAGAGCCTGTCTCTAAATCCAATTATTTAGTATTCCAGTTATTAATCATTCAAAAAAAAAAAAAAATATTTCCATTCCAATTCGTGTTTCTTGAAATTTCTCCAGAAAATTCAAGATTTGCCAATTTCTGTTTTTCTTGTTCTTGATTATTCTTGTTGAATAGGATAAAAAAAAAATCCGAAAATTACAAAAAAAAAAAAAAAGAAGAAAAAAAGATAGTTGTTGATTTGGACAAGAAATCAAGAAAATAATCTTGGGCAAATCTTTCCAACAAATCCTTGCTTCCATAAAATTCTTTATTCTTGTTTCCATAATTTTTTCTTAAATTTCCTAATTCCAATATTTTCCATCAACTTTCCTTATTTACACTTTGGGGTTTATTCCACAAGGACCAAATCCGTGACTAGTTTGGTGGGTTCTTTGAGAACGTGGGAAAAAAAGAGAATAGAGAGGAAAAAGGCAGAGTGGTGAGATTAATAGAGGGAAAAAGCTAAATTGAGTGATACACGAGCGATAAAACACGTGAGGATCTTTATTTAATTTTTTTTCTCTTTTCTTTATTACTAACCATGTCACAGAAGGAAGTTTCATCAACGGAAAAGGATCTTCAAGATTTCCAAATGCTTGCAATGGTGGAGGAACGTTTTTCAAAATTTGAGGCGAGGTTGGATGCCAAGTTGGAAGCAAAATTTGGTCCACAATCCGGCGTGAATGTGGAAAGGGCTAATAATCCGGGGTAGACACGAAGTGCGGGAAATGTTAAACCACGTCAGGAACAACCGCGCAATTTTCCTAATTTACGAAGACCACTAAGGTATGACTTCAACCCACAATTTAGAGTTAGGACTGAACGTGTTGAGGTTGTTGATAGTGATGAGGATAGTGGTGATTTATCTATTACTAGTGTTGGTAGGAGACGAGATCGGGGAGAAAGACGTGATAGGGGATATAGGCGTGATCATAGGGATGATGTAGATGGACATATTGGTAATATAAAAATGTCCATTCCCTCGTTTCAAGGTAAAAGTAATCCGGACGTTTATTTTGAATGAGAAAAGAGGGTAGAATTGATTTTCGATTGTCATAATTATTCTGAATCTAAAAGGTTAAATTGGCAGTCGTAGAATTTACTGATCATATGGTGGGATCAATTGGTAACTAGTAAAAGGAGAAATGGGGAGAGGCCTATTGAAACTTGGGATGAGTTGAAGGCCCTTATGAGAAAACGATTCGTGCCTGGACATTACTATAGGGATCTCTACCAAAAATTACAAACCCTTTCCCAAGGTAGTAAGAGTGTGGAGGATTACCATAGGGAGATGGAGGTTGCCATGATTAGGGCAAATATAGAGGAAGACCCCGAGGCTACCATGCCTAGATTTTTAAATGGTTTAAATCGAGATATTGCTAATGTTATTGAATTCAGCATTATATCGATTTGGAGGAGATGCTTCACATGGCCATGAAAGTGGAGCCACAATTAAAAAGGAAGGGAACTTCCAAATTCTCTACCAGTTCCAATTCTTTTGGAAGGTCTACATGGAGTGGGACTTCTAAAAATGAAGGGATTGTGCAGAAAAATAAATTTGAGGCACCAAAGGGAAAAGTAGTGATGAGTTCCAGAGTGGCTCGAAGAACATTGACCCGTTGCACGTGCCCGTAGGACCAATAACGAGACAAAGAGCCAAAAGAATCAAGCAGGCAATGCAAGGATTCATGCAAGCGTGGATGGACGAGTGCTCTAGTGCAAAGACTTCATTTACATTGCATAACAATGTGGAAGAGGAGGCAAAGGTATTGCAATACATTGGGATCAAGGAAGAACAAGAAATTGGGCAGCAATGGAATCACGGCCGTAAAGCCTGATATTACGGCCGTAACGGATTCACGGCCGTAAATCCAAAATTACGGCCGTAACACTACAATGGTGAAATTATGCAGAAGAGGACTTACGGCCGTAACCCTCTATTTCACGGCCGTAAAAAGTTTAGTAGTTTTAATTCAGAATATTGATTACGGACGTAAAGGTCATTTTCACGGCCGTAACATATGTTGTCAATTTTTAATCCGTAGCGTGATTACGGCCGTAAGCTAGGTTCCGAATTTTAAGTTAATATTAGCGTTTTTAGCTTTGTAGTCTAGGTTGAATTCTAGTTTATTTTTAGTTGCTTTATTTTCTTTGCCTATATATATGGCTTTATTCGGCATTATAAAACACAACTTTATTCTTGAGATTAATGATATTGAAGGTGAGATATTCCCTTATATTTTCTTCGTGTTCTCGTCGAACAAATTGAACTTATCAAAGGATTTGACAACCTTTGTGGCGTTCCCCCTTTGTGGTTCTTATCTCCGCATCGTAACGGGTTTTGGGTTTAATATACCCGTAGTTCTTGCGTCGTGAGGTCGGGGTTGCATTGTTACCGTCTACTATCTTGGATTTTAGAGCTTTCCGGCGTTTAATTCCGCGTGTTCTTGGTGATCCCCATAACGGATCACATCATCTGGTATCAGAGCCTGTCTCTAAATCCAATTATTTAGTATTCCAGTTATTTTTTCTTTTATTTCCAGTTATTAATCATTCAAAAAAAAAAAAAATTCCATTCCAATTCGTGTTTCTTGAAATTTCTCCAGAAAATTCAAGATTTGCCAATTTCTGTTTTTCTTGTTCTTGATTATTCTTGTTGAATAGGATATTATTAAAAAAAAAAAATCCGAAAATTACAAAAAAAAAAAAAAAAAGAAGAAGAAAAGATAGTTATTGATTTGGACAAGAAATCAAGAAAATAATCTTGGGCAAATCTTTCCAACAAATCCTTGTTTCCATAAAATTCTTTATTCCTGTTTCTATAAAACTTCTTCTTGCAACAGAATTCTTGTTTCCATAATTTATTTCTTAAATTTCCTAATTCCAATATTTTCCATCAACTTTCCTTATTTACACTTTGGGGTTTATTCCACAAAGACCAAATCCGTGACTAGTTTGGTGGGATCTTTGAGAACGTGGGAAAAAAGGGAATAGAGAGGAAAAAGGCAGAGTGGTGAGAATAATAGAGGGAAAAAGCCAAATTGAGTGATACACGAGCGATAAAACACGTGAGGATCTTTATTTAATATTTTTTTTCTCTTTTCTTTATTACTACTAACCATGTCACAGAAGGAAGTTTCGTCAACGGAAAAGGATCTTCAAGATTTCAAAATGCTTGCAATGGTGGAGGAACGTTTTGTAAAATTTGAGGCGAGGTTGGATGCCAAGTTGGAAGCAAAATTTGGTCAACAATCCGGCGTGAATGTGGAAAGGGATAATAATCCGAGGGAGACACGAGGTGCGGGAAATGTTCAACCACGTCAGGAACAACAGCGCAATTTTCCTAATTTACGGAGACCACTAAGGTATGACTTCAACCCACAATTTAGAGCTAGGACTGAACGTGTTGAGGTTGTTGATAGTGATGAGGATAGTGGTGATTTATCTATTACTAGTGTTGGTAGGAGACGAGATCGAGGAGAAAGACGTGATCGTAGGGATGATGTCGATGGACATGTTGGAAACATTAAAATGTCCATTCCCTCGTTTCAAGGTAAAAGTAATCCGGACGTTTATTTTGAATGGGAAAAGAGGGTAGAATTAATTTTCAGTGAAAAGCTGAGTGGGGCAGTCTTGAATTATCCTACCTACGACAAGGAGCTTTATGCTCTTGTTCGTGCCTTGGAAACATGGCAGCACTATCTGTGGCCAAAGGAATTCGTTATACACACTGACCACGAGTCACTGAAACACCTCAAGGGACAAGGTAAGCTAAACAAAAGACACGCCCGTTGGATGGAATTCATTGAGACCTTTTCATATGTCATTCGCTATAAGCAAGGTAAGGAGAATGTGGTAGCAGATGCCCTTTCTCGCAGGTATGTTCTTTTAACTTCTTTAAATGCGAAGTTGCTTGGGTTCGAATATATTAAAGGTATGTATGCTAATGACCCTTATTTTTCTACCATTTATGCTTCATGTGAAAAAGGTGCAATTGATAAATTTTATAGGCATGATGGCTATTTGTTTAGGGAAAGTAAACTTTGTGTGCCTAATTGTTCTATGCGTGAATTGCTTGTGCGTGAGGCTCATGGTGGGGGGTTAATGGGGCACTTTGGTGTTTTTAAGACATTAGAAACTTTACAAGAGCATTTTTATTGGCCTAAAATGAAAAGGGATGTTCACCATATTTGTGAAAGATGCATAACTTGTAAAAAATCTAAGTCTAGAGTCTTACCACAAGGTTTGTATACACCTTTGCCCGTACCTAATGAACCTTGGGTAGATATATCTATTGATTTTGTGTTAGGTCTGCCAAGGACAAAAAAAGGTAAAGACTCGATATTTGTGGTGGTAGACAGGTTTAGCAAAATGGCGCATTTTATTCCTTGTAATAAAACTGATGACGCAACTAACATAGCGGACCTATTCTCTAGGGAAGTTGTAAGACTCCATGGGATACCTAGGAGTATTGTGTCTGATAGGGATGTTAAGTTCCTAAGCTACTTTTGGAAAGTCTTGTGGGGGAAAATAGGTACTAAATTGTTATTTTCTACTACATGTCACCCACAAACTGATGGTCAAACCGAGGTAGTTAACAGGACATTAATCCAACTTTTGCGCACTATAATAAATAAGAATCTAAAAAGTTGGGAGGAATGTTTGCCATTTGTGGAATTTGCTTATAATTGATCTGTGCATTCTACTACTTCATGTTCACCTTTTGAAGTTGTTTATGGTTTCAACCCGCTAACTCCTCTTGATTTAATCCCTTTACCTGCAGATGAACGGAGCAGTTTGGACGGGGCGAAAAAGGCAAAGTTTGTGAAAGAACTTCATGAGAAGGTGAAAGGACAAATTGAAAAGAAAAATGAGCGTTATGCGACTCATGCCAACAAAGGTAGGAGGCAAGTGACGTTCGAGCCAGGTGATTGGGTTTGGGTGCACTTGCGAAAGGAGCGATTCCCAACCCTAAGAAAGTCTAAGTTGCAGCCAAGAGGCGATGGACCTTTTCAGATCCTTGAAAAGATAAATGAGAATGCATATAAGCTCGATCTTCCAGGTGAGTATAATGTGTCTGCTTCATTTAATGTTGCTGATCTTTCTCTGTTTGATGCAGGTGATGATTCGAGGACGAATCCTTTTCAACAGGGAGGGGATGATGAGTTCCGGAGTGGCTCGAAGGACATTGACCCGTTGCACGTGCCCGTAGGACCAATAACGAGACAAAGAGCCAAAAGAATCAAGCAGGCAATGCAAGGATTCGTGCAAGCGTGGATGGACGAGTGCTCTAGTGCAAAGACTTCATTTACATTGCATAACAATGTGGAAGAGGAGGCAAAGTTATTGCAATACATTGGGATCAAGGAAGAACAAGAAATTGGGCAGCAATGGAATCACGGCCGTAAAGCCTGATATTACGGCCGTAACGGATTCACGGCCGTAAATCCAAAATTACGGCCGTAACACTACAATGGCGAAATTATGCAGAAGAGGACTTACGGCCGTAACCCTCTATTTCACGGCCGTAAAAAGTTTAGTAGTTTTAATTCAGAATATTGATTACGGCCGTAAAGGTCATTTTCACGGCCGTAACATATGTTGTCAATTTTTAATCCGTAGCGTGATTACTGCCGTAAGCTAGGTTCCGAATTTTAAGTTAATATTAGCGTTTTTAGCTTTGTAGTCTAGGTTGAATTCTAGTTTATTTTTAGTTGCTTTATTTTCTTTGCCTATATATATGGCTTTATTCAGCATTGTAAAACACAACTTTATTCTTGAGATTAATGATATTGAAGGTGAGATATTCCCTTATATTTTCTTCGTGTTCTCGTCGAACAAATTAAACTTATCAAAGGATTTGACAACCTTTGTGGCGTTCTCCCTTTGTGGTTCTTATCTCCGCATCATAACGGTTTTGGGTTTAATATACCCGTAGTTCTTGCGTCGTGAGGTCGGGGTTGCATTGTTACCGTCTACTATCTTGGATTTTAGAGCTTTCCGGCGTTTAATTCCGCGTGTTCTTGGTGATCCCCATAACGGATCACATCAAGTAGAGCCACCCAACAAAGGTAAAATTGCTTCTGATTCTCAAACTCCTAGGACTAGGGATATTCGTTGTTTTAAATGTTCGGGTTTAGGACATATTTCTTCACAATGTCCAAATAAACGAATATTAGTTTTGCGTGATGGGGTATTAAGTTCGGAGGATGAGAAAGGGGGAGAAGTGGAGGATGAGTATAAGGATATGCCAGCTCTAGAGGATGTTAGTGAAAATGATGATGCGGACTATGCAGTAGCTAAATCACTTGTCACTAGGAGAGCCCTTAGTACTCAAGTTAAGGTGGAAGAGTCGGGTGAGCAGCGAAAATATATTTCATACTAGGTGCTTTGTGAATAACAAGGTGTGTAGTTTTATAATAGATGGGGGTAGTTGTGCGAACGTTGCTAGCACTACTCTAGTAGAGAAATTGTGCCTACCTATGCTAAAACACCCTAGGCCATATAAGCTACAGTGCATAAATGAATCGGGCGAGATTAAGGTAAATAAACAGGTGGTAGTTGATTTGGCGATTGGGAAGTATGAAGATAGCGTGGTTTGTGATGTGGTACCCATGCATGCGGGGCACATCTTGTTGGGCAGGCCATGGCAATTCGATAGGAAGGTTATTCATGATGGATTTAAAAATAGGTATACGAAGCTAAGGATGGGAAAAATGTCAAACTAATGCCTTTGTCACCTCAACAGGTCTATGAGGACCAACTGAAATTAAAAAGTGAGGAAGAGAGAAAGAGGGTCGGGACCACGATCCCGGAAAAAGGAGAGTTGTGTGAAAAACCGAGAATTGGGACGACGATCCCAGAAAAAGGAGAGGGTTCGATGAGTGCCAGTAAAAGAGAGAAAACAAAGGTAAGCTTCTACGCAAAATAGAGTGATATCACCAAAGCTATTTCTACAAATAAACCTGTGATTTTACTAATGTACAAGGAATCTCTCCTTGTGCTCGATGAAGCTAACCACTCCCTCCCCAATTTAGCTGTGTCTCTTTTGCAGGAATTTGCAGATTTATTTCCCGAGGATGGGACTTGGAGGATGTGCGTGGACTGCAGTCAACAATATTACGGTAAAGTATCGCCATCCCATACCTAGACTTGATGACATGCTTGATGAACTTTATGGTGCTATTATTTTTAGTAAAATAGACCTTAAGAGTTGTTATCACCAAATTCGTATGAAAGAAGGTGATGAATGGAAAACCGCCTTCAAAACCAAATATGGTTTATATGAATGGATGGTTATGCCGTTCGGCCTCTCAAATGCACCTAGCACTTTTATGAGATTAATGAATCATGTCTTGCGTGCTTACATTGGTAAACTTGTCGTGGTATACTTTGATGACATTCTATTACATAGTAAGAACTTAGGTGATCACATTGAACATTTAAGATCTGTTTTGGAAGTTTTGAAAACTGAGAAACTATATGCTAATTTTAAAAAGTGTACTTTTTGCATGGAAAAGGTAATTTTTCTTGGTTTTGTCGTTAGTTCTAATGGTGTTGAGGTAGATTAGGAGAAAATTCGTGCTATTAAAGAATAGCCAACTCCCAAAAGTATTACGGAGTTTAGGAGCTTCCACGGGTTGGCTGGGTTTTATAGGAGGTTTGCTAAAGATTTTAGCACACTTGTAGCACCACTAACAGAAATAGTCAAGAAAAGTGTAGGATTCCATTGGGGGGAAGCACAAGAAAATGCTTTTAAAATGCTTAAGGATTCCATTGATTTAATTCCTTTACCTGCAGATGAACGGAGCAGTTTGGACGGGGCGAAAAAGGCTAAGTTTGTGAAATTACTTCATGAGAAGGTGAAGGGGCAAATTGAAAAGAAAAATGAGCGTTATGCGACTCATGCCAACAAAGGTAGGAGGCAAGTGACATTCGAGCCGGGTGATTGGGTGTGGGTGCACTTGCGAAAGGAGCGATTCCCAACCCAAAGAAAATCTAAGTTGCAGCCAAGAGGCGATGGACCTTTTCAGATCCTTGAAAAGATAAATGAGAATGCATATAAGCTCGATCTTCCAGGTGAGTATAATGTGTCTGCTTCTTTTAATGTTGCTGATCTTTCTTTGTTTGATGCAGGTGATGATTCGAGGACGAATCATTTTCAACAGGGAGGGGATGATGAGTTCCGGAGTGGCTCGACGAGCGTTGACCCGTTGCACGTGCCCGTAGGACCCATAACGGACAAAGAGCCAAAAGAATCAAGCAGGCAATGCAAGGATTCATGCAAGCGTGGATGGACGAGTGCCCTAGTGCAAAGATTTCATTTACGTTGCATAAGAATGTGGAAGAGGAGCCAAAGTTATTGCAATGCATTTTGATCAAGGAAGAACAAGAAATTGGGCAGCAGCTGAGTCATGGCCGTAAAGACTGAAATCACGGCCGTAACGGATTCACAGCCGTAAAGTCAAAATTACGGACGTAATACTACAATGGCGAAATTATGCAGAAGAGGACTTACGGCCGTAACCCTCATCTTCACGGCCGTAAAGAGTTCGGTAGCTTTTAATTCAGAATGTTGATTACGGCCGTAAAGGGTATTGTCACGGCCGTAACAAATGTTTTCAATTTTAATCCGTAGCTTGCTTACGGCCGTAAACTCATAAGTCACGGCCGTAACTTAGGTTCCGAATTTTAAGACAATGTTAGGCGTTTAGTTTATTTTGCAATTCTAGTTTATTTAGGTTTCTTTATTTTGTTAGCAGATATGTGGCTTTATTCAGCATTGTAAGGACACAACTTTTATTCTTGAGATTAATGATATTGAAGGTGAGATATTCCCTTATATTTTCTTCGTGTTCTCTTCGAACAAATTAAACTTATCAAAGGATTTGACAACCTTTATGGCGTTCCCCCTTTGTGGTTCTTATCTCCGCATCGTAACGGGTTTTGGGTTTAATGTACCCATAGTTCTTGCGTCGTGAGGTCGGGGTTGCATTGTTACCGTCTACTAACTTGGATTTTAGAGCTTTCCGGCGTTTAATTCCGCGTGTTCTTGGTGATCCCCATAACGGATCACATCATTTGGTCTTGATCTTATAGACCCAACGAGATATAATAGCATGTTTTCCTGGTGGTAAAGAAACTAATTCCCAAGTGTCTGTCTTATATAGAGCATTAAGTTCATTTGTCATAGCCTGTTGCCAATGAGGATCTAAAGCTGCTTCTTTGTAAGAGGAAGGTTCGGAAAGCTTATGAATGGAAGACAAAAAACAACAAAAGGACTCAGAATAACAAGAATAATCAAACTCGAGTAAGTGAGTTGACTTACGTATACGTTGAGGATATCGAGGAGGAGGAGACTGCGAATCCTCAGCCTCAGACGGTGCTTGGGGATCCATAGGAGAAGGAAGGACATTTTGAGATGGCGCATGTGTACCTGTAGTAGATGATGAAGATGGAGAACAAATAGTAGGGACATATATAGATGGTCTATCAATATCATCAGTGAAAGGATCAATACAAATGAGATCTGACGTAGTCATGTGAGAGGTATTATCTGTAATAGAAAAGAAGGGAATGTGTTCAAGAAACACAACATTAAGAGAGACATATAACTTGTGACTGACAGGATCAAAACATCGATAACTTTTTTGTCCCTCACCATATCCTAAGAAGACACAAATAGCTGAGCGTGGAGTTAATTTGCTACGTTCTGCCGTAGGATGAAGAACAAAACAAGTGCACCCAAAGACTTTTAAGAGAGAGTAATCAGGAGAATAACTAAACAAGGTTCGAAATGGTGACAAACCAGATATATGAGAAGATGGTATCCTATTTATCAAATAGACAGCAGTGAGAACTGCCTCCCCCCAAAATTCACTAGGTACTTTGGCAGATAGGAGAAGGGAACGAGCAGTTTAAACAATGTGTCTATGCTTACGTTCAGCAACACCATTCTGTTGAGGAGTATCAGTACAAGAAGTTTGATGAATTGGACCATCAAGAGCAAGCAACTCACGAAAATCATTAGAAACATATTCCCCACCCAAATCACATCGAAAACATTTAATGACAGCAGAATGTTGAGTTTTAATAAGTGCTCTAAACGAACGATAAATAGAAATAAAATCAGAACGTTGCTTCATAAGATATACCCAACAGTAACGACTATAATCATCAACAAAGGAAACATAATATCGGGACCCTCCTTTAGTAGAAACAGGAGCAGGGCCCCCATACATCTGAGTGCACAAGATCAAATGATGCAATAGAAGAAGAAATATTACAAGGAAAAGGTAAAGCTGAAAATTTAGCAAGTTTGCAACCACTACAATCAGAAATATCATGAGGTTTTAAGTCTCCCAAACAACCTTTAGAAGCTAAAAATTTCAAACGACTAGCAGACACGTGTCCTAGGCGAGAATGCCATAAATAGAAATTAGAAGAAGAAGAGTTCAAATGGAAAGACGATAAATCAGTACTAGAGGCTGCAACATGCGCTGGTCTCAGATTATCTAGAACATAAAGTCCTCCTCTTTGCCTATGGCCGATCCCAATCAGCTTCCGAGACTGCGGATCCTGTACATAACAAGTAGTAGAATTAAAGTAAACAGAATTACCAGAATCACATAATTATCAACAGAAATAAGATTTAAAGTAAGGTCAGGAACACAATAGACATCTGATAAAGACAGATTAGAAATATGAACAGAACCAACACCTGCTAAGGACAACAGGGTGCCATCAGCAATCATAACAGGTGAAGATGACATAGAAGGATATAAATAATCAAAAAGTTATGAGTTAGAAGACATATGCTTAGAAGCACCCGAGTCAAAAATTCACGAGGAGGTTTTACCTGAGGAGTTCTGAGAGGACAAACCTACATGAGTAGAGGCTGACATGGCATGTGGCTGTGAGGCTAAAAACTTCTGAAACTGCTCACTAAGATCAGTCAATCGGGAATCAGATGAGGGCGGTGGACCAAGTATAGAGGAGCCAACAGGTGGAACAATCGCTACTGTGTGAGCATTGGATCTATAAGACTGCTGGGACTTCAATAACTTAGGACATTGAGCCTTCCAATGTCCCTTTTGTCTACAAAAACTACAAACATCATTTGGGAACCGTGCATGTCCTTTGGTTCGATTCTGTGTAGATGGTAAAGCTAAAACTGAAGTCCCAGAATGTGGAAGAGATACATCTTCAGTAAGAGAATTTAACCATGTCTCCTCAGCAACAAGTTCACTAATAACTGAATCAACAGATGGAAGAGGAGTACGGTGCAAAATAGAACCTCTGAGTCCCTCAAAATCACTACGAAGTGCCATCAAAAACTGAACCAATTGTTGCTCCTCTCTATAAGTAGTATAATACGCACTTGCTTTCATCCCTGCCGGTTCAGTAAGAGCTAACTCATCCCAAATTGATGTCATAGCAGTATAAAAATCCAGAATGCTCATATTCTTTTGTTGCAATGCTCGAATGTCAATCTCTAACTGATATCGTTTTGCAAAATTAGATTTAGTGTTCAACTTCTGCATATGGTCCCAAACCTCCTTTGCCATTTCATACTTAGCCAACTGTGTACCAATACTATGTTCTACAGAATTATTTATCCATGTAAGAATTTTTGAATTATTTGAATCCCAGGTATCTAACAGAGTTGCATAATTTGCATCATCATTTTCCGGTTTGTCAACTATTCCACTGACATAACCTCAACTCTTTTTACCCTTAAGAAAGTGTTTCATAACATGACTCCAGTAAGCATAGTTTTTACCATTCAAACACACATTAATAGCCTGAAGGGAATCATCGGATGCCATTATAAGAGAGAAAACGATACTAACCAGCAAAGTCAAGCAAAGCAGTGTGTAAAAAGAATGGATAACTGCAAACCAACACCACAAGAAGGTAGAGGATGAATAGCGATCACAAATCCGTCAACCGTGCCACCAGAAACTGTCGCACGCGCCCCCACACGCCACCAGAAAATCCGACTGTCTGACGCGTGTAATCTCACGCGCCACTCCAGTCGACGCGCCTCCACCTGCAGATTCTGAATATAGTCTTAGATCACTGGAATTCCTACTGCAAGTGCCTCGAAATTCGTGAAACAGTAACGGTTTAGGGTTTTTCGCGAAGAAGAAAACTGCACGCTGATTTCGTTTTTCGATGGCAATGTGAATCAAATAGCTCTGATACCATGAAGAAAACACAATAACATATATATCCTTATATATGTTCAACAAATAAATCAAGAGAAAGAAGAAAGAATGGAAGAGAAGAAGAAAAAAGAGAGAAGAGGCAATCCTAAAACCATTCTGATGTGATTCTTGTTGGGGAATCACGGGATCTCGCGGAAATTGAATTAAAGACTTGGAAAGTTCCAAATCCAGATCAATTGACAATAACAATATGACCCGACACTCACGACTCAAGAACCAAGGATGTATCAAATCCAAGACCCGTTAAGATGCGGAATGAAGAACCATAAAGGGGTGAACGCCACAAAGGATTTCAAATCCTTTGATAAGTTCAAGAGGTTCAATCAAGAAGGAAGAAGAACAGGGATAAACTCACCTAATTCAAGTAATCTCATTAATCATAAAAGTTGTATTCTTTACAATGACAAAGAAAAGCTAATATAGTCCAAAAACGCGTCCAAAATAACCTAGCCGCAAAATACCCTAATTACGAGGCGGCGCATGTTTACGGCCGTAACATATGTGTTTACGGCCGTAATTGACCCTCGGGTCTAAAACCGTTTTTATCTCTTACGACCGTGACATTGGTGCTTACGGCCGTAAGTCAACTTCTGAATAAAAAAAACTGCATCTCCATTACGGCCGTGAAACGATTGTTACGGCCGTGCGATAGCAAAGTTACAGCCGTAACGCCAAACCTTACGGCCGTAAAAGGCCCTCTGAATTGTTTCCTCCTTGTTCTTTGACCCAAATGCCTTGTAATGGTTTTGGCGCATCTTTCATATTGTCATGCATTAAAAATGGAGTCTTTGACCATGCATTTGAATATTCATCCACCCAAACTTGCATAAACCCCTGCATTGCTTGCTTGATTGATCTTCTTAGCCCTCAGCCTCGTTATTGGTCCCACTGGTACATGCAACGGGTCCTTACTCGTATGATCACTTAGGTACTAATCATTCCCTCCCTGTTGAAAAGGATTCGTCCTCGAATCATCACCTGCATCAAACAAAGAGAGATCAGCAACGTTAAAAGTAGCAGATATATTATACTCACCTGGGAGATCCAACTTATAAGCATTGTCATTGATTCTCCCAATGACTTGAAACGGCCCATCTCCTCTAGGCTGTAGCTTAGACTTCCGTTTTTCTGGAAATCGTTCCTTTCGCATGTGAACCCACACCCAATCGCCTGGTTCAAAAATCACCTGCTTCCTACCCTTATTCGCTTGGGACGCATAGTGCTCATTCTTCTTTTCTATTTGTAGCCTGACCTTTTCATGGAGTGACTTCACAAGCTCGGCTTTCTTCTTGCCATCTAAACTGTTCCTGTCATCTACAGGCAAAGGAATTAGGTCCAAAGGAGTTAGTGGATTGAAGCCATACACAATTTCAAAAGGAGAGTAAGTAGTAGTAGAATGTATAGCTCTGTTATATGCAAACTTCACAAATGGTAAACATTCCTCCCAACTCTTCAAATTTTTATTTATGAGAACACGCAAGAGTTGTGTTAACGTCCTATTAACTACTTCCGTCTGACCATCCGTTTGAGGATGGCATGTAGTGGAAAACAATAGTTTAGTACCCATTTTTCCCCACAGAACCTTCCAGAAGTAACTAAGGAATTTGACATCTCTGTCGGACACTATACTCCTAGGCAGCTAAATGGGGGAGGGAAGAGTTAGTGTCACCGAGCGCAAGGAAGGAGTCCTTGTACATTAGTAAGACCATTGATTGGTGGTCCAGGGCAGCTCTTTTGATATCACTCTTTTTGACTAGGAAGCTCACTTTGGTTTTCTCTCCTCTTTCTTTTCTGGCACTCGTCACTCGCTCTCCTTTTTCTGAGGTGGAACCCTCAACTCTCTGTTTTTCTCTCAGCTCTCCTTTTTCTGGGATCGTGGTCCCAACTCTCTTTGTCTTTTCTTCCTCACTTTTTAGTTTCAGCTGATCCTCATAAACTTGCTGTGGAGTTAATGGTATAAGTCGAATGCTTTTCCCATCCTTCGTAAAACTGTATCTATTTTTGTACCCGTCACGTACCACCCTCCTGATATATTGCCATGGCCGACCCAACAGGATGTGTCCAGCATGCATTGGAACCACATCACAAATTAACTCATCCTCGTATTTCCCGATAGAAAGGTTGATTAACACCTGCTTATTTACTTTTATCTCACCGGACTCATTCAGCAACTGTAATTTATAAGGCCTAGGGTGTTTGATAATAGGTAAACACAATTTCTCAACAAGAGTGGTACTAACAACGTTGGTACAACTCCCCCCATTAATGATCAAACTACACACTTTATTATTAACAAAGCATCCAGTATGGAATATGTTTTCCCTTTGCTCACCCGATTCCTCCACCTTAATTTGGGTACTAAGGGCACGCCTAGTAATAAGGGATTGAGCTACCGCATAATCTCCATCATCACAATCACTAGCTTCTTCTAAGGCAGGCATGTCCCTAAACTCATCATCATCCTCAACCTCATCCTCCGACACCACCACCCCATTTCGCACAAGCATTATTTTCTTGTTCGGGCATTGTGATGCAATGTCCCCGATTCCCATACACCTAAAACACTTGATGTCCCTACTTCTAGGAGGTTGAAAGTTAGAAGCGGGGTTACCTTTATTGGTAGACTCCTCTCGAGCCTTTGGTGGTTCTGGCTTCCCCTTTTGAGCAGCTCCTTCATTTTTGTTATTTCCACTCCACGTAGGTTTCCAAGGAGTGGAACCCGACGAGTACTTTGCTGTTCCTTTCCTCTTCAGCTGCCTCTCCACCTTCATTGCCATGTGCAACATCTCCTCCAGTTCAACATAATGTTGCAGTTCTATTACATTTGCAATGTCCCTGTTCAAACCAATCAAAAACCTGGCCATTGTGGCCTCCGGGTCCTCCTCAATATTCGCTCGGATCATAGCAATCTCCATCTCTTTATGGTATTCCTCGACACTCTTCGAACCCTGAGACAAAGTTTGTAGTTTCTGGTACAAGTCCCTATAGTAATGGTTGGGCACAAACCTTTTTCTCATCAAACCCTTCAACTCGTTCTAGGCCTCAACAGGTCGTTCACGGTTTCTCCTCCTACTTGTCACTAATTGATCCCACCACACAAGTGCATAATCTGCGAACTCTATAACGGCTAACTTCACCTTCTTTTCCTCTGAGTAGTTATGGCACTCAAAAATTAGTTCGACCTTCTTCTCCCACTCAAGGTACACCTCCGGATCACTTTTACCCTGGAAAGCTGGTATAGACATTTTAATGTTTCCCAGGCTTCTATCCATCCCATCATCATCCCTATTTTCACGCCTATTCCCCCTTCCACGCCGACCACCACGACCTCTTCTCCTACCCAAGCTAGCCACTGATACACTTTCACTATCATCGTCAACACTATCTCCTATCTCAACATCATCATCATCCCGAGCTCCATTTCTAGGATTATGGTCATACCTTTGCGGCCTCCGGATATTAGGAGCCGTGCGCGGTTGTCCTCTATGTAGTTGGGCAATATCCGCACTATTCGTGTCCACAGAGTTTTTAATTTCCCCCAACCTCGCATCCAACTTCTCGAATCGTTTTTCCAACATTGCAAGGAAGTGGAACTGTTGGTTATCATCCCCTGTCGATGATGCGTCTTTCTGTGACATGGTTAGTGATCAAAAGAAAAAAAATATAATTTTTCAAGAAAAATATATCCTCACGTGTTTAGCACTCGTGTATCACTCTATTCGGCTTTTTCCCTCTATTGATCTCACCACTCTGCCTTTTTCCTCTCTATCCCGTTCCTCAAGTTCTCAAAGAACCCACCAAACTAGTCACGGATTTGGTCCTTGTGGAATGAACCCAAGGTGCAAGAGACAAACAGAAGAAAAGAAGATTTGATGGAATATTGGACTCAAGAAATTGATGTAACTGGAATGAAAGAATTTGAAAGTAGTGATGGATGAAGAAAAACTAAGAATGTGGGAAAAATAAAAGGTATCAAGAAAGATCTTCTTGAATATGGAATTGTGTTCTTGATTCTGCTCTTCAATAATAATCACTTTTTTTTTTTTCTTTTGCTAATCAAGAACAATCAATAATAACAAAATTGAAACTAGACCAATCTTGAAATAGTGAAGAATTTCAAGAAACCCAAGAATCTACTATTGATTCAACGATGGCTCAAGAACAATGAAATCTAAGGAAGAATTATATGAAAACCTGGATTTAGAGCCAAGCTCTGATACCAAATGATGTGATTCTTGTTGGGGAATCACGGGATCTCGCGGAAATTGAATTAAACACTTGGAAAGTTCCAAATCCAGATCAATTGACGACAACAATATGACCCGACACTCATGACTCAAGAACCAAGGATGTATCAAATCCAAGACCCGTTAAGATGCGGAATGAAGAACCATAAAGGGGTGAACGCCACAAAGGTTGTCAAATCCTTTGATAAGTTCAAGAGGTTCAATCAAGAACGAAGAAGAACAGGGATAAACTCACCTAATTCAAGCAATCTCATTAATCATAAAAGTTTTATTCTTTACAATGACAAAGAAAAGCTAATATAGTCCAAAAACGCGTCCAAAATAACCTAGCCGCAAAATACCCTAATTAAGAGGCGGATCATGTTTACGGCCGTAACATATGTGTTTACGGCCGTAATTGACCCTCGGGTCTAAAACCATTTTTATCTCTTACGGCCGTGACATTGGTGCTTACGGCCGTAAGTCACCTTCTGAAAAAAAAAAACTGCATCTCCATTACGGCCGTGAAACGATTGTTACGGCCGTGCGATAGCAAAGTTACGGCCGTAACGCCAAACCTTACGGCCGTAAAAGGCCCTCTGAATTGTTTTCTCCTTGTTCTTTTACCCAAATGCCTTGTAATGGTTTTGGTGCATCTTCCATATTGTCCTGCATTAAAAATGGAGTCTTTGACCATGCATTTGAATATTCATCCACCCAAACTTGCATAAACCCCTGCATTGCTTGCTTGATCTTCTTAGCCCTCAGCCTCGTTATTGGTCCCACTGGTACATGCAACGGGTCCTTACTCGTATGGTCACTCAGGTACTCATCACATTTGATCAGAACCCGGGAGGGGGTTCTCGTCGTAGCTCGCGGAATAACGCTTGGAAAGTTCCGAATTCAGGTTGGAACGGACGATAACACTACAAGCCGAGCCTCACGACGCAAGAACCATGGGTATATTAAACCCAAGACCCGTTACGATGCGGAAACAAGAACCGTAATGGTTTGAACGCCACAAAGGATGCCCACGCCTTTGATAAGTTCGATTTGTTGAACACCACAAATATCTCACAATATTTGATAAGTTCGAAGTTTGTTCAATTCCAGAACAATGTTGAGAAAACACTCAATATAATTTTCATTCATAAAAAATATTCTATTTTTACATTGAATGGAAAAGCATATAAATAGGCAAAATAAAAACTAATCGCTAACTGACTCTGAATAGAATTCTAATTAAACTAGAATACTAAATTAGGAAAATAACCTAAAAACCAAAAGGAAACAAAATAATTAAAAATCCTATAATTATGGAAATATAGTAAATTTCCGTCTGCATCATTGATTTGCCAATTTGAAGCCCCAAACGATGGAATTTGTCCCTAAAATCAATGGTCTCAAGGGCTTTTGCCCATGAGTCTTGCTCAGTGACCTGTTTCTACTCGAAAAACATATATTATCCATCCAATTCCGACATGGTTGACTGGATTGCACTTTTATTTGACTTGAATATTTAACTTCTTGATTTCTCCTTTTTTTGTCGCCTTTTCCGGATCATATCATCACCTCTTCCTTTAATATGATTCGTCCCGAATCATAACATTGTTCTTAGAGCTTCTTTTCCGGATCACATCATCCCCTCTTCTTTTAAGATGATTCGTCCCGAATCATAAAGCTGTTCTTGGCTTGCTCACTTGGTTTAGCCTCGAACCTTCTTCGTATAAGCAATGTTTGATCTTTGACGTTCTCCGAACCTGCTTGACTTCTTGTTTTGGCTTGAATTATAGATTTTCCCGTCAAGCCCACCCTGATTCGTACCATTCCCTCCTTCTTTAGGATGATTCGTCCCGAATCATGGTGTTGTTCTTCAAAAATCATACTGTACCTCCTGGATCAAACGGAAAATTGTTGATTCCCTGACATGTATACAATAAATGATGCTCCATCTCCTATGGTAATCCTCCACACTCTTACTACCTTGGGATAGGATTTGTAGTTTTTGGTAGAGATCCCTATAGTAATGTCCAGGCACAAATCGTTTTCTCATAAGGGCCTTCAACTCATCCCAAGTTTCAATAGGTCTCTCCCCATTCCTCCTTTTACTAGTAACCAATTGACCCCACCATACTATAGCATAATCAGTAAATTCTACGACTGCCAATTTAACCTTTTTAGCTTCAGAATAATTATGACAATCAAAAATTAATTCTATCATCTTTTCCCATTCAAAATAAACGTCCTGATTACTCTTACCCTGAAACGAGGGAATGGACATTTTAATGTTACCAACATGTCCATCTATCTCATCCCTACGATCATATGCCTATATCCCCTATCACGTCTTACTCCCCGATCTCGTCTCCTACCAACACTAGTACTAGACAATTCTCCACTATCCTCATCACTATCAACAACCTCAACACGTTATTTCCTAGCTCTAATTTCTGGGTTGAAGTCATATACCTTAGTGGCCTCCGAAAATTAGGGAAATTGCGCGGTTGTTCCTGACGTGGTTGAACAATTCCCGCTCCACGTGTCTCCCCCGGATTAATAGGTTTTCAACATTTACGCTGGATTGTGTACCAAATCTTGCTTCCAACTTGGAATCCAACCTCGCCTCCAATTTTGCAAAACGTTCCTCCACCATTACAAGCATTTTAAAATCTTGAAGATCCCTTTCCGTCGACGAAACTTCCTTCTGTGACATGGTTAGTAATAAAGAAAAGAGAAAAAAATTAAATAAAGATCCTCACGTGTTTTATCACTCGTGTATCACTCGATTTTGGCTTTTTCCCTCTATTAATCTCACCACTCTGCCTTTTTCCTCTCTATTCCGTTTTTCCCACGTTCTCAAAGTGATGAGAACCCTGGAGGGGTCCTCGTCGTAGCTCGCGGAATAAAGCTTGGAAAGTCCCGAATCCAGGTTGGAACGGACGATAACAATGCAACCCGGACCTCACGACGCAAGAACCAGGGGTATATTAAACCCGAGACCCGTTACGATGCGGAGATAAGAACCACAAAGGGGGAACGCCACAAGGAATGTCCAGATCCTTGATAAGTTCAATTGTTTTGAACGCCACAAGATTTGAATCTTGATAAGTTCGTTGTTTAAAGGGAAAATCCTCACCTTTAGAGAGAGTAAAAACACAATAATTTTGTTCATCAAAAGTCTTTTGTTTTTTACATTGAATGAAAAAGCATATAAATAGGCAAAATAAACCCTAGTCGCTAACTGACTCTGAATAGAATTCTAATTATTTTAAAATACCTAAAATAACTAAAATAACCAAAATAAACTAGAACTAAACAAAACCTGATGTGATTCTTGTTGGGGAATTAAACACTTGGAAAGTTCCAAATCCAGATTAATTGACGATAACAATATGACTGCCACGACTCAAGAACCAAGGATGTATCAAATCCAAGACCCATTAAGATGCGGAATGAAGAACCATAAAGGGGTGAACGCCACAAAGGTTGTCAAATCCTTGGATAAGTTCAAGGGGTTCAATCAAGAACGAAGAAGAATAGGGATAAACTCACCTAATTCAAGCAATCTCATTAATCATCAAAGTTGTCTCTTTACAATGACAAAGAAAACATATTATAACTTAAAAACGCATCCAAAATTAACCCTAGCCGCAAAACACAAATTAAAACGCGGCGGAATTTACGGCCGTGAAAATCAACCATACGTCCGTAATTGACCCTCGGGTCCCAGACTGATTTTTACTCTTACGGTCGTGACATTGGTTCTTACGGCAGTAAGACACCTTCTGAATAAACACTGCATAACTCCATTACGGCCGTGAATTGATTTTGACGGCCGTGCGATAGCAAAGTTACGGCCGTAACTCCCAAACCTTACGGCCGTAAAAGGTCCTCTGAATTCTTTTCTCCTTGTTCTTTGACCCAAATGCCTTGTAACGGTTTTGGCGCATCCCCCATATTGTCATGCATTGAAAATGGAGTCTTTGACCATGCATTTGAATATTCATCCACCCAAGCTTGCATAATTAAACCCCTGCATTGCTTGCTTGATCTTCTTAGCCCTCTGCCTCGTTATTGGTCCCACTGGTACATGCAACGGGTCCTTACTCGTTGAGCCACGCAGGTACTCATCATTCCCTCCCTCTTGAAAAGGATTCGTCCTCGAATCATCACCTGCATCAAACAAAGAGAGATCAGCAACGTTAAAAGTAGCCGATATATTATACTCACCTGGGAGATCCAACTTATAAGCATTGTCATTGACACTCTCACTTACTTGAATTGGTCCATCTCCTCTAGGCTGCAGCTTAGATTTCCGTTGTGTGGGAAAACGTTCCTTTCGCATGTGAACCCATACCCAGTCACCGGGTTCAAAAATCACTTGCTATCTACCCTTATTCGCATGGGACGCATAGTGCTCACTCTTCCTTTCTATTTGTAGCCTGACCTTTTCATGGAGTGACCTCACAAGCTCGGCTTTCTTCTTGCCATCTAAACTGTTCCTATCATCTACAGGTAAAGGAATTAGGTCCATAGGAGTTAGTGGATTGAAGCCATACACAACTTCAAACGGAGAGTAAGTAGTAGTAGAATGTATAGCCCTGTTATAAGCAAATTCCACAAATGGTAAACATTCCTCCCAACTTTTCAAAATTTTATTTATGACAACACACAAGAGTTGTGTTAACGTCCTATTGACTACTTCTGTCTGGCCATCCGTTTGAGGATGGCATGTAGTGGAAAACAATAGTTTAGTACCCATTTTCCATAACAGAACCTTCCAGAAGTAATTAAGGAATTTGACATCTCTGTTAGATACTATACTCCTAGGGTGTTACGGCCGTAAGTCAGCTTCTGCCGTGAACATAGCAGACTTATTTTTTAGGGAAGTTGTCAGACTACATGGGGTGCCTAGGAGTATAGTATCTAACAGAGATGTCAAATTCCTTAGTTACTTCTGGAAGGTTCTGTTATGGGTGTTACGGCCGTAAGTCAGCTTCTGCCCAATTTTCTGATCCTTTGACATTAATTGATCTGATTTGAATCTCGACTCGAGCCCCACATGAAACTTGTTCATTTTCTTATATAGAATATTGTTGAATTGCCCGTATCTTGATTTCTCATTTTTAACACCTTTTCCGGATCACATCAGCTTCTTTTCTAACCTTCCGTTCATACATCATCCTTTCCTCATAAATTTCTGTTCGACACTTCAAAAACCCCATCGCATTAATCTCTTCATCCCAATCAACTCCAATCCCAACCTTAGGTTTATGGATACGCTTATATTCCCTTTCACGTCGTTGAGCAAGTTCTACACTATGCATCCCAAACTTCGCATCTAATCTCGTATCAAATTTCGCTTCCAATTTCGCAGCTAACTTCTCAAACCATTTCTCCATCATGACAAGTAGAGAAGATTGATGGTTATCTTTCCTTGATGAATTTTCGTGAAATTTGGACATTGTGGAATGGAATGGAATAATAGTTTGACACAAGGAGTAGTACTGAATTTTAATTTTGACTTGGAAGGCTGAGAATATCAAGAACTAAGGAAATTCAAGAAAGTGGTTCTTGAATTTCGGAGTGACTTTTTTTTTGAATTATTATGAATTTTCGGAATTAATAAAATATAAAAAAAATAATTTTTTTAATAAAATCCGAAAATTCGACACGAACGCAACAAAACAAATGGGACGGGATTTGGATAACAATCGAATAAGAAAAAATACTTTTGATTTTTTTAAGGCGACTCTTATGGATCAAACTGGAAAAAAATTTACTGGTAAGAAGAACAAGAAAAATTGAAAACAAAGACTCAAATAACTAAAATAGGAAATGGATGTTTTTATGGGACTCGATGATAAACGTAAAAATCAAATTGGATATAAAAACACAAGAACCTGAATTCAGAGTCCAGCTCTGATACCATATGATGAGAACCCGGGAGGGGGTCCTCGTCGTAGCTCACGGAATAACGCTTGGAAAGTTCCGAATCCAGGTTGGAACGGACGACAACAATGCAACCCCGACCTCACGACGCAAGAACCAGGGGTATATTAAACCGAGACCCGTTACGATGCGGAGATAAGAACCACAAAGGGGGAACGCCACAAGGAATGTCCAGATCCTTGATAAGTTCAATTGTTTTGAACGCCACAAGATTTGAATATTGATAAGTTTGTTGTTTAAATAGAAAATCCTCACCTTTAGAGAGAGTAAAACACTCAATAATTTTATTCATCAAAAGTCTTCTGTTTTTACATTGAATGGAAAAGCATATAAATAGGCCAAAATAAACCCTAGTCGCTAACTGACTCTAAATAGAATTCTAATTTGGCTAAATAGCTAAAATAACCAAAATTACCAAAATTACCAAAATTGAAAAAGAATTAAAAACCAATAAAGGAAATGCAAATCAACTGAAATACTAAAATCCCGAAACATCTTATTCGCCCCGCTTACGGCCGTAGTAGTCAGACTTACGGCCGTAAGTCCTTCTCGGATCAAAATGTTTCAATATTAGTTATGGCCGTGAAGATTGATTGTATGATTGTGAAATTCCATGGATTAGTTACGACCATGAGAACCCAAGTTACGGCCGTAAACGCTGTTCTGCCCAAATTGTGCGATGATAATGTTACGGCAGTAATTATGGAAGTTACGGCTGTAAAAGCCCTTCTGCCTTGATTTCTGATCATTTGACGTGAATTGAATCTTGACTAGAGCCCAACATGAATTCTATGTAGAATATTGTTGCATTGCCCGTATCTTGATTTCTGAATTTTGACGCCTTTTTCCGGATCACATCCCCTCTTCCTTTAAGATGAGTCGTCCCGAATCATAACATTGTTCTTAGCTTCTTTTCCGAATCACATCATCCCCTCTTCCTTTAAAATGATTCGTCCCGAATCATAAAGCTGTTCTTGTCTTGCTCACTTGGTTTAGCCTCGAACCTTCTTCGTACAAGCAATGTTTGATGTAACGCCCCGAGTTCCGAGAAACGCGGGAATGTCACTTTTCTAAATTCTGGAATAAATTTTATTGCGGAAAATGACTAAATATTAAATATCACATTTAATAAATCAAAGTTTAGCGATAATTCCAAATTAAATAGAATGATTCTTACAAACTTATTAAAAATAAGAATTCTTGATAAAATGAAATTGTTTATTTCGAAATCCACGACTTTAAAAAATAATATCCAAATTATATTCTTCTCCATTGCCCATCACTCGCCTCCGTCACCGAAATCTACAAATTTGTTAAAACAACGGGTTGAGCATTTCAAAATGAAATACTCAGTAGACTCAACTCCAATAATTAATCTACAAGATAATTGGACAAGTAATCATGCAAATAATGTAGTGATATTCTTTTCTTATTCATAGGCATCACATAGTGAACACAAATGAAACATTCTTTTCTTAAATCATGCTAGCAGATAAGTTATGACGTGCATAACATAAATTCTCAAATTTATCTCATACGAGATATTCTTTTCTTTTCTCATGCAATAAAGCATATAAAATCACACAAATCCACATAATCACATGCAATTATAATATAAATCAATTAGTGGGGGCGAGTCTACCTTTAACGTTACAAGTTCTCAAAAATTGGAGCGGGAATGACGTCAATCTCTTAATTCTCCAAATGATTCGTCTAGCCAAGAAAAATTACTTAAATTAGTATTTTTGAAACTTGAATTTAAAGTGATTAAAATAAATAAGATATAAGGATCTAATGGAATTTTAAGAGAATTGAATTTAAAATTTAGGGACTGAAGTAGAATTTTACAAAAATAAGGGCTGATTGAAATAGTTAAGAACTGCAGGGACCAAATTGTTACATACTGAAACTGAACAGAATAATTTTGAATTACAAGGGCTGAAATACCTGTTTTCAAAACTGGGGGGGTTGAAACGGATATTTGAAAACTTAATTTTTATAAAACATCATCCCTCATTCCTCCCTCTCTCTATTTTGTTACACAGAGCCTTAGAGAGAGAGAGACCGAGGCGACGACGGAGAGGGCTAAGCCCCTCTCTTCCGTTTCACGCAGCCGTCGACGACGGCGATGGAATCCCTGCACGTGGCGGCGATAGGTTTGGTGCTAGCTGAGGGAATTAGAGATGTTTTGGGTGGTTGGTTGTGCGAAATCGCGGCCAGACCGAGCCTGTGAAGCTTGGTGCTTGTGGCTTTTCGGCGACGGAAACTCCGGTAGGTTGAGGTAGATTATGGGTATTGCTTTTAATTTGGTTTCGGGTTTGATTTTTTTTTTGGGGGTTTGGCTCAGATTTGGGAGTTGGGCAGGGGGCGGTTTGTGGTGGTGATGTGGTCACGACAGTGGTTGGCCGTGTGTGGTTGGGGCGTTTGGTTGTGGCGACTGGTGGTGGTGATCTTGTGTCTGGCTCGTGGTGTTGGATTGGTGGTGGTGTGGAGGTTCGACATTACGGTGATGTTACAGGGGGCGGTTTGGAGTTGGGCAAGGTTGGAAGCGATAGGCTCGAGGCTGCTATGGTGGTGCCTTGGCTCGGCCTTGGTTCGGTGAAGGGGCTGCGGTGTGCGAATTTGGTGTGGGTGCAGACGGTGGTTGGGTGGTTTGGCAACGGCTGTGGTGTTGCTCAGGGTTATAGGCTGACTGTGGCGGTGGTGGATTTGCAGACAACAACTTTGCCGATGGTAGAAATTGAGAGAAATATACCTTTGCTGGAGGCGGTTGCATTGGTTTCGATAATGGAGTTGGGGGATTAAATTAATAGTTGATTTAGGTGTTAAACATGGTAGCTTAGGTTAAAATCTTGGTTTATGGAAATCTTGTAAAATTTTTGGAAATGAGTATCGATTGCGTAAGGAAAAACTTGGGGAGGAAGAAGCTGGTGAATAGGTTGGGTCAAAAGATGACTTATTGGGTTTTTAAATGGGCCCGAATGATTGGTAACAAAAAAAACATTTGGACTCGATAAGTTGGATTGGACTAAAATATTTCAAATTGGGACTTAATAAAATTAATACTTGGACTTTTGAAAATAAACTGTGATATTAAAATATTTTTGATAAAATTGAAATTAGACTAAGTCTTTAAATAAGTTTAATTTCACTTAATTGGCTAGACGAATACTCCTTTAAATTAAATGGAAAAGCCGTAGCGACGCGCACTTAGAGTTCTAAATATTTTATAAAGAATTTAAAAATTCCCGGTCGCTACAACCCTACCACCTTAAAATAATTTCGTCCTCGAAATTTAAAACTTACTTGGTCTAAAATATCTGGATACTTGGCCAGAATATCTTCTTCTTTCTCCCATGTAGCCTCATCGCTACCATGTCTACCCCACTGGACTTTGACTAGAGAAATTTCTTTATTTCTTAGGACATGGACTTTTCTATCAATGATGCACGTGGGTGCCTCTTCATAATATAGATTCTTCTGAATTTGGATTGACTGAAAGTTCTCCACGTGACTGGGATCGTGGACATACTTTCTCAACAGAGAGATGTGAAAAACATTGTGTATAGCCGAGAGTTCGGGTGGCAATGCTAGACGATAAGCCACATTACCTACTTTCTCCAATATTTCAAAAGGTCCGATAAATCGAGGCCTTAATTTCCCTTTCTTGCCAAAACGAATAGTGCCCTTCATAGGAGAGATTTTCAAAAATACTTTCTCTCCAATCTCGAATTCCAAGTCTTTCCTCCTCTGATCGGCATAGCTTTTCTGTCTGTCCTGAGCAGTTTTAATTCGTAATCTGATTTTCTCGATAGCCCCTACGGTCTTTTCAATTAATTCGGGACTCAATAACTTCCTCTCGCCAACCTCATCCCAATATACCGGCGATCGACATCTTCGCCCATACAGTGCTTCAAACGGTGCCATACCAATGGTAGCCTGGAAACTGTTATTGTAAGCAAACTCCACCAATGGCAAGTGAGCTTCCCAATTGCCGCTTAGGTCCAACACACAGGCTCTAAGCATATCCTCTAAAGTCTGAATGGTGCGTTCAGACTGCCCGTCTGTCTGCGGGTGGTAAGCGGTACTAAAATTTAATTTAGTCCCCATAGCTGTGTGTAGGCTCTTCCAAAATCTCGAAGTGAATCTCGGACCCCTATCTGAAACGATAGACGATGGAACCCCGTGAAGTCGAACTATCTCCCTGATATAAATCTGGGCCAAGTGATCTATACTGAGAGTCCTCCGCACTGGAAGAAAATGGGCTGACTTTGTAAGTCGGTCTACAATAACCCAGATGGCGTCATGTCCACTCACTGTTCTTGGTAAAGCTGTTAGGAAATCCATGGAAATCTTCTCCCATTTCCATTCCGGAATATCTAAAGGATTTAGCAGTCCTGACGGTCTCTGATGTTCAGCCTTGACCTGCTGGCAGGTCATGCATCGTGAGACAAACTTGGCAATGCATCCTTTCATATTCCTCCACGAGAATGTGGTACGCAAATCTCGATACATCTTTGTTCCTCCTGGGTGAGCTGCATACGGAGCTGAGTGGGCTTCCCTCAATATTTCATTCCTGATCTGATCATCTTTCGGTACACACAGGCGACCCTTGAATAGTAGTGCCTTATCGCTTCCGATTTCAAAATCTGCTCTCTTGCCAGTTCCAACTTCGGCTTTGATCTTTCCCAAGAACTTATCACTTTCCTGAGCCATCACAATTCTGCTTCTCAAATCTGGCTTAACCGTCAAATTTTCCAATCTATTAGAACTTTGGATTTCTGGGTTTCTCACCTCAATTCTCAACTTCTGAAAATCCCGAATCAATTGTTCTTGAACTGTTCCCAAAGCAGATAATTGACCCACGTCCTTCCTGCTTAGTGCATCTGCAACCTTATTAGCCTTACCAGGGTGGTAAAGAATAGTACAATCATAATCCTTCACCAGTTCCAACCATCGACGCTGTCTCATGTTCAATTCCTTCTGAGTGAAGAAATATTTGAGACTCTTATGGTCGGTGTAAATCTCGCACTTACTCCCATATAGGTAATGTCGCCAAATCTTAAGGGCGTGCACAACAGCTGCCAGTTCTAGATCATGCGTCGGATAGTTTTTCTCGTATGGCTTCAACTGTCTCGAAGCATAGGCAATCACTTTACCTTTTTGCATCAACACACATCCCAAACTATGTTTCGAGGCATCACTGTATATCACAAAATCCTCGGATCCATCCGGCACGATTAACACTGGTGTTGAAACCAGTCTATTCTTCAATTCCTGGAAGCTTCGTTCACACTGCTCTGTCCACTGGAATTTTACACCTTTTCGTGTCAACTGAGTCATGGGACCCGCTATCTTGGAGAAACCCTCTATAAATCGCCGGTAATATCCAGCTAGTCCCAAAAAGCTTCTTACATCACCGGCATTCGCTGGCGTAGTCCAATTACTCACTGTCTCCACTTTTGACGGATCAACTTCGATGCCATTGATTGTAACAATATGACCCAGAAAGCCTATCTTCTCCAGCCAAAATTCACATTTCTTAAACTTGGCGAATAGCTTTTCTGCCCGTAGTGTCTCCAACACGATTCTCAGATGTTCTGTATGCTGTTGTGAATCTTTAGAATAGACCAGAATATCGTCAATGAAGACAATGACGAACTTATCCAAGTACTGATGGAAAACCCGGTTCATCAAGTCCATAAATACTGCAGGCGCGTTCGTAAGACCGAATGGCATCACCGTGAACTCATAGTGTCCATATCGAGTCCTGAACGCTGTTTTTTGTATATCCGAAGACTTGATCTTCAATTGATGGTAACCGGACCTTAAGTCCATCTTTGAAAATACCGCAGCTCCTTTCAGTTGATCGAATAAATCTTCGATTCTGGGCAAGGGGTACTTGTTCTTTATCGTCAACTTGTTCAATTCCCGATAGTCTATGCACATTCTCATACTGCCATCCTTCTTCTTCACAAATAGCACAGGTGCTCCCCACGGGGACACACTTGGCCTAATAAAGCCCTTCTCTAGTAATTCTTCCTGTTGGACCTTCAGTTCTTGCAATTCTTTCGGTGCCATACGATACAGGGCTTTCGAAACAGGGGCAGCTCCTGGCACCAGGTCAATAGCAAATTCCACTTGCCTATCAGGCGGAGTACTAGATAGGTCTTCTGGAAATACATTTTGAAAGTCACACACAACTGGCACTGACTCCAATTTGATTTCCTCGGCAGGCTTTCCTTGGAGGTTAACCAGATAACTCTGACAGTTTCCCTTGGCAATCAGCTTTTCGGCTTGCATAGTCGAGATAAGGCGAGGAAGTACTTTAACCTTCGAACCGTAAAATCTGAAAACCTCATCCCCATTCTTCCGAAATACTACTTCTTTCTCATGGCACATGATCGCGGCACGGTTAGAGCTCAGCCAATCCATTCCTAGGATAATGTCGAAATCCTTCATTGGAATAATATTCAGGTCTGCTTCAAGTACTATTCCGTCTAAATCTATTCGTACAGACTTGACTATCCTATTAGTATCGAGAATTTCTCCTGATGGTAAGCTTACTTCAAGCACACTACCATTCGTTTCACCCACTAAATTCAATCTAGTTAAGCATGAGTCGGAAATAAATGAATGTGTGGCACCCGAATCTGTTAGGACGTATACGGGAATACCAGAAACAGATAAAATTCCTGTTATCGTCGTTCATATTATTAATTCGAGCAAAGCATGATACATGAAATTAAGTAATATAAGTATATGAATGCTGAAATAATGGTATACCTGCAATCACGTCGGAGTTCTCAACGGCGTCCATGGCAAATACCCTATGTGACGACCCGAATTCTCTTCCATTCGAGTGCCACTAAAAGTGACTCATATCATATTATCGAGACTTAAATAGTAATGTAAAATTATTCAAAAGAATAATTAGAATCCCATAATTTTATTTGTGAATAAAAATAGAACATAATTTTCTTACATAAAGTTCAACATAATTATCTCATCAATCTTAACCACTTTTGCCACTTCCATGTTGACCGCCTCGAACCTTCAATTATCTGAAAATGGTAAATATCGTGGAGTGAGATTTATAAAATCCCAGTAAGTATACCAAGCATAATTTTCTTTTGAAAGCATATGGATCATTTTCATCATAACATAGGATAGGATCGAAATCCTCATAAACATAGAGAGACACAAGAATTTTACCGAACTTAGATGGCAAGAATTCTTATGTGTAGCGCTACTAAACTCCGGTCCCCTTAGCATAATCATAAACATATCATATGGGACCAATAGCAATCTTGTGAGATTGATTTCATAGCAATGATCCAAACATTTTCATAAAAACATAAGATAAGTACTTGTCATAAAAACATACTTACTTTTCATAAAAACATAAGGTGTATTTACCTTTCATAAAAACATACTTACTTTTCATAAAAACATAAGATATACTTACTTGTCATAAAAACATACTTACTTTTCATAAAAACATAAGGTGTATTTACCTTTCATAAAAACATACTTACTTTTCATAAAAACATAAGATATACTTACTTGTCATAAAAACATACTTACTTTTCATAAAAACATAAGGTGTATTTACCTTTCATAAAAACATACTTACTTTTCATAAAAACATAAGATATACTTACTTGTCATAAAAACATACTTACTTTTCATAAAAACATAAGGTGTATTTACCTTTCATAAAAACATACTTACTTTTCATAAAAACATAAGATATACTTACTTGTCATAAAAACATACTTACTTTTCATAAAAACATAAGGTGTATTTACCTTTCATAAAAACATACTTACTTTTCATAAAAACATAAGATATACTTACTTGTCATAAAAACATACTTACTTTTCATAAAAACATAAGGTGTATTTACCTTTCATAAAAACATACTTACTTTTCATAAAAACATAAGATATACTTACCTTTTAAAAGATTAAAATGAAGTGTAGTAGTAAATGGACCAAAACTTTCTTGACCACCTTGAATTTCTCTTACTTGTGGATTTTGTCAAGAGATTGGAAATAAGTGTATATGTGTAGAGTTGTGTGTAAAAGAGATGGGTTTAAATAGATGTATAAAGTTGGCATATTGTAAACATAATCATTCAATTCTATTAATTTTAACACATCCTTTTCTTAAAGTAAAGCACCATTCATATACTTTTCCATATTTATACAAACAATATGCTCTTCATGATTATATATAATGGAGTCTTATCAATCATTCATATACTTTTCCATATTTATACAAATATTATGCTCTTCATGATTATATATAATGGAGTCTTATCAATCATTCATATACTTTTCCATATTTATACAAATATTATGCTCTTCATGATTATATATAATGGAGTATATAAATCATTCATATACTTTTCCATATTTATACAAATATTATGCTCTTCATGATTATATATAATGGAGTATATAAATCATTCATATACTTTTCCATATTTATACAAATATTATGCTCTTCATGATTACATATAATGGAGTCTTATCAATCATTCATATACTTTTCCATATTTATACAAATATTATGCTCTTCATGATTATATATAATGGAGTATATAAATCATTCATATACTTTTCCATATTTATACAAATATTATGCTCTTCATGATTACATATAATGGAACCTCTCATGCTTGCATATATTTTCTTAATTTAAATAATAAAAGTAATTTTTGTACAAATAAATATTGGGATAACATTGAATTAAGTACTTAGACTTAATATACTTTAAATCAAGAGAATGGAGATATTTTTAGAAATTCGGAATTTAATTTAAAATCGAACGATCTCGATTATTTCTTGACTTGGCTATACGAATACGTCGTGGCGTTAACTTAATAAAAATGGGTGAAATAGTAGCGACACGATTTTCTATTAAAATAATTATTAATCGCGTAAAAATTCTTGGTCGCTACAAACTTACCCCCTTAAAATAATTTCGTCCTCGAAATTAATCTTACTTGATCTTATGATTTCTGAACACTTAATCAGAATCTCTTCTTCTTCTTCTTATGTAGCATCATCGCTACCATATTTAACCCAACCATATTTAACCCACTGGACTTTGACTAAATGCATCAATTTGTTTTCTTAAGACATGGACTTTTCTATCAATAATAGACATATGTCTACTCATAAATTCTTCTGAATCAAAATGAAAATTCCCAATCGTATGTGATATTTCATCATATCTTGTAGTATTCATGTAACTTGTCATTTATCATCGTATCATGTGACCTCAAATATTCGTATTAATATCTCTAAAATTTCAATAAATCTTTACTAACATATCATACCATAATAATTTGTCATTTCTTCTTATCACCAAATATCCCAAAATAATTAAAACGATTACCTGAATATTCTCTATGTAATATACCCAAACATGTTATTCACATATCAACATAATCATCAGTTTATCTTTCCAATATTTGTAACCCAAAATTTCTGCAAAATTCAATAAACAAATATCTCCCAAATAATTAAAATTCTTAACTCAAATATCATAACATTTCCCGTAAGGTATTCCTTTCACTTGCACAAACTTATTAATCCTGATTCAATACAGTCCTTATTTCACTTTCACGTATCCCCGTATTATTTCTATACCTTGATTATTATATCAAAATATCAGTACCCAAAATCCAAGAAAATATTCCATATCTCAAATCCCGTCATCATCAAATCTTCCTTTTATCAAGAAAGTAAACGGCGCATAAACTCTTGTTCCCTCTTTTCCATTATTCTATTCCGCGCTTTCTTGCTGGAATCAATATCACGCGGATTCCCTCCAATCCTTAATGCTTTTAAATAGTTCATGCTGGGAAGAGGTTAGATCCATCAAAAACATGGATATCATTCTTACAAACATTCGCAAGTATTATTCCAGTCTTCCAATGAATGATCTGAGGAAAATTTATCGAATAAGACTCGAAAGATTGAGGTTGCTGATGGCTCATGGTGTTTCAGAAGATGTTCGCTGGTTGATCGAAGCAAAGGTTCGACTATCTGGTGAATTACCTATGACATTTCCAAAGCACATGCCTGGTTTAAGAAAAAGCACCTTCGCAAAGAAACGAAGAGCAAAAAGGCTGAATGGTTGCTACAAATGTGCTCGTTGGAACTGTGATACTCGTTGCAAAACAGTAGGATATTCTTCTACTAATCGGGATGATAAAATCAAATTCATAAAGGGTGGACTGAGTAAGGAGTTTTTTGATGATATTCGACTGACTCTTGAGACGCACCCAAGTGGTTATGTGCAACGTGAACTTCTCTCCTTATACGCTCAGTTTAACGAGGACAAAAATCGTTATAGTCTCCAAAATATAATAGCAAAAGATCCTGTTTGCCAGTCTGTTTTACAAAATGAGGCTTCTGGCAGTTCAACAATGATATAAGGTAAATCTCTTGATACACATTTAAAATATTTTGCTGTTTTCTTTCACGCGTTTTGGAAATAAAATATATTTTCCTTTCTCGAGTTTTGATAAAGCTGGAAATAAATCACCGAAAGGTGATATCTTTGGTAAAACAGTCAAAAGTTGGCCGATTTTGTCAAAAGTAAATCTTTACTTTTTCATAATCAATCAAAAACAGTAAATTTTTTCGGCTTTAAATAGCCAAACATATTTCATAGTTCAGGCATCCCAAAATCACATCTTCTTCGTAAGTTTTCTCTTCTATACTATCAAAGATGGAAGCACCAAAACTTCGACAGATCAAAACTATTTGTGTATTTTGTGGATCAAAAGTGGGGAAAGGCTTCAGTTATCTAGAAGCGGCCGTAGATCTTGGAAAGAAACTGGGGGAAAAAGGTATCACTCTTGTGTATGGGGGTGGTAGCAGTGGTCTAATGGGTTGTGTTTCCCAATCTGCTCTTGCAGAGAAATCAAAAGTAATCGGTGTCATACCTGTCCCTTTGGTAGATGTTGCAGGCAAAACACCCTCGCATGAAGTTCAAACCTTATCCATCCATGAACGCATAACTTGTATGCTATATGGTTCTGATGCCTTTATAGCCCTGCCCGGAGGTTTTGGTACCTTAGAAGAAATCTTTAACATTACCTCGTGGGCTCAACTAGATCTCCATACTAAGCCTATTGGGCTTCTGAATGTTAACAATTTCTTTGATGGTTTGTTAACCTTTCTTGATTATGCTGTGGAACAGGGATTCATCTCTCCATTTTCCAGAAGGCTTCTTATTTCTGCTCCTACTATTGATGAACTACTGGATAAGATGCAGTCATATATCTCAATACAAGATCCAGCAGGGGTTAAGATAGATTGGTCGCAAGGAAGGGGAATCAAGCGAAAATGGAGTCCGGTTAATGTAAACTTAACTTTATGAATCTTAGAATAGGTGGGGGTAGAGTACGGAGTATTCTTACTCTCGAGACACCCCTCTAATTTCCTAGGATTTTCCTTAATGTTTAAATCTTGTGTGTACCTCAAAGGTTCCAGGTGGTAGATTACGGAGTATTCTTACTCTCGAAACACACCTCTTTGAAGGTTTCTTTATTTCCTCAAAAGGTCAGAGGTGGTAGGATACGGCTACTCCGGAAACACATCTCTCAATTTGAGGAATTTCCCATGTTGCTTTCTTTTGATTTTGCGTGTTTCATGTATTTCTTTCCAATGTGACTCTTGTGTGTTCTCCTTACGAGAAAATAATAAATATCTCTGTTATCATCTACTAAATCTCGTTTGTGATGTAAATGAATTTGCATGTCTAACCTCAATTCTCTTAGTGATTGCATACCATACTATGCTCTTAATTCCAAACGATAAAATTCTAAGCAGAGTTTCCTTTGAAATTTGGACTTATTCAAACCGTAAGCATACTTCATAACTCACAATAATAAATAATTCCACATTTGATCACAACGATCTAAAAATTGACCACAATTTCATCAAACTTCAATATCATAAAAAAAATATTCCAGAAAATCAATTCATAATTCCTCAACATAGAAATTTCAAATCATAGTCGTCAATATCACAATATCACTTCCTTCAATACCTTAATTGGCTCAAAAGATTAGTCATACTTATATTTATAAGTCATAAATCATATTCCCAAAATTTAATCACAAGACCAAAGTTCATAATAAATTTCTCTTCAATATAGAGGCATAATTCACTTACTCAACATAATATCCATTACTTAATTCCCAATAACCAAATCTTTAAATCTCTAACTTCATAATGCTTCTCATAAAAGTCTCATTAAAATCATATCACTTATAATCTTAACATCTCATAAAAATTCATAAAATTGGCTCGCTATTTCTCATTAAATCTAAATGATAGATAATCTGAACATATTTCTAATCATTTCTGTTGACTTCTCATACTTAATGCCATGTCTAAAATCAATTATGCAAAGTCCATTTAAGGTTTATCATTTCTAAACTCGAGGACAACAATTATTTTGAAAATCATTCTTAAGTCATATTATTCCCATTATGCTCAACACCCGTTCTCTTTCTTTCTTTTCTTTCTGAATTTTTTTTTTTTTTTTTTTTTTTTTTTCAGAATTGAAACTTGAAGAGTGGTACCAATAATCATCCACATTTTTTCCTTGCTTTTAAGCAAAGGTAGTGATAAAGGGATAAATTATTGAACCGAAAATTGAAACTTGAAGAGGAAGTACTAATAACCATCCACAGTTTTTCCCTTGTTTTTACACAAAGGTAGTGATAAAGGGATAAATTATTGTACGAATTCATTATCAATTTTGTTTGTTTAATATATTATTCCATATATTTTGGGCAAAAGTTACAACCCAACTTAATTTCTAATTGAGTCAATCTTACTAAGCTTAATATGCACCAAAATTCATATAAATATCCTCTCTGTCTCATGATTCTACATTGAAAAGAATAAAAAAATTGAGTCTTCTATCAATTTATATCATACTTGACATGTATATTATGTGTAACACATAAAGATTCATAACATATGAAGATTTCATACTTAACATGTCTTAATAAAATCGTAAATGACTTGCAAAGCATATAACATACCTGGTTCGAGGAGTCAATACGTGGAGAGTGACATAGTAGAGTGATGAGTTAAAATATTTCATATAATCTTATTTTCCTTTAATCAACAATAATTTAATGTGGTTGTATCCAAATCAACATTTTCTTGAATCATAATTCCTAATTAATCACAGTCTTCAAAACAAATCCAATATCGATATAGTAATTATCTCCCCATCAATAATTAATAACTTAACCCAAATAAAATTTATCGTCAAATCTTATTTTTCCTTTAGTCCCCGAACTTCTAGAAATTTATCAAAGACATCAATATAAACATCATATCACTAACTAATTATATTCCATAAAATTTTCAGGACATTACAAACTCCCTTGCTTAAAATGAATTTTGTCCTTGAAATTCGCACATCAAATTTCATCATGCTTTTCAAAATCATAACCATACTTGACATGTGAAAATTCAATTTTTTTTTTATAATGAATAGTGATTTCGTTCACTGTTCATCATGAATAGCACGTCGTTTTACTGTTCACGTGAATAGTGATTTTTTTTTTTTTTTTAAAGAAATAAAATTTCAAAAATCTACAGAATCGTTTTTAAAACTCTTTGCTCTGATACCAACTGTGACGACCCGAATTCTCTTCCATTCGAGTGCCACTAAAAGTGACTCATATCATATTATCGAGACTTAAATAGTAATGTAAAATTATTCAAAAGAATAATTAGAATCCCATAATTTTATTTGTGAATAAAAATAGATCATAATTTTCTTACATAAAGTTCAACATAATTATCTCATCAATCTTAACCACTTTTGCCACTTCCATGTTGACCGCCTCGAACCTTCAATTATCTGAAAAGGGTAAATATCGTGGAGTGAGATTTATAAAATCCCAGTAAGTATACCAAGCATAATTTTCTTTTGAAAGCATATGGATCATTTTCATCATAACATAGGATAGGATCGAAATCCTCATAAACATAGAGAGACACAAGAATTTTACCGAACTTATCTGGCAAGAATTCTTATGTGTAGCGCTACTAAACTCCGGTCCCCTTAGCATAATCATAAACATATCATATGGGACCAATAGCAATCTTGTGAGATTGATTTCATAGCAATGATCCAAACATTTTCATAAAAACATAAGATATACTTACTTGTCATAAAAACATACTTACTTTTCATAAAAACATAAGGTGTATTTACCTTTCATAAAAACATACTTACTTTTCATAAAAACATAAGATATACTTACTTGTCATAAAAACATACTTACTTTTCATAAAAACATAAGGTGTATTTACCTTTCATAAAAACATACTTACTTTTCATAAAAACATAAGATATACTTACTTGTCATAAAAACATACTTACTTTTCATAAAAACATAAGGTGTATTTACCTTTCATAAAAACATACTTACTTTTCATAAAAGCATAAGATATACTTACTTGTCATAAAAACATACTTACTTTTCATAAAAACATAAGGTGTATTTACCTTTCATAAAAACATACTTACTTTTCATAAAAACATAAGATATACTTACTTGTCATAAAAACATACTTACTTTTCATAAAAACATAAGGTGTATTTACCTTTCATAAAAACATACTTACTTTTCATAAAAACATAAGATATACTTACCTTTTAAAAGATTAAAATGAAGTGTAGTAGTAAATGGACCAAAACTTTCTTGACCACCTTGAATTTCTCTTACTTGTGGATTTTGTCAAGAGATTGGAAATAAGTGTATATGTGTAGAGTTGTGTGTAAAAGAGATGGGTTTAAATAGATGTATAAAGTTGGCATATTGTAAACATAATCATTCAATTCTATTAATTTTAACACATCCTTTTCTTGAAGTAAAGCACCATTCATATACTTTTCCATATTTATACAAATAATATGCTCTTCATGATTATATATAATGGAGTCTTATCAATCATTCATATACTTTTCCATATTTATACAAATATTATGCTCTTCATGATTATATATAATGGAGTCTTATCAATCATTCATATACTTTTCCATATTTATACAAATATTATGCTCTTCATGATTATATATAATGGAGTATATAAATCATTCATATACTTTTCCATATTTATACAAATATTATGCTCTTCATGATTACATATAATGGAGTCTTATCAATCATTCATATACTTTTCCATATTTATACAAATATTATGCTCTTCATGATTATATATAATGGAGTATATAAATCATTCATATACTTTTCCATATTTATACAAATATTATGCTCTTCATGATTACATATAATGGAACCTCTCATGCTTGCATATATTTTCTTAATTTAAATAATAAAAGTAATTTTTGTACAAATAAATATTGGGATAACATTGAATTAAGTACTTAGACTTAATATACTTTAAATCAAGAGAATGGAGATATTTTTAGAAATTCGGAATTTAATTTAAAATCGAACGATCTCGATTATTTCTTGACTTGGCTATACGAATACGTCGTGGCGTTAACTTAATAAAAATGGGTGAAATAGTAGCGACACGATTTTCTATTAAAATAATTATTAATCGCGTAAAAATTCTTGGTCGCTACACCCTAGCCTTCCCTTTCCTGTTCTGGTCAATGTTCTTCTTCTGGTCTGAGCCTTGAGCAGGTGCTGCGTTGCAATCTCGAGCAAAGTGGCCCGGTTGGCCACATCGATAACAAACAACCTTGTTGCCAAAGAGGCATTCTCCTTTGTGTGTCTTCTGGCACTTTGGACATGGTGGGAGGAAACTGACCACCTGACCTCTGTTAGGTCCTGTATTCTGTCTCTTATTGAAATTCTAGTTCCTGTTCTGATGGTGACCATGCCATTTCCGTTTACCTTGATGCACTTGATTGTTCCGACTGCCTTGGGTGCCAATCTTTGCACCAGCAAAAGCCACAGCCTGAGCTTTCTTCACAACTTCTCTGTGGGCAGTTCATGTGAGCCAACAATCTGCCTGATATCCGAACGCAGACCTTTCTCAAATCGGCGTGCCTTCTTAACTTCGGTTTCCACTAGATGTGGGGCATATCGTGACAGTTCCTCGAACTTCCGTTCATAGTCAGTGATGTCCATCTCACCCTGAACTAGCTGTAAAAATTCGGTCTCCTTATGGTCTCAGAGGGCTTGTGGGAAGAACTTGTCTTTGATCTCCTCCTTAAACTCTTCCCAGGTCAACGCTGCCTGTTCCTCTGCGGTCCTAGTCCGTGATGCGGACTCCCACCAGAAGCCGGCCCTACCGATAAGCATAAACTCTGCGCAAGTAACCTTCTTGTCCTCAGGGCAAGAGATATGCTTGAAAATCCTCTCGATTCCCTGTAACCACTCCTCCACGGCCAATGGATTGTCCCCGCCATCAAAAGTGGACGGACGATACCTCCTGAATTGTTCGATAATTGGCACTGAGGAACCTGTTGGGGCCTGCCTCAAATCTTGCACGGCCAGAAGTAAGTCCTTGATGATACTAGATTGGGCCGTGGGGCCCTGTCCTGGGTTCTCTTGTTCAGATGTAGCACGATCCGTTAAACCCCTGTTAATGCGTCTAGCCATTCCCTTTAAAATGAAAACAAGGAATGTGTTGGTAACTTCTGATAAAAATTTGTACCAAATATTGCAATTAATTCAACTTCAATATGAACGAAAATAAAAATATTCTCATTAATATTTTAAAATTCCTTCAATTGAGGGTACAAAATATAGAATTGCCAATACGGGGAATGGGAATAATGCTAGGCAAAAAATTTTAAGATAACTCTCATATATTCTACATCTTCGGCGGTGACATGGGAGATATCGCTCCTGGTGTGCCGGGGGTATAATCTGGTGCGCCCGGGGTCATAGTTGGTGAGTCAAAGGTATACCCTGGTGAGCCACGAGTATAGTCATATATGCCTGACTCGGCGTCGGGTATCTCCGCTGGTTCTTCCTCGTCATCTGATAGAATAATTATCTACGGTGCTGGAGCACGGGTTAGGTAGCGGTCCCACCGCATTACAAATTCGTCACAGACAGTTTGGAAATTCACGTCTTCTCCTAGACGTCTCTTCACGTCATTATAAAACTTGATCGCTAATTCACGTTGACATTCTGGGAATGTTGACAAAAGGTGGCTAATAAACTGATCGCCAGTCAGCCTAAGTCCACTAGCTATAGCGTCATGACGTATGGCGCAAAAACGGAGGATATGGTTTGATATCCCATCAATTGGTGCCATGCCTAGAACCCATTATGCAAAGTCCAGTTAGGGTTTTATTATTTATTTAAATCTAGGGACGAAATATTTTATGAAAAATTTTCTTCAATCGTACTAATTCCCATTATGCTCCAAAACTCGTTTCTTTCTTTCTTTCTTTCTTTCTCATTATTTCGGATACTATTTTTCTAATTATTTCTCGTCTTTTCTTTTCTTTCTTTTCTCGTCAAATTCTCAAAACATTTATTCTCAAGTATCCGAAATAAATCAATAAAGTAAACATACTAAACTTCGTTACCTTCGGAGTCGGCGGAAAATGAGGGCAATGGCAAAAAGTCGTCAAAACATTATTTCTATTATTTTTTAGAAAAATTTATTTTCTTATTTTGTAAAAAAAAAAAATTTTGTAAGTCTACAGAAACGTAGACCCGCTATGATACCACGCTGTAACGCCCCGAGTTCCGAGAAACGCGGGAACGTCACTTTTTTAAATTCTGGAATAAATTTTATTGCGGAAAATGACTAAATATTAAATATCACATTTAATAAGTCAAAGTTTAGCGATAATTCCAAATTAAATAGAATGATTCTTACAAACTTATTAAAAATAAGAATTCTTGATAAAATGAAATTGTTTATTTCGAAATCCACGACTTTCAAAAATAATATCCAAATTATATTCTTCGCCATTGCCCATCACTCGCCTCCGTCACCAAAATCTGCAAATTTGTTAAAACAACGGGTTGAGCATTTCAAAATGAAATACTCAGTAGACTCAACTCCAATAATTAATCTACAAGATAATTGGACAAGTAATCATGCAAATAATGTAGTGATATTCTTTTCTTATTCATAGGCATCACATAGTGAACACAAATGAAACATTCTTTTCTTAAATCTTGCTAGCAGATAAGTTATGACGTGCATAACATAAATTCTCAAATTTATCTCATACGAGATATTCTTTTCTTTTCTCATGCAATAAAGCATATAAAATCACACAAATCCACATAATCACATGCAATTATAATATAAATCAATTAGTGGGGGCGAGTCTACCTTTAACGTTACAAGTTCTCAAAAATTGGAGCGGGAAGTACGTCAATCTCTTAATTCTCCAAATGATTCGTCTAGCCAAGAAAAATTACTTAAATTAGTATTTTTGAAACTTGAATTTAAAGTGATTAAAATAAATAAGATATAAGGATCTAATGGAATTTTAAGAGAATTGAATTTAAAATTTAGGGACTGAGGTAGACTTTTACAAAAATAAGGGCTGATTGAAATAGTTAAGAACTGCAGGGACAAAATTGTTACATACTGAAACTAAACAGAATAATTTTGAATTACAAGGGCTGAAATAGCTGTTTTCAAAATTGGGGGGGGGGGGCTGAAACGGATATTTGAAAACTTAATTTTTATAAAACATCATCCCTCATTCCTCCCTCTCTCTATTTCGTTACACAGAGACTTAGAGAGAGAGAGAGACCGAGGCGACGACGGAGAGGGCTAAGCCCCTCTCTTCCGTTTCACGCAGCCGTCGACGACGGCGATGGAAGCGATAGGGGGCGGTTTGGAGTTGGGCAAGGTTGGAAGCGATAGGCTCGAGGCTGCTATGTTGGTGCCTTGGCTCGGCCTTGGTTCGGTGAAGGGGCTGCGGTGTGCGAATTTGGTGTGGGTGCAGACGGTGGTTGGGTGGTTTGGCAACGGCTGTGGTGTTGCTCAGGGTTCTAGGCTGACTGTGGCGGTGGTGGATTTGCAGATAACAACTTTGCCGATGGTAGAAATTGAGAGAAATATACCTTTGCTGGAGGCGGTTGCATAGGTTTCGATAATGGAGTTGGGGGATTAAATTAATAGATGATTTAGGTGTTAAACATGGTAGCTTAGGTTAAAATCTTGGTTTATGGAAATCTTGTAAAAATTTTGGAAACGAGTATCGATTGCGTAGGGAAAAACTTGGGGAGGAAGAAGCTGGTGAATAGGTTGGGTCAAAAGATGACTTATTGGGTTTTTAAATGGGCCCGAATGATTGGTAACAAAAAAAACATTTGGACTCTAAGCTGATTCGTCCCGAGTCATAACATTGTTCTTAGCTTCTTTTTCGAATCACATCACCATGTGCTGTGCCGGTCTTATTGGTGCCCAAGAAGGATGGAACCTGGAGGATGTGCGTGGACTGTAGGGCTATCAACAATATCACGGTAAAGTATCGCCATCCTATACCTAGGTTAGATGACATGCTTGATGAATTATATGGTTCATGTGTCTTTAGTAAAATTGACCTTAAGAGTGGATATCACCAAATACGAATGAAAGAGGGGGACGAATGGAAAACTTCATTCAAGATCAAATACGGGCTTTATGAATGGCGCCGTTTGTTCTCACCAATGCACCTAGTACATTCACGAGGTTGATGAACCATGTTTTACGAGCTTTCATTGGTAAATTTGTGGTCGTGTATTTTGATGACATTCTAATTTATAGTAAGAATGTAGATGAGCTTGTTGGACATTTGAGGTTTGTACTTGAGGTTTTACGCACTGAAAAATTGTATGCTAACTTTAAAAAGTGTACTTTTTGCATCGATAAGGTCATATTCCTTGGTTATGTTGTTAGTAAGGATGGTATTGCGGTTCATGAGGAGAAAATCCGAGCTATTAGGGAATGGCCAACGCCAAAGAGTGTAATTGAGGTAAGGAGTTTTCATGGGTTAGCAAGTTTTTATAGGAGGTTTGTGAAAGATTTCAGTAAAATCGCCACACCACTCACTGATGTAATTAAAAAGAGTGTGGGTTTCCATTGGGGGGATGCACAGGAAAATGCCTTCAAATTGCTTAAAGATAGGCTATGTTCTGCACCAGTCTTAGCATTACCTAATTTTAACCAGACTTTTGAGATTGAATGTGATGCATCAGGAATAGGGATTGGAGTTGTTCATATGCAGGAGAAGAGGCCGATACCTTATTTCAGTGAAAAGCTGAGCGGGGCAGCGTTGAACTATCCAACGTATGATAAGGAGCTTTATGCTTTTGTCAGGGCATTGGAGACTTGGTAGCATTACCTCTGGCCAAAGGAATTTGTCATCCACACGGATCACAAGTCATTAAAGCACCTCAAGGGGCAAGGTAAGTTGAACAAAAGACATGCCCGATGGATGGAATTTGTAGAGACTTCTCCCTATGTCATTCAATACAAACATGGTAAGGAAAATATAGTTGCAGATTTGTTGTCAAGAAGGTCTTAATTGATTGAATGCTAAATTGTTGGGATTTGAATATGTTCGAGACTTGTATGCTAACGATCATGATTTCTCCACTATTTATGTCTCATGCGAAAAGGGAGCATTTGATAAGTTTTATAGGCATGATGGCTATTTGTTTAAGGAAAATAAATTGTGTGTTCCTAGCTGTTCTATGCGTGAGTTGTTAGTACGTGAAGCTCACGGGGGTGGTTTGATGGGTCATTTTGGTGTTTTAAAAACATTGGAAACGTTAAAGGAACATTTTTATTGGCCTAGGATGAAACGGGATGTTCACCAAATTTGTGATAAATGCATAACTCAAGCAGTCCAAGTCTAAGGTATTACCACACGGTTTGTATACCCCTTTACCTGTCCCTAGTGAACCTTGGGTAGATATATCCATGGATTTTGTGTTAGGACTGCCTAGGACAAAAAAGGGTCGAGATTCTATATTTGTGGTGGTGGACAGGTTTAGTAAAATTGCACACTTCATTCCTTGCCATAAAACTGATGATGCCGTGAACATTGCAGACTTATTCTTTAGGAAATTTGTCAGACTCCATGGGGTGCCTAGGTGTATTGTGTCTGACAGAGATGTCAAATTCCTTAGTTACTTCTTGAAGGTTCTATGGGGGAAAATGGGTACTAAACTATTGTTTTCCATTACAAGCCATCCTCAAACGGAGGGCCAGACGGAAGTAGTCAATAGGACATTAATACAACTCTTGAGTATTGTCATAAATAAAAATTTGAAGAGTTGGGAGAAATGTTTACCATTTGTCGAGTTTGCATATTGTTGGGCTATACATTCTACTGCTACTTACTCTCCTTTTGAAATTGTGTATGGTTTCAATCCACTAACCCCTATGGATCAAATTCCTTTGCCTGTAGATGACAGGAACAGTTTAGATGGCAAGAAGAAAGCCGAGCTTGTGAAGTCACTCCATGAAAAGGTCAGGCTACAAATAGAAAGGAAGAATTAGCACTATGCTTCCCATGCGAACAAGTGCAGAAAGGAGGTGATTTTTGAACCAGGCGATTGGGTGTGGGTTCACATGTTAAATGAACGTTTTCCAACACAACGGAAATCTAAGCTACAACCTAGAGGAGATTGACTGTTTCAAGTCATTGAGAGAGTCAATGACAATGCTTATAAATTGGATCTCCCAGGTGAGTATAATATATCTGCGACTTTCAACGTTGCTGATCTCTCTTTGTTTGATGCAGGTGATGATTCGAGGACGAATCCTTTTCAACAGGGAGGGAATGATGAGGACCGGAGTGACACAAGTTGCACAACGAATAAGGATCCGTTGCATGTACCTGATGTGATCCGGAAAAGGCATCAAAAAATGAGAAATCAAGATACGGGCAACTCGACAATATTCTACATGGGAAAATGAACAAGTTTCATCTTGGGCTCGAGTCGAGATTCAAATTAGATCAATTAATGACAAAGGATCAGAAAATTGGGCAGAAGCTGACTTACGGCCGTAACACTCATTTTTACGGCCGTAACATCAACATCACAAAATTGGGCAGAAAGACAATTACGGCCATAATTTCGAAAATTCATCATAATTCAAAAAAAAAAAAAAAGTTACTCTGAAATTCAAGAACCACTTTCTTGAATTTCCTTAAATTCTTGATAATTCCTTACCTTCCAAGTCAAATTAAAATCACGTCAAAGGATCAGAAATCAAGGCAAAAAGGCTTTTACGGCCTTAACTTCCATAATTACGGCCGTAACATTATCAGTGCACAATTTGGGTAGAACAGCGTTTACGGCCGTAACTTGGGTTCTCATGGACGTAACTAATTAATGGAATTTCACGGCCGTAACATCAATCTTCACGGCCGTAACTAATACTAAGACATTTTGATCAGAGAAGGACTTACGGCCGTAAGCGGCGCGAATCAGATTTTCGGGATTTTTAGAATTTCAGTTGATTTGTATTTCCTTTATTGGTTTTTAATTCTTTTTCCAATTTTGGTAATTTTGGTTATTTTGGTTATTTTAGTTATTTTAGCATAATTAGAATTTTATTCAGAGTCAGTTAGCGACTAGGGTTTATTTTGCCTATTTATATGCTTTTCCATTCAATGTAAAAATTGAATATTTTTGATGAATAAAATTATTGAGTGTTTTTACTCTCTCTAAAGTTGAGGATTTTCCATTTAAACAACGAACTTATCAAGATTCAAATCTTGTGGCGTTCAAAAAATCGAACTTATCAAGGATCTAGACATTTCTTGTGGCGTTCCCCCTTTGTGGTTCTTATCTCCGCATCGTAACGGGTCTCAGGTTTAATATACCCCTGGTTCTTGCATCGTGAGGTCGGGGTTGCATTGTTATCGTCCGTTCCAACCTGGATTCGGAACTTTCCAAGCGTTATTCCGCGAGCTACGACGAGGACCCCCTCCCGGGTTCTCATCACATGGGCTCATGCTGATGTGATCCGAAAGAGAAGTTAAGAACAATGTTATGATTCGGGACGAATCAACTTAAGGGAAGAGGGGATGATGTGATCCGGAAAAGGCATCAAAAAATGAGAAATCAAGATACGGGCAACTCGACAATATTCTACATGGGAAAATGAACAAGTTTCATCTTGGGCTCGAGTCGAGATTCAAATCAGATCAATTAATGTCAGAGGATCAGAAAATTGGGCAGAAGCTGACTTACGGCCGTAACACCCATTTTTACGGCCGTAACATCAACATCACGAAATTGGGCAGAAAGACAATTACGGCCCTAACGCATGATCTCACGGCCGTAATCCAAATACTTACGGCCGTAAACAGAGTTTTGTAACTTTTATTATTTTCTTCAGAATGTCACTTACGGCCGTAAATAAAATTGTCACGGACGTAACATATGTTTTTAATTTTTAATCCGTAGCTTACTTAAGGCCGTAAACTCATAAGTCACGGCCCTAACTTAGGTGCCGCAGTTTTGAATTAATTAGGCGGTTAGGGTTTTGTTTAGTTCTAGTTTATTTTGGTTATTATGGTTATTTTAGTTATTTTAGCTATTTTAGCTTAATTCGAATTCTATTCAGAGTCAGTTAGCGACTAAGGTTGATTTTTCCTATTTATATGCTTTTCCATTCAATGTAAAAAATAAAAGACTTTTGATGAATAAAATTATTGAGTGTTTTTACTCTCTCTAAAGGTGAGGATTTTCCCTTTAAACAACGAACTTACCAAGATTCAAATATTGTGACGTTCAAAAAATCGAACTTATCAAGGATCTGGACATTTCTTGTGGCGTTCCCCCTTTGTGGTTCTTATCTCCGCATCGTAACGGGTCTCTGGTTTAATATACCCCTGGTTCTTGCGTCGTGAGGTCGGGGTTGCATTGTTATCGTCCGTTCCAACCTGGATTCGGAACTTTCCAAGCGTTATTCCGTGAGCTACGACGAGGACCCTCTAACTCCTCTTGATTTAATTCCTTTACCTGCAGATGAACGGACCAGTTTGGACGGAGCGAAAAAAGCTAAGCTTGTGAAAGAGCTTCATAAGAAGGTGAAAGGACAAATTGAAAAGAAAAATGAGCGTTATGCGACTCATGCCAACAAAGGTAGGAGGCAAGTGACGTTCGAGCCGGGTGATTGGGTGTAGGTACACTTGCGAAAGGAGCGATTTCCAACCCAAAGAAAGTCTAAGTTGCAGCCAAGAGGCGATGTACCTTTTCAGATCCTTGAAAATATAAATGAGAATGCATATAAACTCGATCTTCCAGATGAGTATAACGTGTCTACTTATTTTAATATTGCTGATCTTTCTCTGTTTGATGCAGGTGATGATTCGAGGACGAATCATTTTCAACAGGGAGGGGATGATGAGTTCCGGAGTGGCTCGACGAACGTTGACCCGTTGTACGTACCCGTAGGACCAATAACGAGGCAAAGAGCCAAAAGAATCAAGCAGGCAATGTGCAAAGACTTCATTTACGTTGCATAACAATGTGGAAGAGGAGCCAAAGTTATTGCAATACATTGGGATCAAGGAAGAACAAGAAATTGGGCAGCAGCTGATTCACGGGCCGTAAAGCCTGAAATCACGACCGTAACGGATTCACGACCGTAAAGCCAAAATTACGGCCGTAACACTACAAAGGCAAAATTAAGCAGAAGGGGATTTACGGCCGTAAACCAAATCCTCACGGCCGTAAATAGAGTTAGCAGATTTTATATTTTTTTTTGTTCACGGCCGTAACATATGTTTTCAATTTTAATCCGTAGCTTGCTTAGGGCCGTAAGAGTATGAGTCAGGGCCGTAACTTGGCGCCGTAATTAAAGCCTAATTTTGGGCTTTTTAGTTTAGGTTGAATTCTAGTTTATTTTTAGTTGCTTTATTTATTTAAGCCTATATATATGGCTTTATTCAGCATTGTAAACACAACTTTTATTCTTGAGATTAATGATATTGAAGGTGAGATATTCCCTTAATTTTCTTCGTGTTCTCGTCGAACAAATTGAACTTATCAAAGGATTTGACAACCTTTGTGGCGTTCCCCCTTTGTGGTTCTTATCTCCGCATCGTAACGGGTTTTGGGTTTAATATACCCATAGTTCTTGCGTCGTGAGGTCGGGGTTGCATTGTTACCGTCTACTATTTTGGATTTTAGAGCTTTCCGACGTTTAATTCCGCCTGTTCTTGGTGATCCCCGTATCGGATCACATCAGCAAGCCAAGAGACAAGCCGAGAATCGAGTTGGAAACCAAGAAAATCAAAAATTATGCAGAAGCAAAGTTACGCCCGTAACCAAATATTCTCACGGCCGTAAGTCACTCTCGGATCAAAATGAAGAATTTCACGTTTTCAAATATCCTTAAGCAAAAGCACAGTTGCGGCCGTAAATGATGCTGTCACGGCCGTAATTCCAAATTAATGTAAATCATGCGGATTTTTATTTCCTTAATTATAGGATTAGATTTACTTTGTTTTTATTATTGTTTCCAATTAAATTAGGACTCTATTTTGATAGATTTTATCTATTCCCTAATTAGATTAGATTTTATTTAGTTTCCTAAGTAGACTATGATCTTTATTCTGGTTGCCTATATAAAGGCGTCTGCATTGTAGTACAAAAAGATATAAGACTTTTATTATTGAATGAAATATATTGAGTGTTTTTACTCTCTGAAGGTGAGGATTCCCTTTAATTCGAACTTATCAAATATTGTGTAATATTTGTAGCGTTCAACAAATTGAACTTATCAAGGATCTGGACATTCCTTGTGGCGTTCAAACCGTTACGGTTCTTGTTTCCGCATCGTAACGGGTCTAGGGTTTAATATGCCCTTGGTTCTTGCGTCGTGAGGCTCGGGTCGTAGTTTTACTATTCGTTACAACCTGAATTCGGAACTTTCCCGGCGTTAATTCCGCGTGTTCGTCGTGACCCCCCCTCCCGGGATCACATCATCTGGTAACAGAGCTGGACTCTGGATTCAGGTTTGGTTTTTTTTTATTCTTTCAGTTTGATTCTGCCTTTTTATCATCGAGTCTGCACAGAATCATTCATATCCTATTTTTATTTTGTTTGTCGAGTCTTTGTTTTTGACATTCACGTTCTTCATATTTGTGAGTCTTTAATCCAGAAAATATTCAAAAAGAAATTCAATGTTGTTTATTTTATTCGATTCTTGTCCAAATCCCGTCCTGTTTGTTTTGCCGCGTTTGTTATCGAATTTCGGATTTTTATAAAAAAAAAAAATCTAATTTATTTATTTTTTTATTTAATCCGAAAATTCATCCATTATTCACGAAAAAAAGGAAAAAAAAAAAAGGAAGTATTCCACAATTCAAGATTTGTTTTCTTGAATTTCTACAATATTCTTTATATTCTTTCCTTTCGAGTCAAATTCAAGGACCACTTCCTTGAGTTTCATAGCTCATTGTTATCGAATCTTTCCATTCCATTCCACATCCAACTCCGCAATTTCTAAATTCAGGGAAAAACCTCAAACAGTTCCTAGAGTTAGGAGGGAGAATAAGATTGATCATAAAACTAGGGTTGGAATTGGGGATGAGCTGATAGTATTTGAAGATGGTGCCTCAAAAATAGGAGATGGTGTCTCGGAAATGAGGGATGAATTTGATGAGGTGAGAATGATGTTAAAGCAGTTAAAGGAGGAGATGATTGCAAAGAGAGCGAAGGAAAAATTGGCTAACTTGCAAGAGAGGGAGAGTGAAGGAGAGGCTGATGATCAATTACAATAGAAGAATGAAAGTAAGAATGAAGGAAAAATTGGCTAACTTGCAAGGATTCGAGCCGGGTGATTGGGTGTGGGTGCACTTGCGAAAGGTGCGATTTCCAACCCAAAGAAAGTCTAAGTTGCAGCCAAGAGGCGATGGACCTTTTCAGATCCTTGAAAAGATAAATGAGAATGCATATAAACTCGATCTTCCAGGTGAGTATAACGTGTCTGCTTCTTTTAATGTTGCTGATCTTTCTCTGTTTGATGCAGGTGATGATTCGAGGACGAATCCTTTTCAACAGGGAGGGGAAGATGAGTTCCGGAGTGGCTCGACGAGCGTTGACCCGTTGCACGTGCCCGTAGGACCAATAACGAGACAAAGAGCCAAAAGAATCAAGCAGACAATGCAAGGATATTAGCGTGGATGGACGAGTGCTCTAGTGCAGAGACTTCATTTACGTTGCATAACAATGTGGAAGAGGAGCCAAAGTTATTGCAATGCATTGGGATCAAGGAAGAACAAGAAATTGGGCAGCAGCTGATTCACGACCGTAGAGCCTGAAATCACGGCCGTAACGGATTCACGACCGTAAAGCCAAAATTACGGCCGTAATACTACAAAGGCGAAATTAAGCAGAAGGTGATTTACGGCCGTAATCCATATCCTCACGGCCATAAATAGAGTTAGCAGATTTTATATTTTTTTGTTCAGAAGGTTGATTACGGCCGTAAAGGGCATTGTCACGGCCGTAACATATGTTTTCAATTTTAATCCGGATTTCACCTTGATCTCACCGGATTCATTTAGCCATTGTAACTAATAAGAGTTGTACTAACAACATTGGTACAACTCCCACCATCAATTATCAAACTACACACCTTATTATTAACAAAGCATCTAGTATGAAATATATTTTCCCTTTGTTCACCCGACTCCTCCGCCTTAATTTGGGTACTAAGAGCACGCCTAGTAATAAGGGATTGAGCTACTGCAAAATCTCTGTCTTCACAATCACTAGCTTCTTCTAAGGCAGGCATATCCTTAAACACATCATCCTCAAACTCATCCTCCGACACCACCACCCCATTACGCACAAGCATTATTTTTTTTTTGGGCATTGTGATGCAATGTGCCCGATTCCCATACACTCAAAGCACTTAAAGTCTCTACTTCTAGGAGGTTGAGATTCAGAAGTGGGTTTACCTTTATTAGCAGATTCCTCTCGAGCTTTCGGTGGTTCTGTGATGTGATCCGGTAAAGAAGCAAAGAACAATGTTATGATTCGGGACGAATCATCTTAAAGGAAGAGGGGATGATGTGATCCGGAAAAGACGACAAAAAAGGAGAAATCAAGACACGGGCAATTCAACAATATTCTACATGGAATTTCATGGTCGTAACATCAATCTTCACGACCGTAACTAATATTGAGACATTTTGATCCGAGAGTGACTTACGGCCTTATTGATGTGTTACGGACCGTCGACAATCGAAGTCATAGCAGGCTTGACGGAAAAAGTTAAATATCCAATCGGAATTGGATAGATAATATATGTTTTTCGAGTAGAAACAGGTCACTGAGCAAGACTCATGGGCTAATGCCCTTGAGCCCATTGATTTTATGGACGAATTCCATCGTTTGGGGCTTGAAATCGGCAAATCAATTATGCAGACGGAAATTTACTAAATTTCCATAATTATAGGATTTTTAATTATTTTGTTTCCTTTTGGTTTTTAGGTTATTTTCCTAATTTAGTATTCTAGTTTAATTAGAATTCTATTCAGAGTCAGTTAACGATTAGGTTTTATTTTGCCTATTTATATGCTTTTCCATTCAATGTAAAAACAGAATACTTTTGATGAAAAATATTATTGAGTGTTTTTACTCTCTCGAAAGGTGAGGATTTTCCCTTTAAACACCGAACTTATCAAGACTGAAATCTTGTGGCGTTCAAATCAATTGAACTTATCAAGGATCTGGACATTCCTTGTGGCGTTCCCCCTTTGTGGTTCTTATCTCCGCATCGTAACGGGTCTCGGGTTTAATATACCCCTGGTTCTTGCGTCGTGAGGTCGGGGTTGCATTGTTATCGTCCGTTCCAACCTGGATTCGGAACTTTCCAAGCGTTATTCCGCGAGCTACGACGAGGACCCCCTCCCGGGTTCTCATCATTCTGAGTTCCCTTTTGGAGTAGCTCCTTCATTTTTGTTATTTCCACTCCACGTAGGTTTCCAAGGAGTAGAACCAGAAGAGTATTTTGCTACTCCTTTCCTTTTAAGCTGCCTTTCCACCTTCATCGCCATATGCAACATCTCCTCCAGTTCTATAACATTTGCAATGTCTCTGTTCAAGCCACTCAAAAACCTGGCCATTGTGGCCTCCGGATCCTCCTCAATATTCCCTTGAATCATAGCAATCTCCATATCCTTATAGTATTCTTATACACTCTTCGAACCTTGAGACAGATTTTAGAATTTCTGGTACAAGTCCCTATAGTAATGGTTGGACACAAACCTTTTCCTCATTAAAACCCTTCAACTCGTTCTAGGTGATGTGATTCTTGTTGGGAAATCACGGGATCTCGACAAAATTATATAAATGCTTGGAAAGTTCCAAATCCAGATTAATTGACGATAACAATATGACCCGACAATCACGACTCAAGAACCAAGGATATATCAAATCTAAAACCCGTTAAGATGCGGAAAGAAAAATCATAAAGGGGTGAACGCCACAAAGGTTGTCAAATCCCTTGATAAGTTCAAAGGTTTCAATCAAGAACGAAGAAGAATAGGGATAAACTCACCTAATTCAAGCAATCTCATTAATCATGAAAGTTGTGTTTTTACAATGACAAAGAAAACCTAATATAGTGCAAAAACGCGTCAAAATAACCCTAGCCGCAAGAAATCAGTAAATAAAATGCGGCTCCCTTTTACGACCGTAACATACGTTCTTACGGCCTTGACATGTGTTCTTACGGCCGTGAGTTACATACTGAATAAAATTACACAACTCGCTTACAACCGTGAAAATGATAGTTACGGCCGTCACTTTCTGCCCAATTTGTGCGATATCAATTTTACGGCAGTAACTCCAGAACTTATGGTTGTAAAAGGCCTTCTGCATTCTTTTCTCCTTGTTCTTTGACCCAAATGCTTTGTAACGGTTTTGGCTCTTCTTCCATCTTGTCATGCATTGAAAATGGAATCTTCGACCTTGCACTTGAATATTTTGATGAGGACCGGAGTGGCACAACGAGTAAGGATCCGTTTGCATGTACCAGTGGGACAAATAACGAAGTTGAGGGCTAAGAAGATCAGGCAAGCAATGTAGGGGTTTATGAAAGCTTGGGCGGATGAATATTCAAGTGCAAGGTCGAAGACTCCATTTTCAATGCATGACAAGATGGAAGATTAGCCAAAACCGTTACAACACATTTGGATCAAAGAATAAGGAGAAAAGAGTGCAGAATGCCTTTTACGGTCGTAAGTTCTGCAGTTACGGCCGTAACTTTGTTATCGCACGGCCGTAACTATCACTTTCACGGCCGTAATTGAGTTGTGTAATTTTATTCAATAGGTGAATTACGGCCGCAAGAACACATGTCACGGCCGTAAGAGTTAAAATAGTTTTTGGATCCGAGGGTCAATTACGGCCGTAAAAACGGTAGTTACGGCCGTAAAAAGGCATCGAGTTTTATTTTAAGAATTTTGCTGCTAGGGTTATTTTGGACGGGTTTTTGCACTATATTAGGTTTTCTTTGTCATTGTAAAAACACAACTTTTATGATTAATGAGATGCTTGAATTAGGTGAGTTTATCCCTATTCTTCTTCATTCTTGATTGAACCCCTTGAACTTATCAAAGGATTTGACAACCTTTGTGGGATTCACCCTTTTATGGTTCTTCATTTCGCATCTTAACGGGTCTTGGATTTGATACATCCTTGGTTCTTGAGTCGTGAGTGTCAGGTCATATTGTTATCGTCTAATAATCTGGATTTGGAACTTTCCAAGTGTTTATACAATTTCCGCGAGATCCCGTGATTCCCCAACAAGAATCACATCATTTGGAATCAGAGCTTGGCTCTAAATCCAGGTTTTGATATAATTCTTGTTTTGTTTCATTTTCTTCATTAGATTTCATTGTTCTTGAGCCTTCATTGAATCGGTATTAGATTCTTGGATTTCCTGAAATTCTTCACTGTTACAAGATTGGTCTTAGTTTTAATTCTTGTTGTTATTGATTTTTCTTGATTAAAAAAAAAAAGAAAAATCTTTCATTGAAGAGCAAGATCAAGAACACAATGGAGTCAAGAAGACCTCAACCTTTTATTTTTTCCCACATTCTTGGTAGTTGTCGTCATCCATCACTACTTTCAAAATCTTTCGTTCCTTTTACATCAATTTTTTTGAGTCCAATATTCCATCAAATTTTCTTTTCATCCATTTGTGTCTTGCCCTTGGGGTCAATTTCACAAAGACCAAGTCTGTGACTAGTTGGGTGGGTTCTTTAAGAACTTGAGGAAGGGGAATCGAGAAGAAAAAGGCAGAGTGGTGATATTAATAGAGGGAAAAAGCCGAATAGAGTGATACACGAGTGCTAAACACGTGAGGATATATTTTCTTGAAATTTATTTCTTTTCATTTGATCACTAACCATGTCACAGAAGGACGCATCCTCGACGGGGGAGGATAACCAACAGTTCCACTTCCTTGCAATGCTGGAAAAACGATTCGAGAGCTGGGATGCGAAGTTGGGGGAGATTAAAAACTCCGTGGACACGCATAGTGCAGCAATTGCCCAACTACAAAGAGAGCAACCGTACACGGCTCCTAATATCCGGAGGCCGCAAAGGTATGAAAATAATCCTAGGTACAAAGATAGTGAGAGCTGGGATGCGAAGTTGGGGGAGATTAAAAACTCCGTGGACACGCATAGTGCAGCAATTGCCCAACTACAAAGAGAGCAACCGTACACGGCTCCTAATATCCGGAGGCCGCAAAGGTATGAAAATAATCCAAGGTACAAAGATAGTGTTGATGATGATATTGAAAATGTATCAGTGGCTAGCTTGGGTAGGAGAAGATGTTGTGGTGGTCGGCATGGAAGGGGCAATAGGCGTGAATATAGGGATGATGATGGGATGGATAGAAGCCTGGGAAAAATTAGAATTACTATACCAGCTTTCCAAGATAAAAGTGATCCGGAGGTGTACCTTGAGTGGGAAAAGAAGGTAGAGCTAATTTTTGAGTGCCTTAACTACTCAGAAGGAAAAAAGGTGAAGTTCGGAGTTATAGAATTCACAGACTATGCACTTGTGTGGTGGGATCAATTAGTGACAAGTAAGAGGAGGAACCGTGAAAGACCTATTGAGACCTGGAATGAGTTGAAGGGATTAATGAGAAAAAGGTTCTGATGAGTTCCGGAGTGGCTCGAAGAACGTTGACTCGTTGCACGTGCCCGCGGGACCAATAACGAGGCTAAGAGCCAAAAGAATCAAGCAGACAATGCAAGGATTTATGCAAGTGTGGATGGACGAGTATTCGAGTGCAAAGACCTCATTTACGTAGCATAACAAAGTGGAAGAGGAACCAAAGTTGTTACTATGCATTTGGATCAAAGAACAACAAGAAATTGAGGCAGAAGCATTCTCATGGCCGTAACCCTCCTTTTACGGCCGTAAAATCATGTTGGGGATATTTGAACAGAAAGGCCATTACGGCCGTAACTGAAGTAGAAGGACTCACGGCCGTAATCAAATTCTCACGGTCATAACCAGAATTTGTAACTTTTAATTTTGTTCAGAAGGTAGCTTACGGCCGTAAAATAAATTGTCACGGCCGTAACATATGTTTTGCTTTTTAGTCCGTAAGTCACTTACGGCCGTAAATTAGGCGGCGTATTTTTAACCTAGTTTCAGCGTTTAGTTTATTTTGCAATTCTAGTTTATTTAGGTTGCTTTATTTTGTTAGCCTATTTATATGGCTTTATTCAGCATTGTAAACAACAGCTTTTATTCTTGAGATTAATGATATTGAAGGTGAGATATTCCCTTAATTTTCTTCTTGTTCTCAAAGGATTTGACAACCTTTGTGACGTTCCCCCTTCGTGGTTCTTATCTCCGCATCGTAACGGGTTTTAGGTTTAATATACCCATAGTTCTTGCGTCGTGTGGTCGGGGTTTCATTGTTACCATCTACTATCTTGGATTTTAGAGCTTTCCGGCGTTTAATTCCGCGTATTCTCGGTGATCCCCGTATCGGATCACATCATCTGGTATCAGAGTCTGTCTCTAAATCCAAATATTTAGTATTCCCGTTCTTTTCTTTTATTTCCAGATTTTATTCAGTCAAAAAAAAAATCCAATTCTTTTTCCTGAAATTTCGTCAAAAAATTCAAGATTTGCCAATTCCGTTTCTTGTTCTTGATTATTCTTGTTGAATAGTTATAAAAAAATAAAAAAAAATTCGAAATTTACAAAAAAAAAAAAAAAAAAAAAAAGGTGCTGTTGATTTGATTCAAAAAATCAAGAAAATAATAATAAAAAAAAGGTGCTGTTTCCATTAAATTCCTTATTCTTGATTCCATAAAACTTCTTCTTGAAATAAAATTCTTGTTTCCATAATTCATCTTCAAATTTCCTAATTCCAATTTTTCCATCAACTTTCCTTATTTGCACTTTGTGGTTTATTCCACAAGGACCAAATCCGTGACTAGTTTGGTGGGTTCTTTGAAAACGTGGGAAAAAGGGAATAGAGAGGAAAAAGGCAGAGTGGTGAGACTAATAGAGGGAAAAAGCCAATTTGAGTGATACACTAGTGTTAAAACACGTGAGGATCTTTATTTAATTTTTTTCTCTTTTCTATAATACTAACCATGTCACAGAAGGAAGTTTCGTCGACGGAAAAGGATCTGCAAGACTTTAAAATGCTTGCAATGATGGAGGAACAGTTTGCAAAATTGGAGGCGAGGTTGGATGCCAAGTTGGATGCAAAATTTGGTCCACAATCCGGCGTGAATGTGGAAAGGGAGAATAATCCGGGGGAGACACGTGGTGCGGGAATTGTTCAACCATGTCAAGATCAACCGCGCAATTTTCCTAATTTACGGAGACCACTAAGGTATGACTTCAACCCACAACTTAGAGCTAGGAATGAATGTGTTGAGGTTGTCGATAGTGATGAAGATAGTGGTGAATTGTATGTTACTAGTGTTGGTAGGAGACGAGATCGGGGAGAAAGACTCACGTGATAGGGGATATAGGAATGATCGTAGGGATGAGTTGAAGGCCCTTATGAGCAAACGATTTGTGACTGGACATCACTAATAGGGATCTCTACCAAAAACTACAAACCCTTTCCCAAGGTAGTAAGAGTGTGGAGGATTACCATAGGGAGATGGAGGGTTCCATGATTAGGGCAAATATAGAGGAAGACCCGTAGGCAACTATGGCTAGGTTTTTAAATGGTTTAAATCGAGACATTGCTAATGTTATTGTATTGTAGCATTATATCGATTTGGAGGAGATGCTTCACATGGCCATGAAGGTGGAGCGACAACTAAAAAGGAAGGGAACTTCCAAATTCTCTACAAGTTCCAATTCTTTTGGTAAGTCTACATGGAGCGGGACTTCTAAAAATGATGGGGTTTTCCAGAAAAATAAATTTGAGACACCGAAGGGAAAAATAGAGCCACCCAACAAAGGTAAAATTGCTTCTGATTCTCAAACTCCTAGGACTAGAGATATTCGTTGTTTTAAATGTTCCGGCTTAGGACATATTTCTTCACAATGTCCAAATAAACGAATATTGGTTATGCGTGACGGGGTATTAAGTTCGGAGGATGAGAAAGAGCGAGAAGTGGAGGATGAGTATAAGGATATGCCAGCTCTAGAGGATGTTAGTGAAAATGATGATGGGGACTATGTAGTAGCTAAATCACCTGTCACTAGGAGAGCCCTTAGTACTCGAGTTAAGGTGGAAGAGTCGGGTGAACAGCGAAAAAATATATTTCATACTAGGTACTTTGTGAATAACAAGGTGTGTAGTTTGATAATAGATGGTGGTAGTTGTGCGAACGTTGCTAGCACTACTCTAGTGGAGAAATTGTGCCTACCTATACTAAAACACCCTAGGCCATATAAGCTACAGTGGTTAAATGAATCAGGTGAGATTAAGGTGAATAAACAAGTGGTAGTTGATTTGGCGATTGGGAAGTATGAAGATAGCGTGGTTTGTGATGTGGTACCACTACCAATGCATGCGGGGCACATCTTGTTGGGAAGGCCATGACAGTTCGATAGGAAGGTTATTCATGATGGTTTTAAAAATAGGTATACCGTCACTAAGGATGGGAAAAATATCAAATTAATGCCTTTGTAACCTCAACAGGTCTATGAAGAACAATTGAAATTAAAAAGTGAGGAAGATAGAAAGAGGGTCCGGACCATGATCCCGGAAAAAGGAGAGTTGAGTGAACATAAGAGGGTCGGGACCACGATCCCGGAAAAAGGAGAGTGTGTGAAGAGTGCCAGTAAAAATAAAAGAGAGAAAACAAAAGTGAGCTTCTACGCAAAACAGAGTGATATCACCAAAGCTATTTCTACAAATAAACCCGTGATTTTACTAATGTATAAGGAATCTCTCCTTGTACTTGATGAAGCTAACCACTCCCTCCCCAGTTTAGCTGTGTCTTTTTTGCAGGAATATGCCGATTTATTTCCCGAGGAGATTCCTAGTGGGCTGCCGCCCATTCGAGGGATTGAACACCAGATTGACTTCTTTCCGGGAGCAGTCATTCTGATGAGTTTCGGAGTGGCTCGAATAACGTTGACCCGTTGCACGTGGCCGTAGGACCAATAACGAGACAAAGAGCCAAAAGAATCAAGCAGGCAATGCAAGGATTCATGCAAGCGTGGATGGACGAGTGCTCTAGTGCAAAGACTTTATTTACGTTGCATAAGAATGTGGAAGAGGAGCCAAAGTTATTGCATTGCATTTGGATCAAGGAAGAACAAGAAATTGGGCAGCAGCTGAGTCACGGCCGTAAAGACTGAAATCACGGCCGTAACGGATTCACGGCCGTAAAGCAAATATTACGGCCGTAACACTACAATGGCGAAATTTTGCAGAAGAGGACTTACGGCCGTAACCCACATCTTCACGGCCGTAAAGAGTTTGGTATCTTTTAGTTCAGAATGTTGATTACGGCCGTAAAGGTCATTTTCACGGCCGTAACATATGTTGTCAATTTTTAATCCGTAGCGTGATTACGGCCGTAAAGGTTGTTTTCACGGCCGTAAATTAGGTTCCGAATTTTAAGTTAATATTAGGCGTTTTTAGCTTTTTAGTTTAGGTTGAATTCTAGTTTATTTTTAGTTGCTTTATTTTCTTTGCCTATATATATGGCTTTATTCAGCATTGTAAAACACAACTTTATTCTTGAGATTAATGATATTGAAGGTGAGATATTCCCTTATATTTTCTTCGTGTTCTCGTCGAACAAATTGAACTTATCAAAGGATTTGACAACCTTTGTGGCGTTCCCCCTTTGTGATTCTTATCTCCGCATCGTAACGGGTTTTGGGTTTAATATACCCATAGTTCTTGCGTCGTGAGGTCGGGGTTGCATTGTTACCGTCTACTATCTTGGATTTTAGAGCTTTCCGGCGTTTAATTCCGCGTGTTCTTGGTGATCCCCATAACGGATCACATCACATTCCAAACAGGCCAGCTTATAGGAGCAATCCAGAAGAGACCAAAGAGCTACAAAAGCAGGTTGAAGAGCTGTTGAAAAAGGGCTATGTTAGGGAAAGCATGAGCCCATGTGCAGTACCAGTTTTGTTGGTGCCAAAAAAAGATGGGACTTGGAGGATGTGCGTGGATTGTAGAGCAGTCAACAATATTACGGTAAAGTATCGCCATCCCATACCTAGACTTGACGACATGCTTGGTGAACTATATGGTGAACTATATGGTGCTTGTATATTTAGCAAAATAGACCTTAAGAGTGGTTATCACAAAATTCGAATGAAAGAAGGTGCTGAATGGAAAACCGCCTTCAAAACCAAATATGGTTTATACGAATGGATGGTTATGCCATTCGGCCTCTCAAATGCACCTAGCACTTTTATGAGACTAATTAACCATGTTTTACGGGCTGTTCTGCCCAAATTGTGCGCTGATAATTATGGAAGTTACGGCCGTAAAAGCCTTTCTGCCTTGATTTTCGATCCTTTGACATGATTTGAATCTCGACTCGAGCCCAACATGAAGAATATTGTTGAATTGCCCGTATCTTGATTTCTCATTTTTGACGCCTTTTCCGGATCACATCATCCCCTCTTCCTTTAAGATGATTCGTCCCGAATCATAACATTGTTCTTAACTTCTTTTCATATTCACATCATCCCCTCTTCCTTTAAGATGATTTGTCCCGAATCATAAAGCTGTTCTTGGCTTACTCACTTAGTTTAGCCTCGAACCTTCTTCGTACAAGCAATGTTTGATCTTTGACGTTCTCCGAACTTGCTTGACTTCTTGTTTTGGCTTGAATTATAGATTTTCCCGTCAAGCCCACCCTGATTCGTACCATTCCCTCCTTCTTTAGGACGATTCGTCCCGAATCATGGTTTTGTTCTTGAAAAATCAAACTATACCTCCTGGATCAAACGGAAAATTGTCGATTCCCTGACATGCATTCAATAAATAATGCTGCTCCAATATGTAGACAAGAAGGTATTGAAACAGGAGGGGAATTGACCAAGGTTGATGTAAATCAAACTTCCATGCAAAAAACCTGCAATAAAGATTTAAAAAAAAATGGGGGGGGGGGGGGGGGAAATGTTAGAATCTCCATGCACAAGGTATGGATCCTTGTACTCATGATACAAAACCTCCACATATTTTTTTCCCACCCCGAGGCCCTTCTTGTCGCCTTCAAAAGTCAATATACTTTCTTGCTCATTCTTTCTTGGGTAGGAGAAGAGGTCGAGGTGGTCGGCGTGGAAGGGGCAATAGGCGTGAATATAGGGATGATGATGGGATGGATAGAAGCCTGGAAAACATTAAAATGTCTATACCAGCTTTCCAGGGTAAATGTCTATACCTTGAGTGGGAGAAGAAGGTCGAACTAATTTTTGAGTGCCATAACTACTCAGAGGAAAAGAAGGTGAAGTTAGCCGTTATAGAGTTCGCAGATTATGCACTTGTGTGGTGGGATCAATTAGTGACAAGTAGGAGGAGAAACCGTGAACGACCTGTTGACGCCTGGAACGAGTTGAAGGGTTTCATGAGAAAAAGGTTTGTGCCCAACCATTACTATAGGGACTTGTACCAGAAACTACAAACTTTGTCTCAGGGTTCGAAGAGTGTTGAGGAATACCATAAAGAGATGGAGATTGCTATGATCCGAGCGAATATTGAGGAGGACTCGGAGGCCACAATGGCCAGGTTTTTGAGTGGTTTGAACAGGGACATTGCAAATGTAATAGAACTGCAACATTATGTTGAACTGGAGGATATGTTGCACATGGCGATGAAGGTGGAGAGGCAGCTGAAGAGGAAATGAACAGCAAAGTACTCGTCGGGTTCCACTCCTTGGAAACCTACGTGGAGTGGAAATAACAAAAATGAAGGAGCTGCTCAAAAGGGGAAGCCAGAACCACCAAAGGCTCGAGAGGAGTCTACCAATAAAGGTAACCCCGCTTCTAACTTTCAACCTCCTAGAAGTAGGGACATCTAGTGTTTTAGGTGTATGGGAATCGGGCACATTGCATCACAATGCCCGAACAAGAAAATAATGCTTGTGCGAAATGGGGTGGTGGTGTCGGAGGATGAGGTTGAGGATGATGATGAGTTTAGGGACATGCCTGCCTTAGAAGAAGCTAGTGATTGTGATGATGGAGGTTATCCTGTAGCACAATCCCTTATTACTAGGCGTGCCCTTAGTACCCAATTTCTCTTGTTGAGAAATTGTGTTTACCTATTATCAAACACCCTAGGCCTTATAAATTACAGTGGCTGAATGAGTCCGGTGAGATAAAAGTAAATAAGTAGGTGTTAATCAACCTTTCTATCGGGAAATACGAGGATGAGTTAATTTGTGATGTGGTTCCAATGCATGCTGGACACATCCTGGTTGGTCGGCCATGGAAATATGACAGGAGGGTGGTACATGACGGGTACAAAAATAGATACAGTTTTACGAAGGATGGGAAAAGCATTCGACTTATGTCATTTACTCCACAGCAAGTTTATGAGGATCAGCTGAAACTAAAAAGTGAGGAAGAGAAGACAAAGAGAGTTGGGACCCCGATCCCAGAAAATGGAGAGCTGAGTTTTCAAAAGAGAGTTGGGACCACGATCCCAGAAAAAGGAGAGCTGAGAGAAAAACAGAGAGTTGAGGGTTCCACCTCAGAAAAAGGAGAGCGAGTGACGAGTGCCAGAAAAGAAAGATGAGAGAAAACCAAAGTGAGCTTCCTAGCCAAAAAGAGTGATATCAAAAGAGCTGCCCTCGACCACCAACCAATGGTCTTACTAATGTACAAGGACTCCTTCCTTGCGAGCAGGTGACACTAACTCTTCCCTCCCCCATTTAGCTGTTTCTCTTTTACAGGAATTTGATGATGCATTCCCGGAAGACATACCCAGTGGGCTGCCACCCATTCGGGGCATCGAGCACCAGATTGATTTCGTACCGGGAGCTGTCATTCCAAATAGGCCTGCATATAGAAGCAATCCGGAGGAAACAAAGTTGTTGTTGAGCAAGTTGACGAGTTGTTGAGCAAGGGCTACGTTCGAGAAAGCATGAGCCCATGCGCGGTGCCGGTCTTATTGGTGCCCAAGAAGGATGGAACCTGGAGGATGTGCGTGGATTGTAGGGCCATCAACAATATCACGGTAAAGTATCGCCATCCTATACCTAGGTTAGATGACATGCTTGATGAATTGTATGGTTCATGCGTCTTTAGTAAAATTGACCTTAAGAGTGGATATCACCAAATACGCATGAAAGAGGGGGACGAATGGAAAAGTGCATTCAAGACCAAATACGGGCTTTATGAATGGTTAGTTATGCCGTTGGGTCTCACCAATGCACCTAGTACACTCATGAGGTTGATGAACCATGTTTTACGAGCTTTCATTGGTAAATTTGTGGTCGTGTATTTTGATGACATTTTAATTTATAGTAAGAATGTAGAAGAGCATGTTAGGCATTTGAGGTTTGTACTTGATGTTTTACGCACTGAAAATTTGTATGCTAACTTTAAAAAGTGTACGTTTTGCATCGATAAGGTCATATTCCTTGGTTATGTTGTTGGTAAGGATGGTATTGCGGTTGATGAGGAGAAAATCCGAGCTATTCGGGAATGGCCAACAACAAAGAGTGTAACCGAGGTAAGGAGTTTTCATGGGTTAGCAAGTTTTTATAAAGTTTTTATAGGCGGTTTGTGAAAGATTTCAGTACAATCTCCACACCTCTCACTGAGGTAATTAAAAAGAGTGTGGGTTTCCGTTGGGGGGATGAACAGGAAAATGCCTTTGCGTTTCTTAAAGATGCCTTATGTTTTGCACCAGTCTTAGCATTACATAATTTTAACCAAATCTTCGAGATTGAATGTGATGCATCAGGAATAGGGATTGGAGCTGTTCTTATGCAGGAAAAGAGGCCAATAGCTTATTTCAGTGAAAAGCTGAGCGGGGCAGCGTTGAACTATCCAACGTATGATAAGGAGCTTTATGCTCTTGTCAGGGCATTGGAGACTTGGCAACATTACCTCTGGCCAAAAGAATTTGTCATCCACACGGATCACGAGTCATTAAAGCACCTCAAGGGGCAAGGTGAGTTAAACAAAAGACATGCCCGATGGATGGAGTTTGTGGAGACTTTTCCTTATTCAATACAAACACGGTAAGGAAAATATAGTTGCAGATGCGTTGTCAAGACGGTATGTGCTCCTTAATTCATTGAATGCTAAATTATTGGGATTTGAATATGTTCGAGATTATTATGCGAACGATCAGGATTTTTCCTCTATTTATGTCTCTTGCGAAAAGGGAGCGTTTGATAGATTTTATAGGCATGATGGTTATTTGTTTAAGGAAAATAAATTGTGTGTGCCTAGTTGTTCTATGCGTGAGTTGTTAGTACGTGAAGCTCACGGGGGTGGTTTGATGGGTCATTTTGTTGTTTTAAAAACATTGGAAACGTTGAAGGAACATTTTTATTGGCCTAGGATGAAACGGGATGTTCACCAAATTTGTAAGAAATCCATAACTTGTAAACAGGCCAAGTCTAGGGTATTACCACATGGCTTGTACACTCCTCTACCAGTTCCTAGTGAGCCTTGGGTAGATATATCCATGGACTTTGTGTTAGGATTGCCTAGGACCAAAAAAGGTCGGGATTCCATTTTTGTGGTGGTGGACAGGTTTAGTAAAATGGCACACTTCATTCCTTGCCATAAAACTGATGATGCCGTGAACATAGCTGACTTATTCTTTAGGTAAGTTTTCAGACTACATGGGGTGCCTAGGAGTATAGTGTCTGACAGAGATGTCAAATTCCTTAGTTACTTCTGGAAGGTTCTGTGGGGAAAAATGCGTACTAAACTATTGTTTTCCACTACATGCCATCCTCAAACGGATGGTCAGACGGAAGTAGTCAATAGGACGTTAACACAACTCTTGCGTGTTGTCATAAATAAAAATTTGAAGAGTTGGGAGGAATGTTTACCATTTGTGGAGTTTGCATATAACAGAGCTATACATTCTACTACTACTTACTCTCCTTTTGAAATTGTGTATGGCTTCAATCCACTAACCCCTTTGAACCTAATTCCTTTGCCTGTAGATGACAGGAACAGTTTAGATGGCAAGAAGAAAGCCGAGCTTGTGAAGTCACTCCATGAAAAGGTCAGGCTACAAATAGAAAAGAAGAATGAGCACTATGCGTCCCATGCGAATAAGGGTAGGAAGCAGGTGATTTTTGAACCAGGCGATTGGGTGTGGGTTCACATGCGAAAGGAACGATTTCCAGCACAACGGAAGTCTAAGCTACAGCCTAGAGGAGATGGGCCGTTTCAAGTCATTGAGAGAATCAATGACAATGCTTATAAGTTGGATCTCCCAGGTGAGTATAATATATCTGCTACTTTTAACGTTGCTGATCTCTCTTTGTTTGATGCAGGTGATGATTCGAGGACGAATCCTTTACAACAGGGAGGGAATGATGAGTACCTGAGTGACCCAACGAGTAAGGACCCGTTGCATGTACCAGTGGGACCAATAACGAGGCTGAGGGCTAACAAGATCAAGCAGGCAATGCAGGGGTTTATGCAAGTTTGGGTGGATGAATATTCAAATGCATGGTCAAAAACTCCGTTTTTAATGCATGACAATATGGAAGATGCGCCAAAACCATTACAAGGCATTTGGGTCAAAGAACAAGGAGGAAACAATTCAGAGGGCCTTTTACGGCCGTAAGGTTTGGCGTTACGGCCGTAACTTTGCTATCGCACGGCCGTAACAATCATTTCACGGCCGTAATGGAGATGCAGTTATTTTTATTCAGAAGGTGACTTACGGCCGTAAGCACCAATGTCACGACCGTAAGAGATAAAAACAGTTTTAGACCCGAGGGTCAATTACGGCCGTAAACACATATGTTACGGCCGTAAACATGCGCCGCTTCTTATTTTAGGTATTTTGCGGCTAGGTTATTTTGGACGCGTTTTTGGACTATATTAGCTTTTCTTTGTCATTGTAAACAGCACAACTTTTATGATTAATGAGATTGCTTGAATTAGGTGAGTTTATCCCTGTTCTTCTTCGTTCTTGATTGAACCCCTTGAACTTATCAAAGGATTTGACAACCTTTGTGGCGTTCACCCCTTTATGGTTCTTCATTCCGCATCTTAACGGGTCTTGGATTTGATACATCCTTGGTTCTTGAGTCGTGAGTGTCGGGTCATATTGTTATCGTCAATTGATCTGGATTTGGAACTTTCCAAGTGTTTAATTCAATTTCCGCGAGATCCCGTGATTCCCCAACAAGAATCACATCATTTGGTATCAGAGCTTGGCTCTAAATCCAGGTTTTGATATAATTCTTGTTTTGTTTCATTTCTTTTCTCCATTAGATTTCATTGTTCTTGAGCCATCGTTGAATCAATAGTAAATTCTTGGGTTTCTCGAAATTCTTCACTATTTCAAGATTGGTCTAGTTTCAATTTTGTTATTATTGATTGTTCTTGATTAGCAAAAAAAAAAAAAGTGATCATTATTGAAGAGCACAATCAAGAACACAATTCCATATTCAAGAAGATCTTTCTTGATACCTTTTATTTTTCCCACATTCTTAGTTTTTTCTTCATCCATCACTACTTTCACATTCTTTCATTCCAGTTACATCAATTTTCTTGAGTCCAATATTCCATCAAATCTTCTTTTCTTCTGTTTGTGTCTTGCACCTTGGGTTCATTCCACAAGGACCAAATCCGTGACTAGTTTGGTGTGTTCTTTGAGAACTTGAGGAACGGGATAGAGAGGAAAAAGGCAGAGTGGTGAGATCAATAGAGGGAAAAAGCCGAATAGAGTGATACACGAGTGCTAAACACGTGAGGATATATTTTTCTTGAAAAATTATATTTTTTTCTTTTGATCACTAACCATGTCACAGAAAGACGCATCATCGACAGGGGAGGATAACCAACAGTTCCACTTCCTTGCAATGTTGGAAAAACGATTCGAGAAGTTGGATGCGAGGTTGGGGGAAATTAAAAACTCTGTGGACACGAATAGTGCGGATATTGCCCAACTACATAGAGAACAGCAGCGCACGGCTCCTAATATCCGGAGGCCGCAAAGGTATGACCGTAATCCTAGAAATGGAGATTGGGATGATGATGATGATGTTGAGATAGGTGATAGTGTTGATGATGATAGTGGAAATGTGTCGGTGGCTAGCTTGGGTAGGAGAAGTGGTCGAGGTGGTCGGCGTGGAAGGGGCAATAGGCGTGAATATAGGGATGATGATGGGATGGATAGAAGCCTGGAAAACATTAAAATGTCTATACCAGCTTTCCAGGGTAAAAGTGATCCGGAGGTGTACCTTGAGTGGGAGAAGAAGGTCGAACTAATTTTTGAGTGCCATAACTACTCAGAGGAAAAGAAGGTGAAGTTAGCCGTTATAGAGTTCGCAGATTATGCACTTGTGTGGTGGGATCAATTAGTGACAAGTAGGAGGAGAAACCGTGAATGACCAGTTGAGGCCTGGAACGAGTTGAAGGGTTTCATGAGAAAAAGGTTTGTGCCCAACCATTACTATAGGGACTTGTACCAGAAAATCCAAACTTTGTCTCAGGGTTCGAAGAGTGTTCAGGAATACCATAAAGAGATGGAGATTTCTATGATCCGAGCAAATATTGAGGAGGACCCGGAGGCCACAATGGCCAGGTTTTTGAGTGGTTTGAACAGGGACATTGCAAATGTAACAGAACTGCAACATTATGTTGAACTGGAGGATATGGTGCACATGGCGATGAAGGTGGAGAGGCAGCTGAAGAGGAAAGGAATAGCGAAGTACTCGTCGGGTTCCACTCCTTCGAAACCTACGTGGAGTGGAAATAACAAAAATGAAGGAGCTGCTCAAAAGGGGAAGCCAGAACCACCAAAGGCTCGAGAGGAGTCTACCAATAAAGGTAACCCCGCTTCTAACTTTCAACCTCCTAGAAGTAGGGACATCAAGTGTTTTAGGTGTATGGGAATCGGGCACATTGCATCACAATGCCCGAACAAGAAAATAATGCTTGTGCGAAATGGGGTGGTGGTGTCGGAGGATGAGGTTGAGGATGATGATGAGTTTAGGGACATGCCTGCCTTAGAAGAAGCTAGTGATTGTGATGATGGAGGTTATGCGGTAGCTCAATCCCTTATTACTAGGCGTGCCCTTAGTACCCAAATTAAGGTGGAGGAATCGGGTGAGCAAAGGGAAAACATATTCCATACTAGATGCTTTGTTAATAATAAAGTGTGTAGTTTGATCATTGATGGGGGGAGTTGTACCAACGTGGTTAGTGCCACTCTTGTTGAGAAATTGTGTTTACCTATTATCAAACACCCTAGGCCTTATAAATTACAGTGGCTGAATGAGTCCGGTGAGATAAAAGTAAATAAGCAGGTGTTAATCAACCTTTCTATCGGGAAATACGAGGATGAGTTAATTTGTGATGTGGTTCCAATGCATGCTGGACACATCCTGTTGGGTCGGCCATGGAAATATGACGGGAGGGTGGTACATGACGGGTACAAAAATAGATACAGTTTTACGAAGGATGGGAAAAGCATTCGACTTATGCCATTGACTCCACAGCAAGTTTATGAGGATCAGCTGAAACTAAAAAGTGAGGAAGAGAAGACAAAGAGAGTTGGGACCCCGATCCCAGAAAAAGGAGAGCTGAGTGTTCAAAAGAGAGTTGGGACCACGATCCCAGAAAAAGGAGAGCTGAGAGAAAAACAGAGAGTTGAGGGTTCCACCTCAGAAAAAGGAGAGCGAGTGACGAGTGCCAGAAAAGAAAGAGGAGAGAAAATCAAAGTGAGCTTCCTAGCCAAAAAGAGTGATATCAAAAGAGCTGCCCTCGACCACCAACCAATGGTCTTACTAATGTACAAGGACTCCTTCCTTGCGCTCGGTGACACTAACTCTTCCCTCCCCCATTTAGCTGTTTCTCTTTTACAGGAATTTGATGATGCATTCCCGGAAGACATACCCAGTGGGCTGCCACCCATTCGGGGCATCGAGCACCAGATTGATTTCGTACCGGGAGCTGTCATTCCAAATAGGCCTGCATATAGAAGCAATCCGGAGGAAACAAAGTTGTTGTTGAGCAAGTTGACGAGTTGTTGAGCAAGGGCTACGTTCGAGAAAGCATGAGCCCATGTGCGGTGCCGGTCTTATTGGTGCCCAAGAAGGATGGAACCTGGAGGATGTGCGTGGATTGTAGGGCCATCAACAATATCACGGTAAAGTATCGCCATCCTATACCTAGGTTAGATGACATGCTTGATGAATTGTATGGTTCATGCGTCTTCAGTAAAATTGACCTTAACAGTGGATATCACCAAATACGCATGAAAGAGGGGGACGAATGGAAGACTGCATTCAAGACCAAATACGGGCTTTATGAATGGTTAGTTACGCCGTTCGGTCTCACCAATGCACCTAGTACACTCATGAGGTTGATGAACCATGTTTTACGAGCTTTCATTGGTAAATTTGTGGTCGTGTATTTTGATGACATTTTAATTTATAGTAAGAATGTAGAAGAGCATGTTAGGCATTTGAGGTTTGTACTTGATGTTTTACGCACTGAAAATTTGTATGCTAACTTTAAAAAGTGTACGTTTTGCATCGATAAGGTCATATTCCTTGGTTATGTTGTTGGTAAGGATGGTATTGCGGTTGATGAGGAGAAAATCCGAGCTATTCGGGAATGGCCAACAACAAAGAGTGTAACCGAGGTAAGGAGTTTTCATGGGTTAGCAAGTTTTTATAAAGTTTTTATAGGCGGTTTGTGAAAGATTTCAGTACAATCTCCACACCTCTCACTGAGGTAATTAAAAAGAGTGTGGGTTTCCGTTGGGGGGATGAACAGGAAAATGCCTTTGCGTTTCTTAAAGATGCCTTATGTTTTGCACCAGTCTTAGCATTACATAATTTTAACCAAATCTTCGAGATTGAATGTGATGCATCAGGAATAGGGATTGGAGCTGTTCTTATGCAGGAAAAGAGGCCAATAGCTTATTTCAGTGAAAAGCTGAGCGGGGCAGCGTTGAACTATCCAACGTATGATAAGGAGCTTTATGCTCTTGTCAGGGCATTGGAGACTTGGCAACGTTACCTCTGGCCAAAAGAATTTGTCATCCACACGGATCACGAGTCATTAAAGCACCTCAAGGGGCAAGGTAAGTTAAACAAAAGACATGCCCGATGGATGGAGTTTGTGGAGACTTTTCCTTATTCAATACAAACACGGTAAGGAAAATATAGTTGCAGATGCGTTGTCAAGACGGTATGTGCTCCTTAATTCATTGAATGCTAAATTATTGGGATTTGAATATGTTCGAGATTATTATACAAAAATCCATCCAAAATTCAAACTTGTTTATTTTACTGGATTCTTATCCAAATGCTGTCCCGTTTGTTTTGTCGCGTTCGTGTCAAATTTTCGGATTTTATTAAAAAAAATAATAATAAAGTCACTCCGAAATTCAAAAAACCACTTTCTTGAATTTACTTAAATTCTTGATAATTCCTTACCTTCCAAGTCAAATTAAAATTCTTGATATAAGATCCTTTCTAGTCAAAATTCAAGAACCACTTTCTTGAGTTTCTTTAAAATTCTTGATATTGTTTTCCTTTTCGAGTCAACATTAAATTCCTTTTTGATATTTGTCAATATCTGGACCCTCTTATTTTGAGTCTCTCAAATTTTTGAAAGTTACATAAAGGGATGAATTATGAGTTCGATCCTACCTTCCAAACTAGGTGTCATGTGGGCAGTAAAGTGTGCAATATTATTATTGATAAGGAGTATTATTGCGATCTCGCCAGTGCCACCATCGTTGAGGAGTTGGGCTTACCTTTACTACCACATCCCAATCCTTATAGGCTGGCGTGGTTAAAGGAGTGTGGGCAGGTAAATGTAACCCATGGGGTTATGGTGAAATTGACACTTGGAAGATATAACGATGAACTGTGGTGTGATGGCCTCTTGAATCTTGTGACATCTTGTTGAGTAGATCGTGGAAGTGTGAGAGGAAAGCAGTCTACGATAAGCGTAGGAATATATATAAATTTGTTAAGGATGGGAAAAGTATTAAGCTTATGCCGTTAACCCCGGAACAAATACTTGAAGAGAAAGTATTGGGAGAAAAGAGGGATGGGCAAAGAAAATTCGGAGATGATGAATGGAGTATGAAGGATGAATTCATGGAGATGGCCAAGAAATTAATACAGTTAAATGAGGAGATAAAGGCACAAGAGGCTAGAAAAAAGTTGGCCGAGTTTCAAGAGAGAGAAAGGGGAAGAGAGGAGGTAGTTAAATCAAAAGAAAAGCCTTCGGATATGATTCTTAAGAAGAAGGAGGGAGACTTGAGGAACGAGTTAGAAGAGGAGGTGCCTAATCATGTCGATAAAATTATTTATGAGGAGTAACATGAGCAAAAGCATGAGAAATTAGGAGAGGTGATTGAGCCCAGAAATTTAGAAGTGGAGGTTGAGTGTGCGAAAATAGAAATTGAAGTAGTTGATCAAACTCCGAGTCTTGAAGTATAGAATAAAATTGTGGAAGAGGAGATTGAAAATAACATTGTTGACAATGATAGGAATGAATTGGAAGTTGGGGTAGAAATTCAACATTTGAATTTTGAAATTGTCAATAAAAATATTGAAGAGGTGGTTGAATGTGAAAAATTAGAAGAAGTGGTTGAGAAAAAAGAAGATAATGAGCAAGAAAGTATATTGACTTTTGGAGGCGACGAGAAGGGCCTCGTGGTGGGAAAAAAAGTTGTGGAGGTTTTGTATAATGAGTACAAGGATCCATACCTTGTGAATAGAGACGCTAACATTTCCCTCCCCATTTTTTTAAAATCTTTCTTGCAGGTTTATTGTGCATGGAAGTTTGATTTACATCAACCTTGGTCAATTCCCCTTGTGTTTCAATACCTTCTTGTCTACAAATTGAAGGAGCATCATTTATTGAATGCTTGTCAGGGAATCGACAATTTTTCGTTTCATCCAGGAGGTACAGTTTGATTTTTCAAGAACAACACCATGATTCGGGACGAATCATACTAAAGAAGGAGGGAATGGTACGAATCAGGGTGGGCTTGACGGGAAAATCTATAATTCAAGCCAAAACAAGAAGTCAAGCAGGTTCGGAGAACGTCAGATCAAACATTGCTTGTACGAAGAAGGTTCGAGGCTAAACCAAGTGAGCAAGCCAAGAATAGCTTTATGATTCGGGACGAATCATCTTAAAGGAAGAGGGGATGATGTGATCCGAAAAAGAAGCTCTAAGAACAATGTTATGATTCGGGACGAATCATCTTAAAGGAAGAGAGGATGATGTGATCCGGAAAAGGCATCAAAAATAAGAAATCAAGATACGGGCAATTCAACAATATTCTACTTGGGAAAATGAACAAGTTTCATGTTGAACTCGAGTCGACATTCAAATCAGATCAATTAATGTCAAAGGATCAGAAAATTGGGCAGAAGCTGACTTACGGCCGTAACATCAACAACACGAAATTGGGCAGAAAGACAATTTTATCTCACAGCCGTAAATGAAGTGGAAGTATTCACGGCCGTAATCCAAATACTCACGGCCGTAAACAGAGTTTTGTAAGTTTTATTATTTTTTTCAGAATGTCACTTACAGGCCGTAAATAAAATTGTCACGGCCGTAACTTAGGCGCCGCAGTTTTAAATTAATTAGGCGGTTAGGGTTTTGTTTTGTTTTGTTTAGTTCTAGTTTATTTTGGTTATTTAGGTTATTTTAGTTATTTTAGCTATTTTAGCCTAATTAGAATTCTATTCAGAGTCAGTTAGCGACTAGGGTTCATTTTGCCTATTTATATGTTTTTCCATTCAATGTAAAAACAGAATACTTTTGATTAATAAAATTATTGAGTGTTTTTACTCTCTCTAAAGGTGAGAATTTTCCCTTTAAACAACGAACTTATCAAGATTCAAATCTTGTGGCGTTCAAAACAATTGAACTTATCAAGGATCTGGACATTCCTTGTGGCGTTCCCCCTTTCTGGTTCTTATCTTCACATCGTAACGGGTCTCGAGTTTAATATACCCCTGGTTCTTGCGTCGTGAGGTCGGAGTTGCATTGTTATCGTCCGTTCCAACTGGATTCGGAACTTTCCAAGCATTATTCCGCGAGCTATGACGAGGACCCCCTCCCGGGTTTTCATCAGAAATACAAATCAACTGAAATACTAAAAATCCCGAAAATATGATTTGCGCCGCTTACGGCCGTAAAAGTCGGATTTACGGTTGTAAGTCCTTCTCGGATCAAAATGTTTCAATATTATTTACGGCCTTGAAATCATTCCTTACGGCCGTGAAATTACATGGATTAATAACGGCCGTGAGAACCCAAGTTACGGCCGTAAACGCTGTTCTGCCCAAATTGTGCGCTGATAATGTTAAGGCCGTAATTATGGAAGTTACGACCGTAAAAGCCTTTGTGCCTTGATTTCTGATCCTTTGATATGATTTGAATCTCGACTCGAGCCCAACATGAAACTTGTTCATTTTCCCATGTAGAATATTGTTGAATTACTCGTATCTTGATTTCTATTTTTTGGCACCTTTTCCGGATCACATCATCCCCTCTTCCTTTAAGATGATTCGTCCCGAATCATAACATTGTTCTTAGCTTCTTTTCCGGATCACATCACTACTACTTCATGTTCACCTTTTGAAGTTGTTTATGGTTTCAACCCGCTAAATCCTCTTGATTTAATTCCTTTACCTATAAATGAAATGAGCAGTTTGGACGGGGCGAAAAAGGCTAAGCTTGTGAATGAACATCATGAGAAGGTGAAAGGGCAAATTGAAAAGAAAAATGAGCGTTATGCGGCTTATGCCAACAAAGGTAGGAGGCAAGTGACGTTCGAGCCGGGTGATTGGGCGTGGGTGCACTTGCGAAAGGAGCGATTTCCAACCAAAAGAAAGTCTAAGTTGCAGCCAAGAGGCGATGGACCTTTCCAGATCCTTGAAAAGATAAATGATAATGCATATAAGCTCGATCTTCCAAGTGAGTATAATGTGTCTGCTTCTTTTAATGTTGCTGATCTTTCTCTGTTTGATGCAGCTGATGATTCGAGGACGAATCCTTTTCAACAGGGAGGGGATGATGAGTTCCGGAGTGGCTTGAAGAACGTTTACCCGTTTCACGTGCCCGCGGGACCAATAACGAGGCAAAGAGCCAAAAGAATCAAGCAGGCAATGCAAGGATTTATGCAAGTGTGGATGGACGAGTATTCGAGTGCAAAGACCTCATTTACGTTGCATAACAAAGTGGAAGAGGAACCAAAGTTTTTACTATGCATTTGGATCAAAGAACAACAAGAAATTGAGGTAGAAGCATTCTCACGGTCGTAACCCTCCTTTTACGGCCGTAAAATCATGTTGGGGAAATTTGAACAGAAAGGCCATTACGGCCGTAACATATCATCTTACGGCCGTAACTGAAGTAAAAGGACTCACGGCCGTAATCAAATTCTCACGGTTGTAACCAGAATTTGTAAATTTTAATTTTGTTCAGAAGGTCGCTTACGGCCGTAAAATAAATTTTCACGGTCATAACATATGTTTTCCTTTTTAGTCCGTAAGTCACTTACGGCCGTAAACTTAAAAGTTAAGGCCGTAAATTAGGCGGCGTATTTTTAACCCAGTTTAGCGTTTTGTTTATTTTGCAATTCTAGTTTATTTAGGTTGCTTTATTTTGTTAGCCTATTTATATGGCTTTATTCAGCATTGTAAAAACAAACTTTTATTCTTGAGATTAATGATATTGAATGTGAGATATTTCCTTAATTTTCTTCTTGTTCTCGTTGAACGAATTTGAACTTATCAAAGGATTTGACAACCTTTGTGGCGTTCCCCCTTTGTGGTTCTTATCTCCGCATCGTAACGGGTTTTGGGTTTAATATACCCATAATTCTTGCGTCGTGAGGTCGGGGTTGCATTGTTACCGTCTACTATCTCGGATTTTAGAGCTCTCCGGCATTTAATTCCGCGTGTTCTTGGTGATCCCCGTATCGGATCACATCAGGTTCGTGCCCAACCATTACTATAGGGACTTGTACCAAAAACTATAAAATTTGTCTCAGGGTTCGAAGAGTGTAGAAGAATACCATAAGGAGATGGAGATTGCTATGATTCGAGCGAATATTGAGGAGGATCCGGAGGCCACAATGGCCAGGTTTTTGAGTGGCTTGAAAAGAGACATTGCAAATGTTATAGAACTGCAACATTATGTTGAGCTGGAGGAGATGTTGCACATGGCAATGAAAGTGGAAAGGCAGCTTAAAAGGAAAGGAGTAGCAAAATACTCTACGGGTTCTACTCCTTGGAAACCTACGTGGAGTGGAAATAACAAAAATGAAGAGCTGCTCCAAAAGGGAAGTCAGAACCATCAAAAGCTCGAGAGGAATCTGCTAACAAAGGTAAACCCACTTCTGACTCTCAACCTCCTAGAAGTAGAGACATTAAGTGCTTTAGGTGTATGGGAATCGGGCACATTGCATCACAATGCCCAAACAAAAAAATAATGCTTGTGCGAAATGGGGTGGTGGTGTCAGAGGATGATGATGAGTATAAGGATATAGGCGCCTTAGAAGAAGCTAGTGATTGTGGCGACGAAGATTATGCAGTAGCTCAATCCCTTATTACTAGGCGTGTTCTTAGTACCCAAATTAAGGTGGAGGAGTCGGGTGAGCAAAAGGAAAACATATTTCATACTAGATGCTTTGTCAATAATAAAGTGTGTAGTTTGATAATTGATGGGGGGAGTTGTACCAGCGTGGTTAGCACCACTCTTGTTGAGAAATTGTGTTTACCTATAATCAAACACCCTAGACCTTACAAGTTACAATGGCTGAATGAGTCCGGCGAGATCAAAGTGAATAAGCAGGTGTTAATCAACCTCTCTATCGGGAAGTATGAGGATGAGTTAATTTGTGATGTGGTTCCAATGCATGCTGGACGCATCCTGTTGGGTCGGCGTTGGCAATATGACAGGAGGGTGGTACATGACGAGTACAAGAATAGGTACAGTTTTACAAAGGATGGGAAAAGTATCAGACTCATGCCGTTAACTCCACAACAAGTGTATGAAGATCAGTTGAAATTAAAGAGTGAGGAAGAGACAAAGAGAGTTGGGGACCACGATACCAGAAAAATGTGAGCTGAGAGAAAAACAGAGAGTTGGGGGTTCCGCCTCAGAAAAAGGAGAGGGAGTGACGAGTGCCAGAAAAGAAAGAGGAGAGAAAACGAAAGTGAGCTTCCTTCCCAAAAAGAGTGAGATCAACAGAGCTGTCCATGACCACCAACCAATGGTCTTACTAATGTACAAGGACTCCTTCCTTGCACTCGATGACACTAATTCTTCCCTCCCCCGTTTAATTGTTTCTCTTTTACAGGAATCTGATGATGTATTCCTGGAAGACATACCCAGTGGGCTACCACCCATTCGGGGCATCGAGCACCAGATTGATTTTGCACCAGGAGCTGTCATTCCAAATAGGCCTGCATATAGAAGCAATCCGGAGGAAACAAAGGAGCTTCAGCGACAAGTGGACGAGCAGTTGAGCAAGGGCTATGTCCGAGAAAGCATGAGCCCATGTGATGTGCCGGTCTTATTGGTGCCCAAGAAGGATGGAACCTGGAGGATGTGCGTGGATTGTAGGGCTATCAACAATATCACACTAAAGTATCGCGATCCTATACCTAGGTTAGATGACATGCTTGATGAATTATATGGTTATGTGTCTTTAGTAAAACTGACCTTAAGAGTGGATATCACCAAATACGCATGAAAGAGGGGGACGAATGGAAAACTGCATTCAAGACCAAATACGGGCTTTATGAATGGTTAGTTATGCCGTTTGATCTTACCAATGCACCTAGTACATTCATGAGGTTGATGAACCATGTTTTATGAACTTTCATTGGTAAATTTGTGGTCGTGTATTTTGATGACATTTTAATTTATAATAAGAATGTAGATGAGCATGTTGGACATTTGAGGTTTGTACTTGAGGTTTTACGCACTGAAAAATTGTATGCTAACTTTGAAAAGTATACTTTTTGCATCGATAAGGTCATTTTCCTTGGTTATGTTGTTAGTAAGGATGATATTGCGGTTGATGAGGAGAAAATCCGAGCTATTAGGGAATGTTTCCAACACCAAAGAGTGTAACTGAGGTAAGGAGTTTCCATGGGTTAGCAAGTTTTTATAGGAGGTTTGTAAAAGATTTCAGTATAATCGCCACACCACTCACTGAGGTAATTAAAAAGAGTTTTGGTTTCCATTGGGGGGATGCACAGGAAAATTCCTTCAAGTTGCTTAAAGATAGGCTATGTTCTGCACCAGTCTTAGCATTACCTAATTTTAACCAGACTTTTGAGATTGAATGTGATGCATCAGGAATAGGGATTGGAGGTGTTCTTATGCAGGAAAAGAGGCCGATAGCTTATTTCAGTGAAAAGCTGAGCGGGGCAGCGTTGAACTATCCAACGTATGATAAGGAGCATGCTCTTGTCAGGGCATTGGAGACTTGGCTGCATTACCTCTGGCCAACAGAATTTGTCATCTACACGGATCACGAGTCATTAAAGCACCTCAAGGGGAAAGGTAAGTTGAACAAAAGGCAGGCCCGATGGATGGATTTTGTGGAGACTTTTTCTTATGTCATTCATTACAAACACGGTAAGGAAAATATAGTTGCAGATGCGTTGTCAAGAAGGTATGTGCTCCTTAATTCATTGAATGCCAAATTGTTGGGATTTGAATATGTTGACTTGTATGCTAACGATCATGATTTCTCCACTATTTATGTCTCATGCGAAAAGGGAGCATTCGATAAATTTTATAGGCAGGTTATTTGTTTAAGGAAAATAAAATGTGTGTGCCTCTGTTCTATGCGTGAGTTGTTAGTACGTGAATTCACGAGGGTGGTTTGATGGGTCATTTTGGTGTTTTAAAAACATTGTAAACGTTAAAGGAACATTTTTATTGGCCTAGGATGAAACGGGATGTTCACCAAATTTGTGATAAATGCATAACTTGTAAACAGGCCAAGTCTAGGGTATTACCACATGGTTTGTACACTCCCCTACCGGTTCCTAGTGAGCATTGGGTAAATATATCCATGAATTTTGTGTTAGGATTGCCTAGGACAAAAAGAGGTCGGGATTCCATATTTGTGGTGGTGCACAGGCTTAGTAAAAGGGCACACTTCATTCCTTTCCATAAAACTGATGATGCTGTGAACATAGCAGACTTATTCTTTAGGGAAGTTGTCAGACTACATGGGGTGCCTAGGAGTATAGTGTCTAACAGAGATGTCAAATTCCTTAGTTACTTCTGGAAGGTTCTTTGGGGGAAAATGGGTACTAAACTGTTGTTTTCCACTACATGCCATCCTCAAACGGATGGGCAGACAGAAGTAGTCAATAGGACGTTAACACAACTCTTGCGTGTTGTCATAAATAAAAATTTGAAGAGTTGGGAGGAATGTTTACCATTTGTGGAGTTTGCATATAACAGGGCTATGCATTCTACTACTACTTACTCTCCTTTTGAAATTGTGTATGGTTTCAATCCACTAACCCCTATGGATCTAATTCTTTTGCCTGTAGATGACAGGATAAGTTTAGATGGCAAGAAGAAAGTCGAGCTTGTGAAGTCACTCCATGAAAAGGTCAGGCTACAAATAGAAAGGAAGAATGAGCACTATGTTTCCCATGCGAATAAGGGCAGAAAGCAGGTGAATTTTGAACCAGGCGATTGGGTGTGGGTTCACATGCGAAAGGAACGTTTTCCAACACAACGGAAATCTAAGCTCCAGCCTAGAGGAGATGGACTGTTTCAAGTCATTGAGAGAGTCAATGACAATGCTTATAAGTTGGATCTCCAGGTGAGTATAATATATCTGCGACTTTCAACGTTGCCGATCTCTCTTTGTTTGATGCAGGTGATGATTCGAGGACGAATCCTTTTCAACGAGGACCCCATGAGAACCCGGGAGGGGGTCCTCGTCGTAGCTCGCGGAATAACGTTTAAACCTGAGACCCGTTACGATGCGGAGATAAGAACCACAAAGGGGGAACGCCACAAGGAATGTCCTAACCCTTGATAAGTTCAATAGTTTTGAACGCCACAAGATTTGAATCTTGATAAGTTCGTTGTTTAAAGGGAAAATTCTCACCTTTAGAGAGTAAAAACACTCAATAATTTTATTCATCAAAAGTATTCTATTTTTACATTGAATGGAAAATCATATAAATAGAAAAAATAAACTCTAGTCGCTAACTGACTCTGAATAGAATTCTAATTATGCTAAAATAGCTAAAACAACTAAAATAACCAAAATAAATTAGAACTAAACAAAACCCTAACCGCCTAATTAATTCAAAACTGCGGTGCCTAAGTTACGACTGTGACTTATGAGTTTACGGCCGTAAGTAAGCTACGGATTAAAATTAAAAACATATGTTACGGCCGTGACAATTTTATTTACGGTAAGTGACATTCTGAACAAAATAATAAAAGTTACAAAACTCTGTTTACGGCCGTGAGTATTTGGATTACGGCCGTGAATAGTTCCACTTCATTTACGGCCGTGAGATCATGCGTTACGGTCGTAATTGCCTTTCTGCCCAATTTCGTGTTGTTGATGTTACGGGCGTAAAAATGGGTGTTACGGTCGTAAGTCAGCTTCTGCCCAATTTTCTGATCCTTTCACATTAATTGATCTGATTTGAATCTCGACTCGAGCCCAACATGAAACTTGTTCATTTTCCTATGTAAAATATTGTTGAATTGCCCGTATCTTGATTTCTCATTTTTGACGCCTTTTCCGGATCACATCATCACCTCTTCCTTTAAGATGATTTGATGAGAACCCGGGAGTGGACTTCGTAGCTCGCGGAATAACGCTTGAAAAGTTCCGAATCCAGATTGGAACGGACGATAACAATGCAACCCCGACCTCACGACGCAAGAACCAGGGGTATATTAAACTCGAGACCCGTTACGATTCGGAGATAAGAACCACAAATGGGGAACGCCACAGGGAATGTCCAGATCCTTTATAAGTTCAATTGTTTAAAGGAAAAATCCTCACCTTTAGAGAGAGTAAAAACACTCAATAATTTTATTCATCAAAGTCTTCTCCTTTTACATTGAGTGGAAAAGCATATAAATAGGCAAAATAAAACCTAATAGCTAACTGACTCTGAATAGAATTCTAATTATGCTAAAATATCTAAAATAACTAAAATTACCCAAATTACCAAAATAAACTAGAACTAAACAAAACCCTAGCTGCCTAATTAATTCAAAACTACGGCGCCTAAGTTACGACAGTAACTTTTAAGTTTATGGCCGTAAGTGACTTACGGTTTAAAAATAAAAACATATGTTACGGCCGTGACAATTTTATTTACGGCCGTAAGTGACCTTCTGAACAAAATAATAAAAGTTACAAAACTCTGTTTACGGCCGTGAGTATTTGGATTACGGCCGTGAATAGTTCCACTTCATTTACGGTCGTGAGATCATGCGTTACGGTCGTAATTGCCTTTCTGCCCAATTTCGTGATGTTGATGTTACGGCCGTAAAAATGGGTGTTACGGCCGTAAGTCAGCTTCTGACCAATTTTCTGATCCTTTGACATAATATTGATCTGATTTGAATCTCGACTCGAGCCCAACATGAAACTTGTTCATTTTCCTATGTAGAATATTGTTGAATTGCCCGTATCTTGATTTCTCATTTTTGACGCCTTTTCCGGATCACATCATCCCCTCTTCCTTTAAGATGATTCGTCTCGAATCATAACATTGTTCTTGGCTTCTTTTCCGGATCACATCATCCCCTCTTTATTTAAGATGATTCTTCCCGAATCATAAAACTGTTCTTGGCTTGCTCACTTGGTTTAGCAACGAACCTTCTTTCGTACAAGCAATGTTTGATCTTTGACGTTCTCTGAACCTGCTTGATTTCTTGTTTTGGCTTGAATTATAGATTTTCCCGTCAAGCCCACCCTGATTCGTACCATTCCCTACTTCTTTAGGATGATTCGTCCCGAATCATGGTGTTGTTTTTGAAAAATATAAAAGTACCTCCTGGATCAAACGGAAAATTGTCGATTCCCTAACATGCATTCAATAAATGATGCTCCTCCAATTTGTAGACAAGAAGGTATTGATACGCGAGTGGAATTGACCAAGGTTGACGTAAATCAAACTTCCATCCAAAATAGACCTGCAAGAAATATTTAAAAAAAATGGGGAGGGAAATGTTAGCGTCTCCATGCACAAGATATGGATCCTTGCACTCATGATATTTACCTCCACAATTTAGACATTGTGGAATGGAATGATAAGATTCGATAACAAGGAGCGATGAAATTCAAGGAAGTCGTCCTTGAATTTTGGGATTGACTTGTTTTTTTTTTATTGAATTATGGATGAAATTTCGGATTATAAAAAAATAAAAAATTGTATTTTTTTTTTTATAAATCCGAAATTTGACAATAAACGCGACAAAACAAACGAGACTGAATTTGGACAAGAATCGAATAAAATAAACAAGATTGAATTTTTTGATGAATTTCGTATGGTTCAAATAATGGAAAATTTTTACTGACACGAAGAACAAGATATGGATGATTTTGTGTAGACTCTATGATAAAAACACAAAAATCAAACTGGATAGAGTAGAAAAACAAAAAACAAAACCTGAATCCAGAGTCCGGCTCTGATACCAGACGATGTGATCCCGGGAGGGGTTCACGACGAACACGCGGAAATAACGCCGGGAAAGTTCCGAATTCAGGTTGGAACGGACGGTAGCACTACGACCCGAGCCTCACGACGTAAGAACCAGGGGTATATTAAACCCGAGACCCGTTACGATGCGGAAACAAGAACCATAATGGGGGAACGCCACAAGGAATGTCCAGATCCTTGATAAGTTCAACTTGTTGAACGCCACAAATATTACACAATATTTGTTAAGTTCGAGTTAAAGGGAATCCTTACCTTTAGAGAGTAAAAAACACTCAATATATTTCATTCAATAATCAAAGTCTTATATCTCGTATTACAATCAAGACGCCTTTATATAGGCAACCAGAATAAAGATCCTAGTCTACTTGGGAAACTAAATAAAATCTAATCTAATTAGGGAATAGATAAAATCTATGAAAATAGACTCCTAAAATACTAAAATAGGAAAAATGAATTAAAATATAAAAAAGGAAATAAAAATCCGTATGATTTGCGTTAATCTGGATTTACGGCCGTGAAGACATTCCTTACGGCCGTAACTATACTTCTGCTTAAGGATTACGGCCGTGACCATAAACTTACGGCCGTAACTTTGAAAACCTGAAATTCTTCATTTTGATCCGAGAGTGACTTACGGCCGTGAGAATATTTGGTTACGGCCGTAACTTTGTTTCTGCATAATTTTTGATTTTCTTGGTTTCCAACTCGATTCTCGGCTTGTCTCTTGGCTTGCTCACTTGGTTTAGCCTCGAACCTTGTTCACTCTCGCAATGCTTGATTTTTGAAGCTCTTCGAACATGCTGGGAGCTTTGTTTGGCTTGATTTGTTGTAGTTCTTTCCGTCAAGCCTGCCATGATTCTCATCACGAGGCCTTTCTCGTCGCCTCCAAAAGTCAATATACTTTCTTGCTCATTCTCTTCTTTTTTCTCAACCACTGCTTCTAATTTGTCACATTTAACCACCTCTTCAATATTTTTATTGACAATATCAACATTCAAATGTTGAAGTTCTACCCCAACTTCCAATTCATTCCTATCATTGTCAACAATGTTATTTTCAATCTCCTCTTCCACTATTTTATTCTGTACTTCAAGACTCGGAGTTTGATCAACTACTTCAATTTCTTTTTCGCACACTCAACCTCCACTTCTAAATTTCTGGGCTCAATCACCTCTCCTAATTTCTCATGCTTTTGCTCATGCACCACCTGATAAATAATTTTATCGACGTGATTAGGCAACTCCTCTTCTAACTTGTTCCTCAAGTCTCCCTCCTTCTTTTCAACATTCATATCCTGACACTCCAATTTTAAATCCCCTCCAATCTCAATTTCGCCCAGTCGTAATTTAGCTTCAGCCTCCCTTTCACATTCCCTCTTTCTTAACTTAGCTTCTTTTCTAGCCTTCCGTTCATACATCATCCTTTCCTCATAAATTTCTGTTCGACTCTTCAAAAGCGCCCTCGCATTAATCTCTTCATCCCAATCAACTGAAATCCCAACCCTAGTGACGTGAACCCGGGAGGGGTCCTCGTCGTAGCTCGCGGAATAACGTTGGGAAATTTCCTAATTCAGGTTGGAACGGACGATAACACTACAACCCGAGCCTCACGACGTAAGAACCATGAGTATATTAAACCCAAGACCCGTTACGATGCGGAAACAAGAACCGTAATGGTTTGAACGCCACAAAGGATGCCCACGCCTTTGATAAGTTCGATTTGTTGAACACCACAAATATTCCACAATATTTGATAAGTTCGAAGTTTGTTCAATTCCAGAACAATGTTGAGAAAACACTCAATATAATTTTTATTCATCAAAAGTATTCTGTTTTTACATTGAATGGAAAAGCATATAAATAGGCAAAATAAAACCTAATCGCTAACTGACTCTGAATAGAATTCTAATTAGGCTAAAATACCTAAAATAACTAAAATACCAAAATAACCAAAATTACCAAAAATAATTAAAACTAAAATAACCAACCAAACCCTGTCCGCAAACACAAAAGCCAAAAAAACGCGTAATTTGAATTACGGCCGTAACAATTGTCTTTACGGCCGTAATAGCCTCTCGGATCAAAATGTGGTTTAGTTTGTTACGGCCGTGAGAATTTTGATTACGGCCGTAAGTCTTCTTCTTCATTTACGGCCGTGAGATGACATGTTTACGGCCGTAAAGACCTTTCTTTCCAAATTTGCCATATTCATTTTACGGGCGTAAAAATGGGTGTTACGGCCGTGAGTCTGTTTCTGCCCAATTTTCTGATCCTTTGACATTAATTGATCTGATTTGAATCTCGACTCGAGCCCAACATGAAACTTGTTCATTTTCCCATGTAGAATATTGTTGAATTACCCGTATCTTGATTTCTCATTTTTGACGCCTTTTCCGGATCACATCACCTAGGTTTATGGATACGCCTATAGTCCCTTTCACGCCGTTGAGCAAGTTCTGCACTATGCATATCTACTGAGCTCTTAACCTTCCCAAACTTCGCGTCTAATCTCACATCAAAATTCGCTTCCAATTTTGCAGCTAACTCCTCAAATCGTTTCGCCATCATGACAAGTAGAGAAGATTGATGGTTATCTTTCCCATATGATGAATTTTCGTGAAATTTGGACATTGTGGAATGGAATGGAATAATAGTTTGACACAATGACTAATGAATTTTAATTTTGACTTGGGAGGCAGGGAAAATAAAGAATTAAGGAAATTCAAGAAAATGGTTGTTGAATTTCGGAGCGACTTTATTTTTTTTTTTAATTATGATGAATTTTCGGAATTAATAAAAAATAAAAAAAATAATTAGTTTTTTTTTAATAAAATCCGAAAATTTGACACGAACGTAACAAAACAAACGGGACAGGATTTGGATAACAATCGAATAAGAAAAACACTTTTGATTTTTTTTAGGACGACTCTTATGGATCAAACTGAAAAAAAAATTTACTGGCAATAAGAACAAGAAAAATTGAAAATAAAGACTCAAATAACAAAAATAGGATATGGATGATTTTTATGGGATTCGATGATAAACATAAAAATCAAACTTGATAGAAAAATACAAGAACCTGAATTCAGAGTCCAGCTCTGATACCATATGATGAGAACCCGGGAGGGGCTCCTCGTCGTAGCTCGCGGAATAACGTTTGGAAAGTTCCCAATCCAGGTTGGAACGGACGATAACAATGCAACCCCGACCTCACGACGCAAGAACCAGGGGTATATTAAACCCGAGACCCGTTACGATGTTTAGATAAGAACCACAAAGGGGGAACGCCACAAGGAATATCCAGATCCTTGATAAGTTCAATTGTTTAAAGGAAAAATCCTCACCTTTAGAGAGAGTAAAAACACTCAATAATTTTATTCATCAAAGTCTTCTCCTTTTACATTGAGTGGAAAAGCATATAAATAGGCAAAATAAAACCTAATAGCTAACTGACTCTGAATAGAATTCTAATTATGCTAAAATAGCTAAAATAACTAAAATAATCATAATTACCAAAATAAACTAGAACTAAACAAAACCCTAGCTGCCTAATTAATTCAAAACTACGGCGCCTAAGTTACGGCCGTAACTTTTAATTTTACGGCCGCAGGTGACTTACGGTTTAAAAATAAAAACATATGTTGTTACGGCCGTGAAAATTTTATTTACGGTCGTAAGTGACATTCTGAACAAAATAATAAAAGTTACAAAACTCTGTTTACGGCCGTGAGTATTTGGATTACGACCGTGAATACTTCCACTTCATTTACAGCCGTGAGATCATAGGTTACGGCCGTAATTGTCTTTCTGCCTAATTTCGTGATGTTGATGTTACGGCCGTAAAAATGGGTGTTACGGCCGTAAGTTAGCTTCTGCCCAATTTTCTGATCCTTTGACATTAATTGATCTGATTTGAATCTCGACTCGTGCCCAACGTGAAACTTGTTCATTTTCCGATGCAGAATATTGTTGAATTTCCCGTATCTTGATTTCTCATTTTTGACGCCTTTTCCGGATCACATCATAACATTGTTTTTAGCTTATTTTCCGGATCACATCATCCCCTCTTCCTTTAAGATGATTCCTCCCAAATCATAAAGTTGTTCTTGGCTTGCTCACTTGGTTTAGCCTAGAACCTTCTTCGTACAAGCAATATTTGATCTTTGACGTTCTCCGTACCTGATTGATTTCTTATTTTGGCTTGAATTATAGATTTTCCCGTCAAACCCACCCTGATTCGTACCATTCCCTCCTTCTTTAGGATGATTCGTCCCGAATCATGGTGTTGTACTTATAAAATCAAACTGTACCTCCTGGATCAAACGGAAAATTGTCGATTCTCTGACATGCATTCAATAAATGATGCTCCTCCAATTTGTAGACAAGAAGGTATTGAAACATGAGGGGAATTGACCAAGGTTGATGTAAATCAAACTTCCATGCACAAGAAACCTGCAATAAAGGTTGAAAAAAAATGGGGAGGGAAATGTTAGCGTCTCCATGCACAATGTATGGATCCTTGTACTCATGATACAAAACCTCCACAACTTTTTTTCCCACTACGAGGCCCTTCTCGTCACCTCCAAAAATCAATATACTTTCTTGCTCATTCTCTTCTTTTTTCTCAACCACTTCTTCTAATTTTTCACATTCAACCACCTCTTCAATATTTTTATTGACAATTTCAACATTCAAATGTTGAAGTTCTACCCCCAACTTCCAATTCATTCATAGCATTGCCAACAATGTTATTTTCAATCTCCTCTTCCACAATTTTATTCTGTACGTCAAGACTCGGAGTTTGATCAACTACTTCAATTTCTTTTTTCGCACACTCAACCTCCACTTCTAAATTTCTGGGCTCAATCACCTCTCCTAATTTCTCATGCTTTTGCTCATGCACCACCTCATAAATAATTTTATCGACATGATTAGGCACCTCCTCTTCTAACTCATTCCTCAAGTCTCCCTTCTTCTTTTCAACATTCATATCCTGACACTCCAATCTCAGTTTCACCCCTGTTCTAATTTAGCTTCAGCCTCCCTTTCACTCTCCCTCTGTTTTAACTTTGCTTCCTTTCCTCATAAATTTCTTTTCGACTCTTCAAAAGCGCCATCGCATTAATCTCTTCATCTCAATCAACTCCAATCCCAACCTTAGGTTTATGGATACGCCTGTATTCCCTTTCATGTCGTTGTTCTGCTCTATGCATCCCTACTGAGTTCTTAACCTTCCCAAACTTCGCATCTAATCTCGCATCAAAGTTCGCTTCCAATTTTGCAGCTAACTCCTCAAAACGGTTTCTCCATCATGACAAGCAGAGAAGATTGATGGTTATCTTTCCTAGATGTTGAATTTTTGTGAAATTTGGACATTCTGGAATGGAAAGGAATAATAGTTTGACACAAGGACCAATGAATTTTAATTTTGACTTGGAAGGCAGGGAAAATAAAGAATTAAGGAAATTCAAGAAAGTGGTTCTTGAATTTTAACTAGAAAGGAAAGAATATCAAGAATTTTAATTTGACTTGGAAGGCAAAGAATTATCAAGAATTTAAGGAAATTCAAGAAAGTGGTTCTCGGAGTGACTTTTTATTTTTTATTTTTTATTTTTTGAATTATGATGAATTTTTGGGATTAATAAAAAAAAAATTAATTTTTTTTTTGAATTATGATGAATTTTCGGAATTAATAAAAATCAAAAAATTAATTATTATTTTTTTTAATAAAATCCGAAAATTTGACACGAACGCAACAAAACAAACGGGACAGGATTTGGATAACAATCGAATAAGAAAAACACTTTTGATTTTTTTAGGACGACTCTTATGGATCAAACTGGAAAAAAATTTACTGGCAAGGAAAAATTGAAAACAAAGACTCAAATAACAAAAATAGGATATGGTTGATTTTTATGGGACTCGATGATAAACATAAAAATCAAACTGGATAGAAAAATACAAGTACCTGAATTTAGAGTCCAGCTCTAATACCATATGATGAGAACCTGGGAGGGGGTCCTCGTCGTAGCTCGTGGAATAACGCTTGGAAAGTTCCGAATCAAGGTTGGAACGGACGATAACAATACAACCCCGACCTCACGACGCAAGAACCAGGTGTATATTAAACCCGAGACCCGTTACGATGCGGAGATAAAAACCACAAAGGGGGAACGTCACAAGGAATGTCCAGACCCTTGATAAGTTCAATTGTTTTGAACGCAACAAGATTTGAATCTTGATAAGTTCGTTGTTTAAAGAGAAAATTCTCACCTTTAGAGAGAGTAAAAACACTCAATAATTTTATTCATCAAAAGTATTCTGTTTTTACATTGAATGGAAAATCATATAAATAGGCAAAATAAACTCTAGTCGCTAACTGACTCTGAATAGAATTCTAATTATGCTAAAATAGATAAAACAACTAAAATAACTAAAATAAATTAGAACTAAACAAAACCCTAACCGCCTAATTAATTCAAAACTGCGGCGCCTAAGTTACGGCCGTAAGTAAGCTACGGATTAAAATTAAAAATATATGTTGCGGCCGTGACAATTTTATTTACGGCCGTAAGTGACATTCTGAACAAAATAATAAAAGTTACAAAACTCTATTTACGGCCGAGAGTATTTGGATTACGGCCGTGAATACTTCCACTTCATTTACGGCCGTGAGATCATGCGTTACGGCCGTAATTGCCTTTCTGCCCAATTTCGTGTTGTTGATGTTACGGCCGTAAAAATGGGTGTTAAGGCCGTAAGTCAGCTTCCGCCCAATTTTCTGATCCTTTGACATTAATTGATCTGATTTGAATCTCGACTCGAGCTCAACATGAAACTTGTTCATTTTCCTATGTAGAATATTGTTGAATTACCCGTATCTTGATTTCTCATTTTTGACGCCTTTTCCGGACCACATCATCTTCACTATCATCATCAACACTATCTCCTATCTCAACATCATCATCACCCAAAACTCCATTCCTAGGATTATTGTCATACCTTTGCGGCCTCCGGATATTAGGAGCCGTGTGTGGCTGCTCTCCACGTAGTTGGGCAATTGCTGCACTATGCGTGTCCACGGAGTTTTTAATCTCCCCCAACTTCGCATCTCACCTCTCGAATCGTTTTTCCAGCATTGCAAGAAAGTGGAACTGTTGGTTATCCTCCCCTGTCGATGATGCTTCCTTCTGTGACATGGTTAGTGATCAAAAGGAAAAGAAATAATTTGCAATAAAATATATCCTCACGTGTTTAGCACTCGTGTATCACTCTATTTTGCTTTTTTTCCCTCTATTGATCTCACCACTCTGCTTTTTTCCTCTCTATCCCTTTTCTCAAATTCTCAAAGAACCCAAACTAGTCACGGACTTGGTCCTTGTGGAATTAACCCAAGGTGCAAGGAAGTTTGATGGAATATTGGACACAAGAAAGTTGATGCAAAAAGGAATGAAAGATTTTGAAAGTAGTGATGGATGATGGGAACTACCAAGAATGTGGAAAAATTTAAAAAGGTGTCAAGAAAGGTCCTCTTGAATGTTGAATTGTGTTCTTGATCTCGCTCTTCAAAAATAATCACTTTTTCTTTTTCTTTTTCTTTTTTCTGAATTTCGTACTCTTTTTTTTTTTTTTAATCAAGAACAATCAATAATAACAAGAATTGAAACTACGACCAATCTTGAAATAGTGAAGAATTTCATGAAACCCAAGAATCTAATATCGATTCAACGATGTCTCAAGAACGATGGAATTTAATGAAGAAGATGAAACAAAACAAGAATTATGTAAAAACCTGGATTTAGAGCCAAGCTCTGATACCAAATAATGTGATTCTTGTTGGGAAATCACGGGATCTCGCGAAAATTATATAAATGCTTGGAAAGTTCCAAATCCAGATTAATTGACGATAACAATATGACTCGACACTCACGACTCAAGAACCAAGGATGTATCAAATCCAAGACCCGTTAAGATGCGGAATGAAGAACGATAAAGGGGTGAACGCCACAAAGGTTGTCAAATCCTTTGATAAGTTCAAGGGGTTCAATCAAAAACGAAGAAGAATAGGGATAAACTCACCTAATTCAAGCAATCTCATTAATCATGAAAGTTGTATTTTTACAATGACAAAGAAAACCTAATATAGTGCAAAAACGCGTCAAAATAACCCTAGCCGCAAGAAATCAGTAAATAAAATGCAGCTCCCTTTTACGGTCGTAACATACGTTCTTACGGCCGTAATTGACCCTCGAGTCCAAAACTCATTTAACTCTTACGGCCGTGACATGTGTTCTTGATGTGATCCGATATGGGGATCACCAAGAACACGGGGAATTAAACACCGGAAAGCTCTAAAATCCAATTAGTAGACGATAACAATGCAACCCCGACCTCACGACGCAAGAACTATGGGTATATTAAATTCAAAACCCGTTACGATGCGGAGATAAGAACCACAAAGGGGGAACGCCACAAAGGTTTTCAAATCCTTTGATAAGTTCAAATTTGTTCAACGAGAACAAGAAGAAAATTAAGGGAATATCTCACCTTCAATATCATTAATCTCAAGAAATAAAGTTGTGTATTTTACAATGCTGAATGAGGCCCTATAAATAGGCTAACAAAATAAAACAACCTAAATAAACTAGAATTGTAAATAAACCAAACCGCCTAACATTATCTTAAATTGTGGTACCTAAGTTACGGCCGTGACTTATGAGTTTACGACCGTAAGTAAGCTACAGATAAAAAATTAAAAACATATGTTACGGCCGTGATAAATTTATATACGGCCGTAAGTGACCTTCTGAACAAAAAAATAAAAACTACTAAACTATATTTACGGCCGTGAGGATTTGGTTTAGGCCGTAAGTCCTCTTCTGCATAATTTTGTCTTGATGATGTCACGGCCGTGAGATCATGGTTACGGCCGTGACTGCCTTTCTGCACAATTTTAGCCAAGATGATTTTACGGCCTTAAAAATGGGTGTTACGGCCGTGAGAATACTTCTGCCCCAATTTCTTGTTGTTCTTTGATCAAAATGCCTATTAACAACTTTGGTTCCTCTTCCACTTTGTTATGCAATGTAAATGAGGTCTTTGCACTCGAGCACTCATCCATCCACGCTTGCATGAATCCTTGCATTGGCTGCTTAATTCTTTTGGCTCTTTACCTCGTTATTGGTCCAGCGGGCACGCGCAACGGGTCAACGTTCTTCGAGCCACTCCGGAACTCATCAGTTCTTACGGCCGTAAGTTACATACTGAATAAAGTTACACGACTCGCTTACAGCCGTGAAAATGATAGTTACGGCCGTAAGTCACTTTCTGCCCAATTTGTGCGATATCAATTTTACGGCCGTAAAATGCCTACTGCATTCTTTTTTCCTTGTTCTTTGACCCAAATGCATTGTAACGGTTTTGGCTCATCTTCCATCTTGTCATGCATTGAAAATGGAGTCTTCGACCTTGCACTTCAATATTCATCCACCCAAGCTTGCATAAACCCTTGCATTGCTTGCTTGATCTTCTTGAATATGGACTTGTGTCGTTCATCTTCAATAATAATCACTTTTTTTTTCTAATCAAGAATAATCAATAATAACAAGAATTGAAACTACGACCAATCTTGAAATAGTGAAGAATTTCAAGAAACCCAAGAATCTAATATCTATTCAACGATGACTCAAGAACAATGGAATCTAATGTAGAAAACGAAACAAAACAAGAATTATATCAAAACCTGGATTTAAAGCCAAGCTCTGATACCAAATGATGTGATCCTTGATGGGGAATCACGTGATCTCGTGGAAATTGTATAAATACTTGGAAAGTTCCAATTCCAAATTATTCGACGATAACAATACAATCCGACAATCACGACTCAAGAACCAAGGATGTATCAAATCCAAGACCCGTTAAGATGCCGAATGAAGAACCATAAAGGGGTGAATGCCACAAAGGTTGTCAAATCCTTTGATAAGTTCAAGGGGGTAATAAAGAATGAAGAAGAATAGGGATAAGCTTACCTAATTCAAGTAATCTCATTAATCATCAAAGTTGTGACTTTACAATGATAAAGAAAACCTAATATAGTCCAAAAACTAGTGAAAAAATAACCCTAGCCGCAAAATCAGTAAATAAAACTCAGCGCTTGTTACGATCGTAACATACGGGCTTACGGCCGTAATTGATCCTCGGGTCCAAAAACTGTTTTATCTCTTACGGCCGTGACATGGGTTCTTACGGCCGTAAGTCACATACTGAATAAAATTCCACAACTCAATTACTTCCGTGAAAATGATAGTTACGGTGATGAGTTCCGGAGTGGCTCGACGAACATTGACCCGTTGCACGTGCCCGTAGGACCAATAACGAGACAAAGAGCCATAAGAATCAAGCAGCCAATGCAAGGATTCATGCAAGCATGGATGGACGAGTGCTCGAGTGCAAGGACATCATTTACATTGCATAACAAAGTGAAAGAGGAGCCAAAGTTATTGCAATGCATTGGGATCAAGGAAGGACAAGAAAATAAGGCAGAAGTAGAATCACGGCCGTAACACCTCTGTCACGGCCGTAAAATGCTATTGGCGGATTTTGGACAGAAAGGCCTTGACGGCCGTAACATATCTTCTTACGGCCGTAAACGAAAAAAGAAGAATTACGGCCGTAACCTAGGATTTGGTAACTTATATTTTTGTTCAGAAGGTTGATTACGGCCGTAAAGTTCAATGTCACGGCCGTAACATATGTTTTCAATTTTAATACGTAGCTTGCTTACGGCCGTAAGAGTATAAGTCACTGCCGTAACTTGGCGCCGTAATTAAAACCTAATTTTGGGCTTTTTAGTTTAGGTTGAATTCTAGTTTATTTTTAGTTGCTTTATTTTGTTAAGCCTATATATATATATATATGGATTTATTCAGCATTGTAAAACACAACTTTTATTCTTGAGATTAATGATATTGAAGGTGAGGTATTCCCTTATATTTTCTTCGTGTTGTCGTCGAACAAATTGAACTTATCAAAGGATTTGACAACCTTTGTGGCGTTCCCCCTTTGTGGTTCTTATCTCCGCATCGTAACGAGTTTTGGGTTAAATATACCCATAGTTCTTGCGTCGTGAGGTCGGGGTTGCATTGTTACCGTCTACTATCTTGGATTTTAGAGTTTTCCTGTGTTTAAGCGTGTTCTTGGTGATCCCCGTATCGGATCACATCATCTGGTATCAGAGCCTGTCTCTAAATTCAATTATTTAGTATTCCAGTTCTTTTTCTTTCCAATTATTAATCATTATAAAAAAAAAATTAAAAAAAAAGGAGAAAAAAATTCCGAAAATTACAAAAAAAAAAAAAAAGAAGAGATAGTTGTTGATTTGAACAAGAAATCAAGAATATTTGGCCGTAACTTTGAAAACCTGAAATTCTTCATTTTTATCCAAGAGTGACTTACGGCCGTGAGAATATTTGGTTACGGCCGTAACTTTGCTTCTGCATAATTTTTTGATTTTCTTGGTTTCCAACTCGATTCTCGGCTGGTCTCTTAGCTTGCTAACTTGGTTTAGCCTCGAACCTAGTTCACTCTCGCAATGCTTGATCTGTGAAGCTCTTCTAACATGCTGGAAGCTTTGTTTGGCTTGATTTGTAGTTCTTTCCGTCAAGTCCGCCATGATTCTCATCATTCCCCCCTTCTTTAGGATGATTCGTCCCGAATCATAGCTTGGTTCGTGATTTACAGATTCCCCACCTGGATCAAATGGGAAATTATGGACTCCATGACATGAATTCATTAGGTGGCAATCCTCCAGTTGGTAAACACGAATGTATTGAATCATGAGGTTAATTTACCAAGGTGGATTTGACTCAAGCTTCCATGTGTAATCAACCTGGAAAAAGGAGTCAAATAAAATGGGGAGGGAAATGTTAGTTTCATGAGGTACAAGGTATGGATCCTTGTATTCATGAATCATCACCGCCAATTCCATTCTTTTAACCACGAGGCCCTTTCTCTTCACCCCGTTCTCCCTTCGAAACTTCTTTCTCACCTTTTGTACTTTCAAGCCCAACAACCTCTTCTAACTCCACATTTTCATTAACAATTTCTTGCACTCCCTCATTGCTACCCAAAATTTTATCTTCTAATTCCTCACCTCCTAGCTCAAAACTCAGAGCTCGTTCAACTACTTCAATTTTTAATTCTTCAAATTCAATCTCAACATGAGGCTCTACTATAATCTCACACTAGCGACCAAGAATTTTTACGCGATTAATAATTATTTTAATAGAAAATCATGTCGCTACTATTTCACCCATTTTTATTAAGTTAACGCCACGACGTATTCGTATAGCCAAGTCAAGAAATAATCGAGATCGTTCGATTTTAAATTAAATTCCGAATTTCTAAAAATATCTCCATTCTCTTGATTTAAAGTATATTAAGTCTAAGTACTTAATTCAATGTTATCCCAATATTTATTTGTACAAAAATTACTTTTATTATTTAAATTAAGAAAATATATGCAAGCATGAGAGGTTCCATTATATATAATAATTATGAGAATCTTAATTTAATAAATATGGAAAAGTATATAAATGGTTGATAGATTCCATTATATGTAATCATGAAGAGCATAATATTTGTATAAATATGGAAAAGTATATGAATGAATTATATACTCCATTATATATAATCATGAAGAGCATAATATTTGTATAAATATGGAAAAGTATATGAATGATTGATAAGACTCCATTATATGTAATCATGAAGAGCATAATATTTGTATAAATATGGAAAAGTATATGAATGAATTATATACTCCATTATATATAATCATGAAGAGCATAATATTTGTATAAATATGGAAAAGTATATGAATGATTGATAAGACTCCATTATATGTAATCATGAAGAGCATAATATTTGTATAAATATGGAAAAGTATATGAATGATTTATATACTCCATTATATATAATCATGAAGAGCATATTATTTGTATAAATATGGAAAAGTATATGAATGGTGCTTTACTTTAAGAAAAGGATGTGTTAAAATTAATAGAATTGAATGATTATGTTTACAATATGCCAACTTTATACATCTATTTAAACCCATCTCTTTTACACACAACTCTACACATATACACTTATTTCCAACCTCTTGACAAAATCCACAAGTAAGAGAAATTCAAGGTGGTCAAGAAAGTTTTGGTCCATTTACTACTACACTTCATTTTAATCTTTTAAAAGGTAAGTATATCTTATGTTTTTATGAAAATTAAGTATGTTGTTATGAAATGTAAGTATATCTTATGTTTTTATGAAAATTAAGTATGTTGTTATGAAATGTAAGTATATCTTATGTTTTTATGAAAATTAAGTATGTTGTTATGAAATGTAAGTATATCTTATGTTTTTATGAAAATTAAGTATGTTGTTATGAAATGTAAGTATATCTTATGTTTTTATGAAAAGTAAGTATGTTTTTATGAAAGGTAAATATACCTTATGTTTTTATGAAAAGTAAGTATGTTTTTATGAAAGGTATTACCTTATGTTTTTATGAAAAGTAAGTATGTTTTTATGACAAGTAAGTATATCTTATGTTTTTATGAAAAGTAAGTATGTTTTTATGAAAGGTAAATACACCTTATGTTTTTATGAAAAGTAAGTATGTTTTTATGACAAGTAAGTATATCTTATGTTTTTATGAAAAGTAAGTATGTTTTTATGAAAGGTAAATACACCTTATGTTTTTATGAAAAGTAAGTATGTTTTTATGACAAGTAAGTATATCTTATGTTTTTATGAAAAGTAAGTATGTTTTTATGAAAGGTAAATACACCTTATGTTTTTATGAAAAGTAAGTATGTTTTTATGACAAGTAAGTATATCTTATGTTTTTATGATAAGTAAGTATATCTTATGTTTTTATGAAAAGTAAGTATGTTTTTATGATAAGTAAGTATATCTTATGTTTTTATGAAAAGTAAGTATGTTTTTATGAAAGGTAAATACACCTTATGTTTTTATGAAAAGTAAGTATGTTTTTATGACAAGTAAGTATATCTTATGTTTTTATGAAAAGTAAGTATGTTTTTATGAAAGGTAAATACACCTTATGTTTTTATGAAAAGTAAGTATGTTTTTATGACAAGTAAGTATATCTTATGTTTTTATGAAAAGTAAGTATGTTTTTATGAAAAGTAAATACACCTTATGTTTTTATGAAAAGTAAGTATGTTTTTATGACAAGTAAGTATACCTTATGTTTTTATGAAAAGTAAGTATGTTTTTATGACAAGTAAGTATATCTTATGTTTTTATGAAAATGTTTGGATCATTGCTATGAAATCAATCTCACAAGATTGTTATGGGTTCCATATGATATGTTTATGATTATGCTAAGGGGACCGGAGTTTAGTAGCGCTACACATAAGAATTCTTGCCATTTAAGTTCGGTAAAATTCTTGTGTCTCCCTATGTTTATGAGTATTTCGATCCTATCCTATGTTATGATGAAAATGATCCATATGCTTTCAAAAGAAAATTTATGCTTGGTATACTTACTGGGATTTTATAAATCTCACTCCACGATATTTACCATTTTCAGATAATTGAAGGTTCGAGGCGGTCAACATGGAAGTGGCAAAAGTGGTTAAGATTGATGAGATAATTATGTTGAACTTTATGTAAGAAAATTATGTTCTATTTTTATTCACAAATAAAATTATGGGATTCTAATTATTCTTTTGAATAATTTTACATTACTATTTAAGTCTCGATAATATGATATGAGTCACTTTTAGTGGCACTCGAATGGAAGAGAATTCGGGTCGTCACACACTCACTCCCCTTTTGTAATTCAGGCTCAGCCTCCCTTTCACTTTTCCGTTGTAACTTGCCTAATTTTTCCCTTGCTCCCTTTGCAATCATCTCCTCCTTTAACTGCCGTAATATCATTCTCACCTCATCAAATTCATCCCTCATTTCCGAAACACCATCTCCTATTTTTGAAGCACCATCTTCCAATACTTTCAGCTCATCCCCAATTCTAACTCTCGGTTGATGATCATTCCTATTCTCCCTCATAACTCTAGGAACTGTTTGAGGTTTTTCCCTGAATTTAGACATTGTGGGTTGGATGTGGAAGGGAATGGAAAAATTCGATAACAAGGAGCACAGAAACTCAAGAAAGTGGTCCTTGAATTTTGGAATTAACTCTTTTTTTTTTTTTTTTTTGATTAATGAATTTTCGGAATTAAATAAAAAAATAATTATTTTTTTAAATAAATCCGAAAACCTGACACGAACGCGACAAAACAAACGAGACTGAATTTGGACAAGAATCGAATAAAATAAACAAGATTGAATTTTTTGATGAATTTTCGTATGGATCAAATAATGGAAAATTTTTACTGACACAAAGAACAAGATATGGATGATTTTGTGTAGACTCTATGATAAAAACATAAAAATCAAACTGGATAGAGTAGAAAATCAAAAAACAAAACCTGAATCCAGAGTCCGGCTCTGATACCAGATGATGTGATCCCGGGAGGGGTTCACGACGAACACGCGAAAATAACGCCGGGAAAGTTCCGAATTCAGGTTGGAACGGACGGTAGCACTACAACCCGAGCCTCACGACGCAAGAACAATGGCATATTAAACCCGAGACCCGTTACGATGCGGAAACAAGAACCATAATGGGGGAACGCCACAAGGAATGTCCAGATCCTTGATAAGTTCAATTTGTTGAACGCCACAAATATTACACAATATTTGTTAAGTTCGAGTTAAAGGGAATTCTCACCTTTAGAGAGTAAAAAACACTCAATATATTTCATTCAATAATCAAAGTCTTACATCTCGTATTACAATCAAGACGCCTTTATATAGGCAACCAGAATAAAGTTCCTAGTCTACTTAGGAAACTAAATAAAATCTAATCTAATTAGGGAATAGATAAAATCTATCAAAATAGACTCCTAAAATACTAAAATAGGAAAAAGGAATTAAAATTTAAAAAAGGAAATAAAAATCCGCATGATTTGCGTTAATATGGATTTACGGCCGTGACAACATTCCTTACGACCGTAACCATACTCCTGCTTAAGGATTACGGCCGTGACCACAAACTTACGGCCGTAACTTTGAAAACTTGAAATTCTTCATTTTGATCCGAGAGTGACTTACGGCCGTGAAAATATTTGGTTACGGCCGTAACTTTGCTTCTGCATAATGTTTTGATTTTCTAGGTTTCCAACTTGATTCTCGGCTTGTCTCTTGGCTTGCTCACTTGGTTTAGCCTTGAACCTTGTTCACTCTCTCAATGCTTGATCTGTGAAGCTCTTCGAACATGCTGGAAGCTTTGTTTGGCTTGATTTGTAGTTCTTTCCGTCAAGCCCGCCATGATTCTCATCATTGAGAAAGAGGGAGAGTGAAAGGGAGGTTGAAGCTAAATTACAACAGGGTGAAAGTGAGATTGGAGGGGATTTAAAATTGGAGTCCCAGGATATGATTGTTAAGAAGAAGGAGGGAGACTTGAGGAACGAGTTAGAAGATAAAAATTTGTGTAGTGTTGAGGAGGTGTGATGTGATCCGGAAAAGAAGCTAACAATGTTATGATTCGGGACGAATCATCTTAAAGGAAGTGGGGATGATGTGATCCGGAAAAGGTGTCGAAAATGAGAAATCAAGATACGGGCAATTCAACAATATTCTACATGGGAAAATGAACAAGTTTCATGTTGGGCTCGAGTTGAGATTCAAATCATATCAATTAATGTCAAATGATCAGAAAATTGGGCAGAAACAGACTCACGGCCGTAACACCCATTTTTACGGCCGTAAAATCAATATGGCAAATTTGGACAGAAAGGCCTTTACGGCCGTAACATATCATCTCACGACCGTAAATGAAGAAGAAGACTTACGGCCGTAATCAAAATTCTCACGGCCGTAACAAACTAAACCACATTTTGATCCGAGAGGCTTTTACAGCCGTAAAGCCAATTGTTACGGCCGTAATTCAAGTAACGCGTTTTTGGGCCTTGTTTTGCGGCTAGGGTTTAGTTGGTTATTTTTGGTTTTAATTATTTTTGATAATTTTGGTTATTTTGGTATTTTAGTTATTTTAGGTATTTTAGCCTAATTAGAATTCTATTTAGAGTCAGTTAGCGATTAGGTTTTATTTTGCCTATTTATATGCTTTTCCATTCAATGTAAAAACAGAATACTTTTGATGAATAAAAATTATATTGAGTGTTTTCTCAACATTGTTCTGGAATTGAATAAACTTCGAACTTATCAAATATTGTGGAATATTTGTGGTGTTCAACAAATCGAACTTATCAAAGGCGTGGGCATCCTTTGTGGCGTTCAAACCATTACGGTTCTTGTTTCTGCATCGTAACGGGTCTTGGGTTTAATATACCCATGGTTCTTACGTCGTGATGCTCAGGTTGTAGTGTTATCGTCCGTTCCAACCTGAATTCGGAGCTTTTCAAGCATTATTCCGCGAGTTACGACGAGGACCCCCTCCCGGGTTCTCATCATATGGTATCAGAGCTGGACTCTGGATTCAGGTTCTTGTGTTTTTCTATCCAGTTTGATTTTTATGTTTATCATCGAGTCCCATAAAAATCATCCATATCCTATTTTTGTTGTTTGAGTCTTTGTTTTCAATTTTTCTTGTTCTTCTTGCCAGTAAATTTTTTTCCAGTTTGATCCATAAGAGTCGTCCTAAAAAAGAATCAAAAGTGTTTTTCTTATTTGACTGTTTTCCAAATCCTGTCCCGTTTGTTTTGTTGCGTTCGTGTCGAAATTTCGGATTTTTATTTAAAAAAAAAAATTTATTTTTTTTATTTTTATTAATTCCGAAAATTTATCATAATTCAAAAAAAAAAAAAAAAAAGTCACTCTGAAATTCAAGAACCACTTTCTTGAATTTCTACAATATTTTTGATATTCTTTCTTTCGAGTCAAATTCAATAACCACTTTCTTGAATTTCTTTAAAATTCTTGATATTGTTTTCCTTTTCGAGTCAACATTAAATTCCTTTTTGATATTTTTCAATATCTAGATCCTCTTATTTTGAATCCCTCAAATTTTTGAAAGCTACATAAAGGGATGAATTTTGAGTTCGATCCTACCTTCCAGACTAGGTGTCATGTGGGCAGTAAAGTGTGCAATATTATTATTGATAAGGAGTATTATTGCGATCTGGTCAGTACCACCATGGTTGAGGAGTTGGGCTTACCTTTACTACCACATCCCAATCCTTATAGGCTGACGTGGTTAAAGGAGTGTGGGCAGGTAAATGTAACCCGTGGGGTTATTGTGAAATTGGCACTTGGAAGATATAGCGATGAATTTTGCTGTGATGTGGTGCCTCTAGAATCTTGTGACATCTTGTTGAGTAGATCGTGGAAGTGTAAGAGGAAAGCAGTCTACGATAAGCATAGGAATATATATATATATTTGTTAAGGATGGGAAAAGTTAGCTGATGCCATTAACCCCGGAAGAAATACTTGAAGAGAAAGTATTGCGAGAAAAGAGAGATGAGCAAAGAAAATTCGGAGATGATAAATGGAGTATGAAGGATGAATTCATGGAGATGGCCAAGTAATTAATACAGTTAAATAAAGAGATGAAGGAACGAGAGGCTAGGAAAAAGTTAGCCGAGTTGCAAGAGAGAGAAAGGGGAAGAGAGGAAGTAGTTAAATTACAAGAAAAACCTTTAGAAATGATTGTTGAGAAGAAGGAGGAAGACTTGAGGAAAGAGTTAGAAGATAAAAATTTGTGTAGTGTTGAGGTGGTGCCTAATCATGTCAATAAAATTATTTATGAGGAGGTGCATGAGCAAAAGCATGAGAAATTAGGAGAGGTGGTAGAATCCATAAATTTAGGAGTGGAGGTTGAGTGTGCGAAAAAAGAATTAGAAGTAGTTGAAGAGACCCCGAATTTTGTGGTAGGAGATGAAAATGTGGAGTTAGGTGATCAAACTCCAATATTTGATGAGGAAAAATTGGAAGTTGGGGATGAAGAATTAGAAGGGTGGTAGAGTCCAAAAATTTGGAAGAGGAGGTTGTGCGTGAGAACGTGGAGCTAGAAGAATTGGTTGAGTTTGGGAGTAAAAAGATAGAAGAGGTTGAGCAAGAAATGGCAAAGAAGGAAGGAGGTGAAGAGCGGAATTTTGTTGTTGGGAAAAATGAATCGGAAATAATTCATCATGAATACAAGGATCCATAGCTTGTGCATGGAGACGCTAACATTTCCCTCCCCATTTTTGTTAAATCTTTTTTGCAGGTTTATTGTGCATGGAAGTTTGATTTGCATCAACCTTGGTCAATTCCCCTCGTGTTTCGATACCTTATCGTCTACAAATTGGAGGAGCATCATTTATTGAATGCATGTCAGGGAAAAAACACAAGAACCTGAATTCAGAGTCCAGCTCTGATACCAGATGATGTGATCCGTTATGGGATCACCAAGAACATGCGGAATTAAACGCCGGAAAGCTCTAAAATCCAAGATAGTAGACGGTAACAATGCAACCCCGACCTCACGACGCAAGAACTATGGGTATATTAAACCCAAAACCCGTTACGATGCGGAGATGAGAACCACAAAGGGGGAACGCCACAAAGGTTGTCAAATCCTTTGATAAGTTTAATTTGTTCGACGAGAATAGGAAGAAAATATAAGGGAATATCTCACCTTCAATATCATTAATCTCAATAATAAAAGTTGTGTTTTACAATGCTGAATAAAGCCATATAGGCAAAGAAAATAAAGCAACTAAAAATAAACTAGAATTCAACCTAAACTAAAAAGCTAAAAACGCCTAATATTAACTTAAAATTCGGAACCTAGCTTACGGCCGTGAAAACGACCTTTACGGCCGTAATCACGCTACGGATTAAAAATTGACAACAAATGTTACGGCCGTGAAAATGACCTTTACGGTCGTAATCAATATTCTGAATTAAAACTACTAAAAAGTGAGGAAGAGAGAAAGAGGGTCGGGACCACGATCCCGGAAAAAGGATAGTTCAGTGAACAGAAGAGGGTCGGGACCACGATCCCGGAAAAATGAGAGTTGTGTGAAAAACCAAGAGTTGGGATCACGATCCCAGAAAAAGGAGAGGGTGTGAAGAGTGCCAATAAAAATAAAAGAGAGAAAACAAAAGTGAGCTTCTACGCAAAACAGAGTGATATCGCCAAAGCTATTTCTACAAATAAACCAGTGATTTCTACAAATAAACCAGATTGACTTCGTGCCAGGAGCAGTCATTCCAAACAGGCCAGCTTATAGGACCAATCCCGAAGAGACCAAAGAGCTAAAAAGGAAAGTTGAAGAGCTGTTGAAAACGGGCTATTTTCGGGAAAGCGTGAGCCTATGTGCAATACCAGTTTTGTTGGTACCCAAAAAGGATGAGACTTGAAGGATGTGCGTGGATTGTATAGCAATCAACAATATTACGGTAAAGTATCGCCATCCCATACCTAGACTTGATGACATGCTTGATGGACTTATAGGAGATTTGTTAAAGACTTTAGTACACTTGCAGCACCACTCACAGAAATAGTCAAGAAAAGTGTAGGATTCCATTGGGGGGAAGCACAAGAAAATGCTTTTAAAGTACTTAAGGATAGGTCATATCTGCACCGATTTTAGTTTTACCTAACTTTAATCAAACCTTTGAGATTGAATGTGATGCATGAGGAATAGGTATTGGAGCCGTTCTTATGCAGGAAAAAAAGGCCGATTGCATTTTTCAGTTGGGCTGTTTTGAATTATCCTACCTACGACAAGGAGCTTTATACTCTTGTTCGTGCCTTGGAGACATGGCAGCACTATTTGTGGCCAAAGGAATTCGTCATACACACTGACCACGAGTCACTAAAACATCTCCAGGGACAAGGTAAGCTAAACAAAAGACGCCCTTTGGATGGAATTCATTGATACTTTTCCATATGTCATTCGGTATAAACATGGTAAGGAGAATGTGGTAGCAGATGCCCTTTCTCGCAGGTACGTACTTCTAAACTCTTTAAATGCGAAGTTGCTTGGGTTTGAATATATAAGAGGTATGTATGCTAATGACCCTGATTTTTCTACCATTTATGCTTCATGTGAAAAGGGTGCAATTGATAAATTTTATAGGCATGATGGCTATTTATTTAGAGAAAATAAAATTTTTGTGCCTAATTGTTCTATGCGTGAATTGCTAGTGCGTGAGGCTCATGGTGGGGGGTTAATCGGACACTTTGGTGTTATTAAGACTGATGTGATCGGTAAAAGGTGTCAAAAATGAGAAATCAAGATACGGCAAATTCAACAATATTCTACATAGGAAAATGAACAAGTTTCATGTTGGGCTCGAGTCAAGATTCAAATCAGATCAATTAATGTCAAAGGATCAGAACATTGGGCAGAAGCATTCTTATGGCCGTAACACCCTTTTTACGGTCGTAAAATCATCATGTGATCTCACGCCCGTAAACTGAAGTGGAATTATTCACGGCCGTAATCAAAATTCTCACGGCCGTAACCAAAGTCTTGTAACTTTTATTTTTTTTCAGAAGGTCATTTACGGCCGTAAAAGAGCTTGTCACGGGCGTAACATATGTTTTGAATTTTAGATCGTAAGTAACTTACAGCCGTAAACTTAAAAGTTACGGCCGTAACTTAGGCGCCGTAGTTTTGAATTAATTAGGCGGTTAGGGTTTTGTTTAGTTCTAGTTTATTTTGGTTATTTTGGTTATTTTAGTTATTTTAGCCTAATTAGAATTCTATTCAAAGTCAATTAGTGACTAGGGTTTTTTTTTTGCCTATTTATATGCTTTTCTATTCAATGTAAAAACAGAAGACTTTTGATGAATAAAATTATTGAGTGTTTTTACTCTCTCTAAAGGTGAGGATTTTCCCTTTAAACAACGAACTTATCAAGATTCAAATCTTGTGGCGTTCAAAACAATTGAACTTATCAAGGATCTGGACATTCCTTGTGGCGTTCCCCCTTTGTGGTTCTTATGATGTGATCCGGAAAAGAAGCTAAGAACAATGTTATGATTCGGGACGAATCATCTTAAAGGAAGAGGGGATGATGTGATCCGGAAAAGGCGTCAAAAATGAGAAATCAATATACGGGCAATTCACCAATATTCTACATGGAAAAATGAACAAGTTTCGTGTTGGGCTCGAGTCGAGATTCAAATCACGTCAACGGATCAGAAAATCAGAAAATTGGGCAGAAGATGCGTTACGGCCGTAAAATTGTTTCTCACGGCCGTAACTTATGGGTTTCACGGCCGCATCACATTCCTCACGGCCGTAAATGAAAATTGGTATTTTTGTTCAGAAGGAGATTTACGGCCGTAACATCAATCTTCACGGCCGTAACTAATATAGTGACATTTTGATCAGAGAAGGACTTACGGCCGTAAGCGGTGCAAATCAGATTTTTCGGGATTTTAGTATTTCAGTTGATTTGTATTTCCTTTATTGATTTTTAATTCTTTTTCTAATTTTGGTAATTTTGGTTATTTTGGTTATTTTAGTTATTTTAGCTATTTTAGCCTAATTAGAATTCTATTAAGAGTCAGTTAGCGATTATGTTTTATTTTTCCTATTTATATGGTTTTCCATTCAATGTAAAAACAGAATATTTTGGATGAATAAAAATTATATTGAGTGTTTTCTCAACATTGTTCTGGAATTGAACAAATTTCGAACTTATCAAATATTGTGAGATATTTGTGGTGTTCACACAAATCGAACTTATCAAAGGCGTGGGCATCCTTTGTGGCGTTCAAACCATTACGGTTCTTGTTTCCGCATCGTAACGGGTCTCGGGTTTCCAAGCGTTATTCCGCGAGCTACGACGAGGACCCCCCTCCCGGGTTCTCATCATATGGTATCAGAGCTGGACTCTGAATTCAGGTTCTTGTGTTTTTTTATCCAGTTTGATTTTTATGTTTATCATCGAGTCCCATAAAAATCATCCATATCCTATTTTTGTTATTTGAGTCTTTGTTTTCAATTTTTCTTGTTCTTCTTGCCAGTAAATTTTTTTCCAGTTTGATTCATAAGAGTCGTCCTAAAAAAAATCAAAAGTGTTTTTCTTATTCGATTGTTTTCCAAATCCTGTCCCGTTTGTTTTGTTGCGTTCGTGTCGAATTTTCGGATATTATTAAAAAAAATAAAATTTTTTATTTTTTATTTTTATTACTTCCGGAAATTCATCATAATTCAAAAAAAAAAAAAAGTCACTCCGAAATTCAAGAACCACTTTCTTGAATTTCCTTAATTGATATTCCTTGCCTTCCAAGTCAAAATTAAAATTCATTATTAGTCCTTGTGTCAAACTATTATTCCATTCCATTCCAAAATGTCCAAATTTCACGAAATTTCATCATCTAGGAAAGATAACCATCAATCTTCTCTGCTTGTCATGATGGAGAAACGGTTTAAGGAGGTAGCTGCAAAATTTGGAAGCGAATTTTGATGCGAAATTAGATGCGAAGTTTGGGAAGGTTAAGAACTCAGTAGATATGCATAGTGCAGAACTTTCTCAACGGCGTGAAAAGGAATATAGGCGTATCCATAAACCTAGGGTTGGGATTGGAGTTGATTGGGATGAAGAGATTAATGCGAGGGCGCTTTTGAAGAGTCGAACAGAAATTTTTGATGAAAGGATGATGTATGAACGGAAGGCTAGAAAAGAAGCTAAGTTAAGAAAGAGGGAGAGTGAAAGGGAGGATGAAGCTAAATTACAACAGGGTGAAAGTGAGATTGGAGGGGATTTAAAATTGGAGTCTTAGGATATGGATGTTGAAAAGAAGGAGGGAGACTTGAAACATGAAGTAGTTGAAAAGGTGGAGTTAGGAGATCAAACTGCAATATTTGATGAGGAAAAATTGGAAGTTGGGCATGAAGAATTAGAAGAGGTGGTAGAGTCCAAAAATTTGGAAGAGGAGGTTGCGTGTGAGAATGTGGAGTTAGAAGAATTGGTTGAGTTAGGGAGTAATAAGATAGAAGAGGTTGAGCAAGAAATTGCAAAGAAGGAAGGAGGTGAAGAGCGGAATTTTGTTGTTGGGAAAAATGAATTGGAAATAATTCATCATGAATACAAGGATCCATACCTTGTATCTCATGAAACTAACATTTCCCTCCCTATTTTATTTGACACTTTTTTGCAGGTTGATTACACATGGAAGTCTGAGTCAAATTCACGTTGGCAAATTAACCTCGTGTTTCAATACATTCGTGTTCAACAATTGGAGGATTGTCGTCTATTAAATTCATGTCTTGTAGTCCACAATTTTCCTTTTGATCCAGGAGGTACAGTTTAATTTTTCAAGAACAACACCATGATTCGGGACGAATCATCCTAAAGAAGGAGGGAATGGTACGAATCAGGGTGGGCTTGACGGGAAAATCTATAATTCAAGCCAAAAGAAGAATTCAATCAGGTTCGGAGAACGTCAAAGATCAAACATTGCTTGTACGAAGAAGGTTCGAGGCTAAACCAAGTAAGCAAGCCAAGAACAGCTTTATGATTTGGGACGAATCATTTTAAAGGAAGAGGGGATGATGTGATCTGGAAAAGAAGCTAAGAACAATGTTATGATTCGGGACGAATCATCTTAAAGGAAGAGGGGATGATGAGATCCGGAAAAGGCGTCAAAAATGAGAAATCAAGATACGGGCAATTCAACAATATTCTACATGGAAAAATGAACATGTTTCGTGTTGAGCTCGAGTCGAGATTCAAATCACGTCAACGGATCAGAAAATCAGAAAATTGGCAGAAGATGCGTTACGACCGTAACATTGTTTCTCACGGCCGTAACTTATGGATTTCACGGCCGCATCACATTCCTCACGGCCGTAAATGAAAATTGGTATTTTTGTTCAGAAGGAGATTTACGGCCGTAACATCAATCTTCACGGCCGTAACTAATATGGTGACATTTTGATCAGAGAAGGACTTACGGCCGTAAGCGGTGTAAATCAGATTTTTCGGGATTTTAGTATTTCAGTTGATTTGTATTTCCTTTATTGGTTTTTAATTCTTTTTCTAATTTTGGTAATTTTGGTAATTTTGGTTATTTTAGCTATTTTAGCATAATTAGAATTCTATTAAGAGTCAGTTAGCGATTAGGTTTTATTTTTCCTATTTATATGTTTTTCCATTCAATGTAAAAACATAATATTTTGGATGAATAAAAATTATATTGAGTGTTTTCTCAACATTGTTCTAGAATTGAACAAACTTCGAACTTATCAAATATTGTGGGATATTTGTGGCGTACAACAAATTGAACTTATCAAAGGCGTGGGCATCCTTTGTGGCGTTCAAACCATTACGGTTCTTGTTTTCGCATCGTAACAGGTCTCGGGTTTAATATACCCATGGTTCTTATGTCGTGAGGCTCGGGTTGTAGTGTTATCGTCCGTTCCAACCTGAATTCGGAACTTTCCAAGCGTTATTCTGCGAGCTACGACGAGGACCCCCTCCCGGGTTCTCATCAAAGACGTTAGAGATTTTACAAGAGCACTTTTATTGGCCTAAAATGAAAAAGGGATTTTCACCATATTTGTGATAGATGCATAACTTGTAAACAATCTAAGTCTAGAATCTTACCACAAGGTTTATATACACCTTTGCCGGACCTAATGAACCTTGGGTAGATATATCCATGGATTTTGTGTTAGGTTTGCCTAGGACAAAAAAGGGTAAAGACTCAATATTTGTGGTGGTAGACAGATTTAGCAAAATGGCGCATTTTATTCCTTATAACAAAACTGATGACGCAACAAACATAGTTGACCTATTCTTTAGGGAAGTTGTAAGACTCCATGGGGTACCTAAGAGTATTGTGTCTGATAGGGATGTTAAGTTCCTAAGCTACTTTTGGAAAGTCTTGTGGGGAAAGATGGGTACTAAATTGTTATTTTCTACTACATGTCACCCGCAAACTGATGGTCAAACGGAGGTAGTTAATAGGACATTAATCCAACTTTTGCGCACTATAATAAATAAGAATATATAAAGTTGGGAGGAATGTTTGCCATTTGTGGAATTGGCTTATAATCGATCTGTAACTCCCCAAATTCCGTGAAGCTCGGGACGTCACTTCTCCTTTAAATCTAATTTTATTGAGGAAAATAATTGAATTCGAAACATCATATTTATGTGAAATATTTCAACAGTAAATAAATTAAATTTGATAAATGTATAAAAACGTTGAAATCTTAACTTTCAAAGAAAGTAACGACAAATAATTAAATTGACGATGTTCTTGACTTTAAATATCATATTTGAAATAACGACATATAAATAAATTGACACTATTCATGAATCTTGACTTTAAAAAAATATAGCTTCATTATTATTTGCCACCATTGCCCTTTCATTCGCCACCATCTCCGAAATCTGCAATTTGTAAGTTTAAAAATAGGGGTGAGCATTTCATAGAAATACTCAGTAGGTTCAGCGCAAATTAAATAAACTGTACAGTAAATAACACATATAATCATGCAACTTAATTCATAAATTCTCTTTCTCATGCAATAAGCAAGTGTATCTCATACATCATAAATTTTCATGCTCGAAGACATGTGGATCTGGGCCCGAAGGCAACTGGTCCATGCCCGGAGACATGTGGATCTAGTCCCGAAGGCAATTGGTCCATGCCCAAAGACATGTGGATCTAGGCCCGAAGGAATGGAGTTCGGGATGATGATGATGTTGAGATAGGAGATAGTGTTGACGATGATAGTGAAAGTGTATCAGTGGCTAGCTTGGGTAGGAGAAGAGGTCGTGGTGGTCGGCGTGGAAGAGGAAATAAGCGTGAAAATAGGGATGATGATGGGATGGATAGAAGCTTAGGAAACATTAAAATGTCCATACCAGCTTTCCAAGGGAAAAGTGATCCGGATGTGTACTTTGAGTGGGAGAAGAAGGTAGAACTAATTTTTGAGTGCCATAACTACTCAGAGGAAAAAAAGGTGAAGTTAGCCGTTATAGAGTTCGAAGATTATGCGCTTGTGTGGTGGGATCAATTAGTGACGAGTAGGAGGAGGAACCGTGAAAGACCTATAGTGACCTGGAACGAGTTGAAGGGTTTGATGAGGAAAAGGTTTGTGCCCAACCATTACTATAGGGACTTGTACCAGAAACTCCAAACTCTGTCTCAGGGTTCGAAGAGTGTAGAAGAATACCATAAAGAGATGGAGATTGCTATGATCCGAGCGAATATTGAGGAGGATCCGGAGGCCACAATGGCCAGGTTTTTGAGTGGCTTGAACATAGACATTGCAAATGTAATAGAACTGCAACATTATGTTGAACTGGAGGAGATGTTGCACATGGCGATGAAAGTGGAAAGGCAGCTGAAAAGGAAAGGTACAGCAAAATACTCTTCGGGTTCTAATCCTTGGAAACCTACCTGGAGTGGAAATAACAAAAATGAAGGAGCTGCTCCAAAGGGGAAGCCAGAGCCACCAAAGACTCGAGAGGAATCTGCCAATAAAGGTAACCCCGCTTCAAACTCTCAACCCCCTAGACGTAGGGACATCAAGTGTTTTAGGTGCATGGGAATCGGACACATTGCATCACAATCCCCGAACAAAAAAATAATGCTTGTGCGAAATGGGGTGGTGGTGTCGGAGGATGAGGTTGAGGATGATGATGTGTTTAAGGATATGCCTGCCTTAGAAGAAGCTAGTGATTGTGATGATGGAGATTATGCGGTTGCTCAATCCCTTATTACTAGGCATGCCCTTAGTACCCAAATTAAGGTGGAGGAATCGGGTGAGCAAAGGGAAAACATATTTCATACTAGATGCTTTGTTAATAATAAAGTGTGTAGTTTGATAATTGATGGGGGGAGTTGTACCAGCGTGATTAGTACCACTCTTGTTGAGAAATTGTGTTTACCTATAATCAAACACCCTAGACCTTATAAATTACAATGGCTGAATGAGTCCGGTGAGATCAAAGTGAATAAGAAGTGTTAATCAACCTGTCTATCGGGAAGTATGAGGATGAGTTAGTTTGTGATGTGGTTCCAATGCATGCTGGACACATCCTGTTGGGTCGACCATGACAATATGACAGGAGAGTGGTACACGATGGGTACAAAAATAGATACGGTTTTACGAAGGATGGGAAAAGCATTAGACTTATGCAATTAACTCCACAGCAAGTGATGAGTTCCGGAGTGGCTATTTGAACGTTGACCCGTTGCACGTGCCCGTAGGACCAATAACGAGGCAAAGAGCCAAAAGAATCAAGCAGGCAATGCAAGGATTTATGCAAGTGTGGATGGACGAGTGTTCGAGTGCAAAGACCTCATATTCGTTGCATAACAAAGTGGAAGAACCAAAGTTGTTACTATGCATTTGGATCAAAGAACAACAAGAAATTGAGGCAGAAGCATTCTCACGGCCGTAACCCTACTTTTACGGCCGTAAAATCGTGTTGGCCAAAATTGAACAGAAAGGCCATTACGGCCGTAAAATATCATCTTACGGCCGTAACTGAAGTAGAAGGACTCACGGCCGTAATCAAATTCTCACGGCCGTAACAAGAATTTGTAACTTTTAATTTTGTTCAGAAGGTCGCTTACGGCCGTAAAATAAATTGTCACGGCCGTAACATATGTTTTAATTTTTTAATCCGTAGCATTCTTACGGCCGTAAACTCATAAGTCAGGGCCGTAATTTAGCACCGCGAATTAAAACCTAATTTCAGCGTTTAGTTTATTTTGCAATTCTAGTTTATTTAGGTTTCTTTATTTTGTTAGCTTATATATATGGATTTATTCAGCATTGTAAAACACAACTATTATTCTTGAGATTAATGATATTGAAGGTGAGATATTCCCTTAATTTCTTCGTGTTCTCGTCGAACAAATTGAACTTATTTGTAGAAATAGCTTTGGCGATATCACTCTGTTTTGCGTAGAAGCTCACTTTTGTTTTCTCTCTTTTATTTTTATTGGCACTCTTCACACCCTCTCCTTTTTCTGGGATCGTGATCCCAACTCTTGGTTTTTCACACAACTCTCATTTTTCCGGGATCGTGGTCCCGACCCTCTTCTGTTCACTGAACTATCCTTTTTCCGGGATCGTGGTCCCGACCCTCTTTCTCTCTTCCTCACTTTTTAATTTCAGTTGGTCTTCATAGACCTGTTGAGGTGACAAAGGCATTAGTTTGATATTTTTTCCATCCTTAGTGAAGGTATACCTATTTTTAAAACCATCATGAATAACCTTCCTATCGAATTGCCATGGCCTGCCCAACAAGATGTGCCCCGCATGCATTGGTACCACATCACCAACCACGCTATCTTCATACTTCCCAATCGCCAAATTAACTACCACTTGTTTATTCAACTTGATGATGAGTTCCGGAGTGGCTCGACGAAGTGTGGATGGACGAGTGTTCGAGTGCAAAGATCGTGTTGGAAAAAATTGAACAGAAAGGCCATTACGGCCGTAACATATCATCTTACGGCCGTGACTGAAGAAGAAGGACTCACGGCCGTAATCAAATTCTCACGGCCGTAACCAGAATTTGTAACTTTTAATTTTGTTCAGAAGGTCTCTTACGGCCGTAAAATAAATTGTCACGGCCGTAACATATGTTTTAATTTTTTAATCCGTAGCAATCTTACGGCCGTAAACTCATAAGTCGCGGCCGTAATTTAGCGCCGCGAATTACTACCTAATTTCAGCGTTTAGTTTATTTTGCAATTCTAGTTTATTTAGGTTTCTTTATTTTGTTAGCCTATATATATATGGCATTATTCAGCATTGTAAAACACAACTTTTATTCTTGAGATTAATGATATTGAAGGTGAGATATTCCCTTAATTTTCTTCGTGTTCTCGTCGAACAAATTGAACTTATCAAAGGATTTGACAACCTTTGTGGCGTTCCCCCTTTGTGGTTCTTATCTCCGCATCGTAACGGGTTTTGGGTTTAATATACCTATAGTTCTTGCGTCGTGAGGTCGGGGTTCCATTGTTACCGTCTACTATCTTGAATTTTAGAGCTTTCCGGCGTTTAATTCCGCGTGTTCTTTGGTGATCCCCGTATCGGATCACATCATCTGGTATCAGAGCCTGTCTCTAAATCCAATTATTTAGTATTCCAGTTCTTTTTCTTTTATTTCCAGTTATTAATCATTCAGAAAAAGAAAAAAAAATTTCATTCCAATTCTTGTTTCTTGAAATTCGTCAGAAATTCAAGATTTTCCAATTTCTGTTTCTTGTTCTTGATTAATTTTGTTGAGTAGAAAAAAAAAATCCGAAAATTACAAAAAATAAAATAGAAAGGAAGTGTTGTTGATTTGAACAAGAAATCACGAAAATAATCTTTGGCAAATCTTTCCAACAATTCTTGTTTCCATTAAATTCCTTATTCCATAAAACTTCTTCTTGCAATAAAATTCTTTTTTCCATAATTCCATCTTCAAATTTCCTAATTCCAATTTTTCCAACAACTTTCCTTATTAGAACTTTGGGGTTTATTCCACAAGGACCAAATCCGTGACTAGTTTGGTGGGTTATTTGAGAACGTGGGAAAAAGGGAATAGAGAGGAAAAAGGCAGAGTGGTGAGATTAATAGAGGGAAAAAGCCAAAATCGAGTGATACACAAGTGATAAAACACGTGAGGATCTTTATTTAATTTTTTTTCTCTTTTCTTTATTACTAACCATGTCACAGAAGGAAGTTTCGTCGACGGAAAGGGATCTTCAAGATTTTAAAATGCTTGCAATGGTGGATGAACGCTTTGCAAAATTGGAGGCGAGGTTGGATGCCAAGTTGGAAGCAAAATTTGGTACACAATCCGGCGTAAATGAGCAAAACCTAATAATCCAGGGGAGACACGTGGTGCAGAAATCGTTCAACCACGTAAGGAACAACCGCGCAATTTCCCTAATTTACGGAGGCCACTAAGGTATGACTTCAACCCAAAAATTAGAGCTCGGAATGAACGTGTTGAGGTTGTTGATAGTGATGAGGATAGTGGTGAATTATCTATTACTAGTGTTGGTAGGAGACGAGATCGGGGAGAAAGACGTGATAGGGGATATAGGCGTGATCATAGGGATGATGTAGATGGACATGTTGGTAACATTAATATGTCCATTCCCTCGTTTCAAGGTAAGAGTAATCCGGACGTTTATTTTGAATGGGAAAAGAGGGTAGAATTAATTTTTGATTGTCATAATTATTATGAAGTTAAAAAGGTTAAATTGGCAGTCGTAGAATTTACTGATTATGCTATAGTATGGTGGGATCAATTGGTTACTAGTAAAAGGAGGAACGGGGAGAGGCCTATTGAAAACTTGGGATGAGTTGAAGGCCCTTATGAGAAAACGATATGTGCCTAGACATTACTCTAGGGATCTCTACCAAAGATTACAAACCCTTTCCCAAGGTAGTAAGACTGTGGAGGATTACCATAGGGAGATGGAGGTTGCCATGATTAGGGAAAATATAGAGGAAGACCCGGAGGCAACCATGGCTAGGTTTTTAAATGGTTTAAATCGAGATATTGCTAATGTTATTGAATTGCAGCATTATATCGATTTGGAGGAGATGCTTCACATGGCCATGAAAATGGAACGACAATTAAAAAGGAAGGGAACTTCAAAATTCTCTAAAAGTTCCAATTCTTTTGGTAAGTCTACATGGAGTGGGACTTCTAAAAATGATGGGGTTGTGCAGAAAAATAAATTTGAGGCACCAAAGAGAAAAATAGAGCCACCCAACAAAGGTAAAATTGCTTTTTATTCTCAAACTCCTCGGACTAGAGATATTCGTTGTTTTAAATGTTCCGGCTTAGGACATATTTCTTCACAATGTCCAAATAAACGAATATTGGTTATGCGTGACGGGGTATTAAGTTCGGAGGATGAGAAAGAGGGAGAAGTGGAGAATGAGTATAAGGATATGCCAGCTCTAGAGGATGTTAGTGAAAATGATGATGGGGATTATGCAGTAGCTAAATCACTTGTCACTAGGAGAGCCCTTATTACTCCAGTTAAGGTGGAAGAGTCGGGTGAGCAGCGAGAAAATATATTTCATACTAGGTGCTTTGTGAATAACAAGGTGTGTAGTTTGATAATAGATGGTGGTAGTTGTGCGAACGTTGCTAGCACTACTCTAGTGGAGAAATTATGCCAACCTATACTAAAACACCCTAGGCCATATAAGCTAAAATGGTTAAATGAATCGGGTGAGATTAAGGTGAATAAACAGGTGGTAGTTGATTTGGCGATTGGGAAGTATGAAGATAGGGTGGTTTGCGATGTAGTACCCATGCATGCGGGGCACATCTTGTTGCGAAGGCCATGGCAATTCGATAGGAAGGTTATTCATGATGGCTTTAAAAATGGGTATACCTTCACTAAGGATGGAAAAAATATCAAACTAATGCCTTTATCACCTCAACATGTCTATGAAGACCAATTGAAATTAAAAAGTGAGGAATAGAGAAAGAGGGTCGGGACCACGATCCCGGAAAAAGGAGAGTTGAGTGAACAGAAGAGGGTCGGGACCACAATCCCGGAAAAATGAGAGTTGTGTGAAAAACCGAGAGTTGGGACCACGATCCCAGAAAAAGTAGAGGGTGTGAAGAGTGCCAGTAAAAATAAAAGATAGAAAACAAAGATGAGCTTCTACGCAAAACAGAGTGATATCACCAAAGCTATTTCTACAAATAAACCTGCGATTTTACTCATGTATAAGGAATCTCTCATTGTACTTGATGAAGCTAACCACTCCCTCCCCAGTTTAGCTGTGTCTCTTTTGTAGGAATTTGCAGATTTATTTCTTGAGGAGATTCCTAGTGGGCTGCCGCCAATTCGAGGGATTGAACACCAGATTGACTTCGTGCCGGGAGCAGTCATCCCAAACAGGCCAGCTTATAGGAGCAATCCCGAAGAGACCAAAGACCTACAAAGGCAGGTTGAAGAGCTGTTGAAAAAGGGCTATGTTAGGGAAAGCATGAGCCCATGTGCAGTACCAGTTTTGTTGGTGCCAAAAAAAGATGGGACATGGAGGATGTGCATGGATTGTAGATCAGTCAACAATATTACGGTAAAGTATCGCCATCCCATACCTAGACTTGATGACATGCTTGATGAACTATATGGTGCTTGTATTTTTAGCAAAATAGACCTTAAGAGTGGTTATCACCAAATTCGAATGAAAGAAGGTGATAAATGGAAAACCGCCTTCAAAACCAAATATGGTTTATATGAATGGATGGTTATACCGTTCGGCCTCTCAAATGCACCTAGCACTTTTATGAGATTAATGAATCATGTCTTGCGTGCTTACATTGGTAAATTCGTTGTGGTATACTTTAGTTTATTTTGCAATTCTAGTTTATTTAGGTTTCTTTATTTTGTTAGCCTGTATATATTTATTCAGCATTGTAAAACACAACTTTTATTCTTGAGATTAATGATATTGAAGGTGAGATATTCCCTTAATTTTCTTCGTGTTCTCGTCGAGCAAATTGAACTTATCAAAGGATTTGACAATCTTTGTGGCGTTGGAACCCTTTGTGGTTCTTATCTCCGCATCGTAACGGGTTTTGGGTTTAATATACTCATAGTTCTTGCGTCGTGAGGTCGGGGTTGCATTGTTACCGTCTACTATCTTGGATTTTAGAGCTTTCCGACGTTTAATTCCTCGTGTTCATGGTAGGCACAATTTCTCCACTAGATTAGTGCTAGAAACGTTCGCACAACTACCACCATCTATTATCAAACTACACACCTTGTGATGTGATCCGTTATGGGGATCACCAAGAACACGCGAAATTAAACGCCGGAAAGCTCTAAAATCCAAGATAGTAGACGGTAACAATGCAACCCCGACCTCACGACGCAAGAACTATGGGTCCAAAACCCGTTACGATGCGGAGATAAGAACCACAAAGGGGGAACGCCACAAAGGTTGTCAAATCCTTTGATAAGTTTAATTTGTTCGACGAGAACACGAAGAAAATATAAGGGAATATCTCACCTTCAATATCATTAATCTCAAGAATAAAAGTTGTGTTTTACAATGCTGAATAAAGCCATATATATAGGCAAAGAAAATAAAGCAACTAAAAATAAACTAGAATTCAACCTAAACTAAAAAGCTAAAAACGCTTAACATTAACTTACAATTCGGAACTTAAGTTACGGCCGTGAAAAATGACCTTTACGGCTGTAAACAAGCTACGGATTAAAAATTGACAACAAATGTTACGGCCGTGAAAATGACCTTTACGTCCGTAATCAATATTCTGAATTAAAACTACTAAACTTTTTACGGCCGTGAAATAGAGGGTTACGACCGTGAATCCGTTACGGCCGTGATATCAGGCTTTACGGCCGTGATTCAATTGCTGCCCAATTTCTTGTTCTTCTTTATTCCAAATGCGTAGTAACAACTTTGGTTCTTCTTCCACTTTGTTATGCAACATAATTGAAGTCTTTGCACTCGAGCACTCGTCCATCCACGCTTGCATGAATCCTTGCATTGCCTGCTTGATTCTTTTGGCTCTTTGTCTCGTTATTGGTCCTACGGGCACGTGCAACGGGTCAACGTTCTTCGAGCCACTCCGGAACTCATCACCTTGTTATTCAAAAAGCACCTAGTATGAAATATATTTTCTCGCTGCTCACCCGACTCTTCCCCCTCAACTCGAGTACTAAGGGCTCTCCTAGTGACAAGTGATTTAGCTACTACATAGTCCCCATCATCATTTTCACTAACATCATCTAGAGCTGGCATATCCTTATACTCATCCTCCACTTCTCCCTCTTTCTCATCCTCCGAACTTAATACCCCGTCACGCATAACCAATATTCGTTTATTTGGAAATTGCGAAGAAATATGTCCTAAGCCGGAACATTTAAAACAACGAATATCTCTAGTCCTAGGAGTTTGAGAATCAAAAGCAATTTTACCTTTGTTGGGTGGCTCTATTTTTCCCTTCGGTGTCTCAAATTTATTTTTCTGCAAAACCCCATCATTTTTAGAAGTCCCGCTCCATATAGACTTACCAAAAGAATTGGAACTTGTAGAGAATTTTGAAGTTCCCTTCCTTTTTAATTGTCGCTCCACCTTCATGGCCATGTGAAGCATCTCCTCCAAATCGACATAATTCTGCAATTCAATAACATTAGCAATATCTCGATTTAAACCATTTAAAAACCTAGCCATGGTTGCCTCCGGGTCTTCCTCTATATTTGCCCTAATCATGGCAACCTCCATCTCCCTATGGTAATCCTCCACACTTTTACTACCTTGGGAAAGAGTTTGTAATTTTTGGTAGAGATCCCTATAGTAATGTCCAGGCACAAACCGTTTTCTCATAAGGGCCTTCAACTCATCCCAAGTTTCAATAGGCCTCTCCCCATATCTCCTTTTACTAATTACCAATTGATCCCACCATACTATAGCATAATCAGTAAATTCTACGACTGCCAATTTAACCTTTTAAATTCGGAATAATTATGACAATCGAAAATTAATTCAACCCTCTTTTCCCATTCAAAATAAACGTCCGGATTACTCCTACCCTGAAACGAGGGAATGGGCATCTTAATGTTACCAACATGTCCATCTACATCATCCCTACGATCACGCCTATATCCCCTATCACGTCTTTCTCGCCGATCTCTTCTCCTACCAACACTAGTAATAGATAATCCACCACTGTCCTCATTACTATCAACAACCTCAACACGTTCATATCTAGCTCTAAATTGTGGGTTGAAGTCATACCTTAGTGGTCTCCGTAAATTAGGAAAATTGCGCGGTTGTTCCTGACGTGGTTGAACATTTCCCGCACCTCGAGTCTCCTCCGGATTATTAGCCCTTTCCACATTCACGCCGGATTGTGGACCAAATTTTGCTTCCAACTTGGCATCCAACCTCGCCTCCAGTTTTGCAAAACGTTCCTCCACCATTGCCAACATTTTGAAATCTTGAAGATCCTTTTCCGTCGACGAAAATTCCTTCTGTGACATGGTTAGTAATGAAGGAAAAGAGAAAAATTTATATAAAGATCCTCACGTGTTTTTTTTATCGCTCGTGTATCACTCAATTTGGCTTTTTCCCTCTATTAATCTCACCACTCTGAATTTTATCTCTCTATTCCCTTTTTTCCCAGGTTCTCAAAGAACCCACCAAACTAGTCACGGATTTGGTCCTTGTGGAATAAACCCCAAAGTGCAAATAAGGAAAGTTGATGAAAAATATTGGAATTAGGAAAAGAAATTATGGAAACAAGAATTCTATTGCAAGAAGAAGTTTTATGGAAACAAGAATAAGGAATTTTATGGAAACAAGGATTTGTTGGAAAGATTTGCCTAAGATTATTTTCTTGATTTCTTGTTCAAATCAACAACTATCCCTTCTTCTTTTTTTTTTTTTTTTTAAAATATCCTATTCAACAAGAATAATCAAGAACAAGAAAACAGAAATTTGCAAATCTTGAATTTTCTGGAGAAATTTCAAGAAACAGGAATTGGAATGGAATTTTTTTTTTAAATGATTAATAACTGGAAATAAAAGAAAAAGAACTGGAATACTAAATAATTGGATTTAGAGACAGGCTCTGATACCAGATGACGAGGTTCGAGCGCGGAAGAAACGCCGGAAAGTTCCGAACTCAGGTTGTGGTTGGACGGATGAATCATGACCCGATATTCACGACGCGATGGCTCGACGATGCGGAATAAAGAACCACGACTTTCGAAACGCCATAAGGATTTGCCCAGTCTCCTTGATAAGTCTCTGATTTTCAACGCCACAAATACTCTCGAGAATATTTGATAAGTTCTGGATGAACGCCACAAGATAATCAATCTTGATAAGTTTTGGTTTGTAATGTGAATCCACACATTAAACAATTGAAAAACATTCTATCTATTTTTATTCAATCATCAAAGTCTTCTAGTGCTTCCTCTAATGTCAACCCATATAGTGCGCATGTTTTCCCTTTCTTAAGGAATTTGTATATGTGCATGCTCTTATCATAAACAGCATCCCTCCTACGCCTCCAAGGTTTTTCCAATAAAATATGATAAGATTTCAACGGCACTACATCACACCATACATCATCACTATACATTCCCTGGGTGATAGACACTAGAACTTGTTTGATTACTTTGAAATTCCCAAACTCACTCATCCACTGCTATAAGGTTTATAGTGTGGTTTTAGGGGCAATCCAAATTTTTCAACCACGGTGCTACTAATGAAATTAGTAAAACACTTTCCATCAATCGCCAAACTGCACCCCTTATGATCCACATAACACCTAGTTTGGAATAAAGGCCCGGATCATAATCCATTCCTCATGTGACGTTAAAAAAAATTCAAGAATGAAGAGGATTTAGACATCAAATAGCAAGAACAACTTTTATTGACTTGGAAGGAAATGAATATCAAGAATTTTAAAGAAACCCAAGAAAGTGGTTCTTGAATTTTGGAATGATTTTTATAAATTGTTTTTGAATTTTTGATGAGTTTTCGGAATAAATAAAATAAATAAATAAATAAATTTTTTTTTAATAAATCCGAAAATTTGACAACGAACACGACAAAACAAACGGAACTTAATTCGGATAAGAATTATGCAAAACAAACACTTTTGAAATTTTTTTGAAACGATTTTCTGGATTAACAACTCAACAAGCTCAAGAACAAGAAGAACGCAAAAAACTGAAAACAAAACACTCAACAAAATCCGTTTACGGCCGTAAGAAGATATGTTACGGCCGTGAAGGCCTTTCTGTCCAAAATCCGCCAATAACATTTTACGGCCGTGACAAAGGTGTTACGGCCGTGATTCCACTTCTGCCTTATTTTCTTGTCCTTCCTTGATCCCAATGCATTGCAATAACTTTGGCTCCTCTTCCACTTTGTTATGCAACGTAAATGATGTCTTTGCACTCGGGCACTCGTCCATCCATGCTTGCATGAATCCTTGCATTGCCTGCTTGATTCTTTTGGCTCTTTGCCTCGTTATTGGTCCTACGGGCACGTGCAACGGGTCAACGTTCGTCGAGCCACTCCGGAACTCATCAACAAGGTTTGTATACCTTTGCCCGTACCTAATGAACCTTGGGTAGATATATCTATGGATTTTGTGTTAGGTCTTCCTAGGACAAAAAAAGGTAGAGACTCGATATATGTGGTGGTAGACAGATTTAGCAAAATGACACATTTTATTCCTTGTCATAAAACTGATGACGTAACAAACATAGCAGACCTATTCTTTAGGGAAGTTGTGAGACTCCCCATAGGAGTATTGTGTCTGATAGGGATGTTAAGTTCATAAGCTACTTTTGGAAAGTCTTGTGGGGAAAGATGGGTACTAAATTGCTATTTTCTACTATATGTCACCCGCAAACTGATGGTCAAACGGAGGTAGTTAATAGGACATTAATCCAACTTTTGCGCACTATAATAAATAAGAATTTAAAAAGTTGGGAGGAATGTTTGCCATTTGTGGAATTTACTTATAATCGGTCTGTACATTCTACTACTTTATGTTCACCTTTTGAAGTTGTTTATGGTTTCAACCCGCTAACTCCTCTTGATTTAATTCCTTTACCTGTAGATGAAAGGAACAGTTTGGACAGGGCGAAAAAGGCTAAGCTTGTGAAGGCACTTCATGAGAAGGTGAAAGGGAAAATTGAAAAGAAAAATGAGTGTTATGCGACTCCAGCCAACAAAGGTAGGAGGCAAGTAACGTTTGAGCCGGGTGATTGGGTGTGGGTGCACTTGCGAAAGGAGGGATTCCCAACCCAAAGGAAGTCTAAGTTGCAGCCAAGAGGCGATGGACCTTTTCAAATCATTGAAAAGATAAACGAGAACGCATATAAGCTTGATCTTCCAGGTGAGTATAATGTGTCCGGTTCTTTTAATGTTGCTGATCTTTCTCTGTTTGATGCAGGTGATGATTCGAGGACGATTCCTTTTCAACAGGGAGGGGATGATGAGTTCTGGAGTGGCTCGAAGAGCGTTGACCGCTGCACGTGCCCATGGGGCCAATAACGAGGTAAAGAGCCAAAAGAATCAAGCAGGCGATGCAAGGATTCATGCAAACGTGGATGGACGAGTGCTCGAGTGCAAAGACCTCATTTATGTTGCATGACAAAGTGGAAGAGGAGCCAAAGTCAATACAATGCATTTGGATCAAAGAACAACAAGAAAATAACGCAGAAGCTGACTTTCGGCCGTTACACCCAAATTTACGGACGTAACATCATCACGGCGAAATTAAGCAGAAGAACAATTACAACCGTAACATATGATCTCACGGCTGTAACTGAAGTGGAAGTACTTATGGCCGTAATAAAAAATACTCACTGCCGTAACCAGAGTTTAGTCACTTTTTATTTTAGTTCAGAGAGTCGCTTACCGCCGTAAAAGAAAGTGTCACGGTCGTAACCTATGTTTTTATTTTAAACCCATACGTAACTTACGGCCGTAAACATATAAGTTACGGCAGTAACTAGGCGCCGCGAATTTTGACCTAGTTTAGGCGGTTGCGTTTTGTTTTAGTTCTAGTTTATTTTTGGTTACTTTATTTTGTTAGCCTATTTAAAGGCTTCATTCAGCATTGTATTAAACAACTATTATTCTTGATATTTATGATATTGAAGGTGAGATATTCCCTTATATTTCTTCTTGTTCTCGTTGAACAAACTCGAACTTATCAAAGGATTTGACAACCTTCACAAGTAGAAAAACGCGGGAAAAAAAAGGGTTTAGGCTTCAGTTCTCGAACCGACGCCTGAACCGGAAGTTTACGCGTCGGTTCTTGGTGAACCGACATGTAAACCTTGGACTTTATGCGTCGGTTCACCAAGAATCGACGCGTAAACTTTCGCTTCAGGCTTCGGTTCATCAGCGTCGGTTCATCATGAACCGACGCCTAAACCCTTTAATATATTTTTCAAAAATTCGCTCAATTTTATTCCCGACCGCTCATATCTCTCTCTCACTCTCTCTCAACACTTCAACATCGCGAAGCCATCACCACCGTGCCTCCACCAACACCGCGACGCCACCAACACCGCGACGCCACCAAGAACCCGCCTCCATCTCGTAAGAACTTTACTCTTATATGTGTGTGTGCGTGTATGTATATATATATATATAAGTAGATCTTTATGTGTTTGTGTGTATATGTGTGTTTATATATATATGTGCATATATATGTATATATATGTATATATATGTATATATGTGCATATATATGTATATATATGTATATATGTAAATTATTATATATATATATATATATATGTGTAAATTATTATATATATATGTATATATATATATATATTCGGATGTATAAAAATGTGAATTATTATATATATATATATGTTATAATTTTGGTATTGCAAATAGTTAATTGATATAATTTGAATTATTGGAATTATATTGAAATTATGCATGGAATGTTAGGTTATGAAATCATCCTTTGAGCATTTTAGGAATTAAGAATTGATTTTGGATTAATTTTGGAGTGGTTGATGATGTTGAAGTTTGATTTATTGTGTTTGAGTAGTGAATATGTGGAGGTTGAACATTTTTGTTGTATTGTGACGTTTTGATTCCTCCTACAGGTTGGGTAAGTCCAACTTATAGGGGAGACTCTGCCGAAATTACTGTAGGATTTTACAAATAAAAAATGAAGATAATAGTAATTATAGGTGATTTTCACTATCATAGAATTAACCATACTAAATAAATAACTAAACAAAATATACTAGTAAAATTATGAAGTATTCAACGTAATAAATTATCGTATGCATGTGATTTCAATTATTAATATATAGTTGGTTCAAGTATATAACTATCATTACAAATATTCACTCAAAAGTAATATTTTTTTAATTATATCTTCGCATATAGGTTATTAGATATGGATCGAGATTGGATGTACGGCAGGCGTAATACACATGAATATGTGAAAGGAGTTAAAGAGTTTATGAAATGTGCAGACGAACATATGAGAGAGAAAGGTGAAGCAATGATTTTGTGTCCTTGTTGTGATTGTAAGAATCTGAGAAAGTTTCGTAGTTTTGAGCAAGTGAAGAGTCATTTGATTCGTCGTGGGTTTAAAGAAGGTTATAAACGATGGATATGGCATGGTGAGAGTATGCTTCCTAGGACATGCACTAGTGACGATGAAGGTGGACTGCAGGAGAATAATTTAGGCAATATTGATGAGAATGATGTGGAAAATGACAATAATGATATGATAGACGAAATGATGCGTGATATACAAGGGGAATTCATTGAAAAGCCTCATGTGTTCGATAGCTTGTTCAATGATTCTGAGAAGACTTTGTTTCCTGGATGTAGAAATTCACAAAATTGTCTGCTGTGTTGAAATTGTATAACTTGAAAGCAAATAGTAGGTGGCTATAAGAGTTTCACGGCATTACTGGAACTCTTACGAGAGATGCTTCCGGAGGATAACGAGCTTCCTAGTTCAATTTACGAAGCAAAGAAATTGTTGTGTCCAATGGGAATGGAGATCGAGAGGATACATGCATGTCCAAATGATTGTATATTGTATCAAAATGAGTATAAGGACTTGCGTCTTTGTCCAAAGTGTGGGGCATCACGGTATAAGCGAAAGAACATGAATGCTAATTCTGAGGATAAGAAAAGCCCTCCGGCAAAGGTGTTGTGGTACCTACCCGTAGTACCAACATTTAAACGTTTGTTTGCCAATGCAAAGGATGCAAAGAACATGCGGTGGCATGCTTATGGGAGGAAATAAGATGGAAAACTAAGACACGTGGCCGATTCTCCTCAATGGAGGAACATTAATAGGTTGTTTCCTGATTTTGGGGGTGAAGATAGGAATCTTAGGCTTGGACTATGTACAGATGGAATGAACCCGCACGGTAACATGAGTAGTCGACATAACACTTAGCCAGTTTTTCTAACGATTTACAATCTTCCTCCTTGGTTATGTATGAAGCGCAAGTATATCACGTTGTCTTTGTTAATATCAGGGCCTAAACAACCGGGGAATGACATAGATGTTTATCTTGCCCCACTAATTGAAGATTTAAGACTGATGTGGGATGAAGGTGTATCGGTGTTTGATGCACATAGCCGATGAATTTCACCTTACGTGCTATGATATTTTGCACCGTAAACGATTTTCCCGCATATGGTAACTTGTCAGGTTATACGAACAAAGGGCATGTCCCGTTTGTGAAGAAGACACGATTGATCTTTGGTTGAAAAACTGTAAGAAAAATGTCTTTATGAGTCATAGAAGATTTCTCCCCACTGATCACCCTTATCGAAAGAAGAAGAAGGCATTCAATGGAAAAATTGAGGATCGAGCAGCTCGCTTGCCGTTAACAGGAGGTGAGGTATATGAAGAGGTCCATATTCTGGGATCTACCTTATTGGCAACATTTATCAGTAAGGCATTGTCTTTATGTAATGCACGTGGAGAAAAATGTTTGTGATAGCATCATTCGGACATTGTTGAACGTTCAAGGGAAGACGAAAGATGGTATCAAAGTCAGGAAGGACATGGTAGAAATGGGGATACGGGATCAATTAGCACCGCAAGAGTCGGAAAAACGTACTTATTTACCTCCAGCTTGCTATACTTTGTCCTAAAAAGAGAAAACATGTTTTTGTGAGTGTCTGCATGCTATTAAGGTTCCATCTGGATACTCATCAAACATCAAAAGTCTTGTGTCGATGAAGGACTTGAAATTGGTTGGTATGAAGTCTCATGATTGTCATGTGTTAATGCAACACTTGTTACCGGTTGCAATTTGAGGCATACTTCCAAAACATGTAAGAAAAGTCATAATAAAACTTTGTTTTTTCTTCAATGCAATTTGCTAATAAAGTTGTTAACCCAGAGGCGTTGGATGATTTGCAGGTCGATATTGTTATCACTTTATGTCAATTTGAAATGTATTTCCCGCCATCATTTTTTGACGTTATGGTGCACTTACTTGTTCACTTTGTAAGAGAAATTAAGATATGTGGTCCGGTGTTCTTGCGGTATATGTATCCATTTGAGAGATACATGGGTATTTTGAAAGGATATGTCAGAAATCGATTTCGACCCGAAGGCAGTATCATTGAAGGTTATGCCGCTGAGGAGGCTATTGAATTTTGTACTGACTACCTTGATGACGTTGAGACTATTGGTGTTCCTAAATCTCGTCACGAGGGAAGACTCGAAGGTAAAGGGACGATTGGATGCAAATCAATTGTCCCTAGTGTTGAATTGAGAGATAAAGCACACCTCCTAGTATTACAACACCTTTCTCAAGTTCATCCGTATTTGGACAAGCACATGTCCATCCTACGGCAGCAGAATCCTTCTAAAGGTGTAAGGTGGGTAACTAATCAACACAATCGTGTATTTGCAAAATGGTTCAAAGATAGAGTCATGAAAGAGTTGTCACAAACGTCGAATACCATTGTTGAAACGGTAAAGTGGTTAGCGTATGGTCCTAGCATGATTGTGAGATCTTATGAAGCATATGACATTAATGGGTATACGTTTTACACTAAACGTCAAGATGATAAGAGTGCAGTGGAAAACAGTGGAGTGACACAAGTAGCACTATCAAGAGATTTTTCAAGTGCTAAAGATACAATGCCAATAGATGCCTCGATGTCCTATTATGGTGTCATTGAAGAAATTTGGGAACTTGATTATAGGGAGTTCAAGTTTCCTCTCTTCCAATGTAAATGGGTTGATAATCGACGGGGTGTTCGGGTGGATGAATTAGTTTTCACTTTGGTGGATTTTGGACGGTTGGGTTATCTTGACGAGCCATTCATACTTGCATCACAAGCCAAACAGGTATTTTATGTTCTTGATCCTGCCGACACTAAGTGGTCAGTGGTCCTTCAAGGCAAGAGACGCATTGTTGGCATTGGTGATGTAGTAGATGAAGAAGATTATGATCACTTTGATGAAACTCCTCCATTTTCTATTGGTATACAAGGGAGTGCAACTTTAGAGGAAGATAACATTGAATCCACTTACATGCGTTGGGATCATGAAGAAGGATTATGGATTGACCGTCGTTCGTGATTATTCATTGTGTGAGTTCATTTATACATTCTCGCATGCATATAACTCTCTTTTGTTCTTTGTATATGCTCTATAAGTTGTTCATATTAATTGTGTGAGTTCATTTACATATTCTTGCATATAACTTTCTTGTGTTTTTTATATATGCTCTATACGTTGTTAATATTCATTTATTTATATGTGCAGGTACGTACACAATTTTCCCAATATAATGGCCGAGTCTTCACATTCTTCAGATGATCATAGTACTGCCAAAAAAAAAGGACAAGAGGGCCAACTATGTGCAAAAAACATAGGCCGATCGGACCAGGCACGAAGAACTTCAAACATTTTGTCGGATCTTTAGCCCGCATTCATGTTGACATAAACATCAGTGATTGGCACAAAGTCGATCAAGGCCTTAAGGACATGATGTGGGAAGAGATAAAGGTACTATCACTTGATACATGGTAAATAATTGAAAAGTGAATGTAATTTCTTTATAACACCACATGTTGATGAGTTCCGGAGTGGCTCGAAGAACGTTGACCCGTTGCACGTGCCCGTAGGACCAATAACGAGACAAAGAGCCAAAAGAATCAAGCAGGCAATGCAAGGATTCATGCAAGCGTGGATGGACGAGTGCTTTAGTGCAAAGACTTTATTTACGTTGCATAAGAATGTGGAAGAGGAGCCAAAGTTATTGCAATGCATTTGGATCAAGGAAGAACAAGAAATTGGGCAGCAGCTGAGTCACGGCCGTAAAGACTGAAATCACGGCCGTAACGGATTCACGGCCGTAAAGCCAATATTACGGCCGTAACACTACAATGGCGAAATTTTGCAGAAGAGGACTTACGGCCGTAACCCACATCTTCACGGCCGTAAAGAGTTTGGTATCTTTTAGTTCAGAATGTTGATTACGGCCGTAAAGGTCATTTTCACGGCCGTAACATATGTTGTCAATTTTTAATCCGTAGCGTGATTACGGCCGTAAAGGTTGTTTTCACGGCCGTAAATTAGGTTCCGAATTTTTAGTTAATATTAGGCGTTTTTAGCTTTTTAGTTTCGGTTGAATTCTAGTTTATTTTTAGTTTCTTTATTTTCTTTGCCTATATATATGGCTTTATTCAGCATTGTAAAACACAACTTTATTCTTGAGATTAATGATATTGAAGCTGAGATATTCCCTTATATTTTCTTCGTGTTCTCGTCGAACAAATTGAACTTATCAAAGGATTTGACAACCTTTGTGGCGTTCCCCCTTTGTGGTTCTTATCTCCGCATCGTAACGGGTTTTGGGTTTAATATACCCATAGTTCTTGCGTCGTGAGGTCGGGGTTGCATTGTTACCGTCTACTATCTTGGATTTTAGAGCTTTCCGGCGTTTAATTCCGCGTGTTCTTTGGTGATCCCCGTATCGGATCACATCATCTGGTATCAGAGCCTGTCTCTAAATCCAATTATTTAGTATTCCAGTTATTTTTCTTTTATTTCCAGTTATTAATCATTCAAAAAAAAAAAAAAAAATTCCATTCCAATTCGTGTTTCTTGAAATTTCTCCAGAAAATTCAAGATTTGCCAATTTCTGTTTTTCTTGTTCTTGATTATTCTTGTTGAATAGGATATTATTAATTAAAAAAAAAAATCCGAAAATTACAAAAAAAAAAAAAAAAAAAAAAAAAAGAAGAAGAAGAAAAGATAGTTATTGATTTGGACAAGAAATCAAGAAAATAATCTTGGGCAAATCTTTCCAACAAATCCTTGTTTCCATAAAATTCTTTATTCTTGTTTCCATAAAACTTCTTCTTGCAATAGAATTCTTGTTTCCATAATTTCTTTCTTAAATTTCCTAATTCCAATATTTTCCATCAACTTTCCTTATTTGCACTTTGGGGTTTATTCCACAAGGACCAAATCCGTGACTAGTTTGGTGGGTTCTTTGAGAACGTGGGAAAAAGGGAATCGAGAGGAAAAAGGCAGAGTGGTGAGAATAATAGAGGGAAAAAGCCAAATTGAGTGATACACGAGCGATAAAACACGTGAGGATCTTTATTTAATATTTTTTTCTCTTTTCTTTATTACTAACCATGTCGCAGAAGGAAGTTTCGTCAACGGAAAAGGATCTTCAAGATTTTAAAATGCTTGCAATGGTGGAGGAACGTTTGGCAAAATGGGAAACGAGGTTGGATGCCAAGTTGGAAGCAAAATTTGGTCCACAATCCGGCGTGAATGTGGAAAGGGATAATAATCCGGGGGAGACACGAGGTGCGGGAAATGTTCAACCACGTCAGGAACAACCGCGCAATTTCCCTAATTTACGGAGACCACTAAGGTATGACTTCAACCCACAATTTAGAGCTAGGAATGAACATGTTGAGGTTGTTGATAGTGATGAGGATAGTGGTGAATTGTCTATTACTAGTGTTGGTAGGAGACGAGATCGGAGAGAAAGACGTGATAGGGGATATAGGCGTGATCGTAGGGATGATGTAGATGGACATGTTGGTAACATTAAAATGTCCATTCCCTCGTTTCAGGGTAAGAGTAATCCGGACGTTTATTTTGAATGGGAAAAGTGGGTAGAATTAATTTTCGATTGTCATAATTATTCTGAAGCTAAGAAGGTTAAATTGGCAGTCGTAGAATTTACTGATTATGCTATAGTATGGTGGGATCAATTGGTAACTAGTAAAAGGAGAAATGGGGAGAGGCCTATTGAAACTTGGGATGAGTTGAAGGCCCTTATGAGAAAACGATTTGTGCCTGGACATTACTATAGGGATCTTTACCAAAAATTACAAACCCTTTCCCAAGGTAGTAAGAGTGTAGAGGATTACCATAGGGAGATGGAGGTTGCCATTATTCGGGCTAATATAGAGGAAGACCCGGAGGCAACCATGGCTAGGTTTTTAAATGGTTTAAATCGAGATATTGCTAATGTTATTGAATTGCAGCATTATATCGATTTGGAGGAAATGCTTCACATGTCCATGAAAGTGGAGCGACAGTTAAAAAGGAAGGGAACTTCCAAATTCTCTACAAGTTCCAATTCTTTTGGTAAGTCTACGTGGAGTGGGATTTCCAAAAATGAAGGGGTTGTGCAGAAAAATAAATTTGAGGCATCGAAGGGAAAGGTAGAGCCACCCAACAAAGGTAAAATTACTTCTGACTCTCAAGCTTCTAGGACTAGAGATATCCGTTGCTTTAAATGTTCCGGTTTAGGACATATTTCTTCACAATGTCCAAATAAACGAATATTGGTTATGCATGATGGGGTATTAAGTTCGGAGGATGAGAAAGGGGGAGAAGTGGAGGATGAGTATAAGGATATGCCAGCTCTAGAGGATGTTAGTGAAAATGATGATGCGGACTATGCAGTAGCTAAATCACTTGTCACTAGGAGAGCCCTTAGTACTCAAGTTAAGGTGGAAGAGTCGGGTGAGCAGCGAGAAAATATATTTCATACTAGGTGTTTTGTGAATAACAAAGTGTGTAGTTTGATAATAGATGGGGGTAGTTGTGCGAACGTTGCCAGCACTACTTTAGTAGAGAAATTGTGCCTACCTATGCTAAAACACCCTAGGCCGTATAAGCTACAGTGGTTAAATGAATCGGGTGAGATTAAGGTAAATAAACAAGTGGTAGTTGATTTGGCGATTGGGAAGTATGAAGATAGGGTGGTTTGTGATGTGGTACCCATGCATGCGGGGCACATCTTGTTGGGCAGGCCATGGCAATTCGATAGGAAGGTTATTCATGATGGATTTAAAAATAGGTATACCTTCACTAAGGATGGGAAAAATGTCAAACTAATGCCTTTGTCACCTCAACAGGTATATGAAGACCAATTGAAATTAAAAAGTGAGGAAGAGAGAAAGAGGGTCGGGACCACGATCCCGGAAAAAGGAGAGTTGAGTGAACAGAAGAGGGTCGGGACCACGATCCGGGAAAAAGGAGAGTTGTGTGAAAAACCGAGAGTTGGGACCACGATCCCAGAAAAAGGAGAGGGTGTGAAGAGTGCCAGTAAAAGAGAGAAAACAAAGGTAAGCTTCTACGCAAAATAGAGTGATATCACCAAAGCTATTTCTACAAATAAACCTGTGATTTTACTAATGTACAAGGAATCCCTCCTTGTGCTTGATGAAGCTAACCACTCCCTCCCCAGTTTAGCTATGTCTCTTTTGCAGGAATCTGCAGATTTATTTCCCGAGGATATTCCTAGTGGGCTACCGCCAATTCGAGGGATTGAACACCAGATTGACTTCGTGCCAGGAGCGGTCATTCCAAACAGGCCAGCTTATAGGAGCAATCCAGAAGAGACCAAGGAGCTACAAAAGCAGGTTGAAGAGCTGCTGAAAAAGGGCTATGTTCGGGAAAGCATGAGCCCATGTGCAGTACCAGTTCTGTTGGTACCCAAAAAGGATGGGACTTGGAGGATGTGCGTGGACTGTAGGGCAGTCAACAATATTACGGTAAAGTATCGCCATCCCATACCTAGACTTGATGACATGCTTGATGAACTTTATGGTGCTAGTATTTTTAGTAAAATAGACCTTAAGAGTGGTTATCACCAAATTCGTATGAAAGAAGGTGATGAATGGAAAACCGCCTTCAAAACCAAATATGGTTTATATGAATGGATGGTTATGCCGTTCGGCCTCTCAAATGCACCTAGCACTTTTATGAGATTAATGAATCATGTCTTGCGTGCTTACATTGGTAAATTTGTCGTGGTATACTTTGATGGCATTCTGGTATATAGTAAGAACTTAGGTGATCACATCGAACATTTAAGATCTGTTTTGGAAGTTTTGAAAACTGAGAAACTATATGCTAATTTTAAAAAGTGTACTTTTTGCATGGAAAAGGTAATTTTTCTTGGTTTTGTCGTTAGTTCTAATGGTGTTGAGGTAGATGAGGAGAAAATTCGTGCTATTAAAGAATGGCCAACTCCCAAAAGTATTACGGAGGTTAGGAGCTTCCACGGGTTGGCTGGGTTTTATAGGAGGTTTGTTAAAGATTTTAGCACACTTGCAGCACCACTAACAGAAATAGTCAAGAAAAGTGTAGGATTCCATTGGGGGGAAGCACAAGAAAATGCTTTTAAAATGCTTAAGGATAGGTTATGTTCTGCACCGGTTTTAGCTTTACCTAACTTTAACCAAACCTTTGAGATTGAATGTGATGCATCAGGAATAGGTATTGGAGCTGTTCTTATGCAGGAAAAAAGACCGATTGCATTTTTTAGTGAAAAGCTGAGTGGGGCAGTTTTGAATTATCCGACCTACGACAAGGAGCTTTATGCTCTTGTTCGTGCCTTGGAAACATGGCAGCACTATCTGTGGCCAAAGGAATTCGTTATACACACTGACCACGAGTCACTGAAACACCTCAAGGGACAAGGTAAACTAAACAAACGACACGCCCGTTGGATAGAATTCATTGAGACATTTCCATATGTCATTCGCTATAAGCAAGGTAAGGAGAATGTGGTAGCAGATGCCCTTTCTCGCAGGTATGTTCTCTTAACTTCTTTAAATGCGAAGTTGCTTGGGTTCGAGTATATAAAAGGTATATATGTTAATGACCCTGATTTTTCTACCATTTATGCTTCATGTGAAAAGGGTGCAATTGATAAATTTTATAGGCATGAAGGCTATTTGTTTAGGGAAAGTAAACTTTGTGTGCCTATGATGAGTTCCGGAGTGGCTCGAAGAACGTTGACCCGTTGCACGTGCCCGTAGGACCAATAACGAGACAAAGAGCCAAAAGAATCAAGCAGGCAATGCAAGGATTCATGCAAGTGTGGATGGACGAGTGCTCTAGTGCAAAGACTTTATTTACGTTGCATAAGAATGTAGAAGAGGAGCCAAAGTTATTGCAATGCATTTGGATCAAGGAAGAACAAGAAATTGAGCAGCAGCTGAGTCACGGCCGTAAAGACTGAAATCACGGCCGTAACGGATTCACGGCCGTAAAGCCAATATTACGGCCGTAACACGACAATGGCGAAATTTTGCAGAAGAGGACTTACGGCCGTAACCCACATCTTCACGGCCGTAAAGAGTTTGGTATCTTTTAGTTCAGAATGTTGATTACGGCCGTAAAGGTCATTTTCACGGCCGTAACATATGTTGTCAATTTTTAATCCGTAGCGTGATTACGGCCGTAAAGGTTGTTTTCACGGCCGTAAATTAGGTTCCGAATTTTAAGTTAATATTAGGCGTTTTTAGCTTTTTAGTTTAGGTTGAATTCTAGTTTATTTTTAGTTGCTTTATTTTCTTTGCCTATATATATGGCTTTATTCAGCATTGTAAAACACAACTTTATTCTTGAGATTAATGATATTGAAGGTGAGATATTCCCTTATATTTTCTTCGTGTTCTCGTCGAACAAATTAAACTTATCAAAGGATTTGACAACCTTTGTGGCGTTCCCCCTTTGTGGTTCTTATCTCCGCATCGTAACGGGTTTTGGGTTTAATATACCCATAGTTCTTGCGTCGTGAGGTCGGGGTTGCATTGTTACCGTCTACTATCTTGGATTTTAGAGCTTTCCGGCGTTTAATTCCGCGTGTTCTTGGTGATCCCCATAACGGATCACATCATCTGGTATCAGAGCCTGTCTCTAAATCCAATTATTTAGTATTCCAGTTCTTTTTCTTTTATTTTCAGTTATTAATTATTCACAAAAAAAAAAAAAAAAAAAAAAAAAAAAAAAAAAAAGAGGAAGAAAAGAAGTGTTGTTGATTCGAACAAGAAATCAAGAAAATAATATTTGGCAAATCTTTCCAACAAATCCTTGTTTCCATAAAATTCTTTATTCTTGTTTCCATAAAACTTCTTCTTGCAATAGAATTCTTGTTTCCATAATTTCTTTCTTAAATTTCCTAATTCCAATATTTTCCATCAACTTTCCTTATTTGCACTTTGGGGTTATTCCACAAGGACCAAATCCGTGACTAGTTTGGTGGGTTCTTTGAGAACGTGGGAAAAAGGGAATCGAGAGGAAAAAGGCAGAGTGGTGAGAATAATAGAGGGAAAAAGCCAAATTGAGTGATACACGAGCGATAAAACACGTGAGGATCTTTATTTAATATTTTTTTCTCTTTTCTTTATTACTAAGCATGTCGCAGAAGGAAGTTTCGTCAACGGAAAAGGATCTTCAAGATTTTAAAATGCTTGCAATGGTGGAGGAACGTTTGGCAAAATGGGAAGCGAGGTTGGATGCCAAGTTGGAAGCAAAATTTGGTCCACAATCCGGCGTGAATGTGGAAAGGGATAATAATCCGGGGGAGACACGAGGTGCGGGAAATGTTCAACCACGTCAGGAACAACCGCGCAATTTCCCTAATTTACGGAGACCACTAAGGTATGACTTCAACCCACAATTTAGAGCTAGGAATGAACATGTTGAGGTTGTTGATAGTGATGAGGATAGTGGTGAATTGTCTATTACTAGTGTTGGTAGGAGACGAGATCGGAGAGAAAGACGTGATAGGGGATATAGGCGTGATCGTAGGGATGATGTAGATGGACATGTTGGTAACATTAAAATGTCCATTCCCTCGTTTCAGGGTAAGAGTAATCCGGACGTTTATTTTGAATGGGAAAAGAGGGTAGAATTAATTTTCGATTGTCATAATTATTCTGAAGCTAAGAAGGTTAAATTGGCAGTCGTAGAATTTACTGATTATGCTATAGTATGGTGGGATCAATTGGTAACTAGTAAAAGGAGAAATGGGGAGAGGCCTATTGAAACTTGGGATGAGTTGAAGGCCCTTATGAGAAAACGATTTGTGCCTGGACATTACTATAGGGATCTTTACCAAAAATTACAAACCCTTTCCCAAGGTAGTAAGAGTGTAGAGGATTACCATAGGGAGATGGAGGTTGCCATTATTCGGGCTAATATAGAGGAAGACCCGGAGGCAACCATGGCTAGGTTTTTAAATGGTTTAAATCGAGATATTGCTAATGTTATTGAATTGCAGCATTATATCGATTTGGAGGAAATGCTTCACATGTCCATGAAAGTGGAGCGACAGTTAAAAAGGAAGGGAACTTCCAAATTCTCTACAAGTTCCAATTCTTTTGGTAAGTCTACGTGGAGTGGGATTTCCAAAAATGAAGGGGTTGTGCAGAAAAATAAATTTGAGGCATCGAAGGGAAAGGTAGAGCCACCCAACAAAGGTAAAATTACTTCTGACTCTCAAGCTTCTAGGACTAGAGATATCCGTTGCTTTAAATGTTCCGGTTTAGGACATATTTCTTCACAATGTCCAAATAAACGAATATTGGTTATGCATGATGGGGTATTAAGTTCGGAGGATGAGAAAGGGGGAGAAGTGGAGGATGAGTATAAGGATATGCCAGCTCTAGAGGATGTTAGTGAAAATGATGATGCGGACTATGCAGTAGCTAAATCACTTGTCACTAGGAGAGCCCTTAGTACTCAAGTTAAGGTGGAAGAGTCGGGTGAGCAGCGAGAAAATATATTTCATACTAGGTGTTTTGTGAATAACAAAGTGTGTAGTTTGATAATAGATGGGGGTAGTTGTGCGAACGTTGCCAGCACTACTTTAGTAGAGAAATTGTGCCTACCTATGCTAAAACACCCTAGGCCGTATAAGCTACAGTAGTTAAATGAATCGGGTGAGATTAAGGTAAATAAACAAGTGGTAGTTGATTTGGCGATTGGGAAGTATGAAGATAGGGTGGTTTGTGATGTGGTACCCATGCATGCGGGGCACATCTTGTTGGGCAGGCCATGGCAATTCGATAGGAAGGTTATTCATGATGGATTTAAAAATAGGTATACCTTCACTAAGGATGGGAAAAATGTCAAACTAATGCCTTTGTCACCTCAACAGGTCTATGAAGACCAATTGAAATTAAAAAGTGAGGAAGAGAGAAAGAGGGTCGGGACCACGATCCCGGAAAAAGGAGAGTTGAGTGAACAGAAGAGGGTCGGGACCACGATCCGGGAAAAAGGAGAGTTGTGTGAAAAACCGAGAGTTGGGACCACGATCCCAGAAAAAGGAGAGGGTGTGAAGAGTGCCAGTAAAAGAGAGAAAACAAAGGTAAGCTTCTACGCAAAACAGAGTGATATCACCAAAGCTATTTCTACAAATAAACCTGTGATTTTACTAATGTACAAGGAATCCCTCCTTGTGCTTGATGAAGCTAACCACTCCCTCCCCAGTTTAGCTATGTCTCTTTTGCAGGAATCTGCAGATTTATTTCCCGAGGATATTCCTAGTGGGCTACCGCCAATTCGAGGGATTGAACACCAGATTGACTTCGTGCCAGGAGCGGTCATTCCAAACAGGCCAGCTTATAGGAGCAATCCAGAAGAGACCAAGGAGCTACAAAAGCAGGTTGAAGAGCTGCTGAAAAAGGGCTATGTTCGGGAAAGCATGAGCCCATGTGCAGTACCAGTTCTGTTGGTACCCAAAAAGGATGGGACTTGGAGGATGTGCGTGGACTGTAGGGCAGTCAACAATATTACGGTAAAGTATCGCCATCCCATACCTAGACTTGATGACATGCTTGATGAACTTTATGGTGCTAGTATTTTTAGTAAAATAGACCTTAAGAGTGGTTATCACCAAATTCGTATGAAAGAAGGTGATGAATGGAAAACCGCCTTCAAAACCAAATATGGTTTATATGAATGGATGGTTATGCCGTTCGGCCTCTCAAATGCACCTAGCACTTTTATGAGATTAATGAATCATGTCTTGCGTGCTTACATTGGTAAATTTGTCGTGGTATACTTTGATGGCATTCTGGTATATAGTAAGAACTTAGGTGATCACATCGAACATTTAAGATCTGTTTTGGAAGTTTTGAAAACTGAGAAACTATATGCTAATTTTAAAAAGTGTACTTTTTGCATGGAAAAGGTAATTTTTCTTGGTTTTGTCGTTAGTTCTAATGGTGTTGAGGTAGATGAGGAGAAAATTCGTGCTATTAAAGAATGGCCAACTCCCAAAAGTATTACGGAGGTTAGGAGCTTCCACGGGTTGGCTGGGTTTTATAGGAGGTTTGTTAAAGATTTTAGCACACTTGCAGCACCACTAACAGAAATAGTCAAGAAAAGTGTAGGATTCCATTGGGGGGAAGCACAAGAAAATGCTTTTAAAATGCTTAAGGATAGGTTATGTTCTGCACCGGTTTTAGCTTTACCTAACTTTAACCAAACCTTTGAGATTGAATGTGATGCATCAGGAATAGGTATTGGAGCTGTTCTTATGCAGGAAAAAAGACCGATTGCATTTTTTAGTGAAAAGCTGAGTGGGGCAGTTTTGAATTATCCGACCTACGACAAGGAGCTTTATGCTCTTGTTCGTGCCTTGGAAACATGGCAGCACTATCTGTGGCCAAAGGAATTCGTTATACACACTGACCACGAGTCACTGAAACACCTCAAGGGACAAGGTAAACTAAACAAACGACACGCCCGTTGGATAGAATTCATTGAGACATTTCCATATGTCATTCGCTATAAGCAAGGTAAGGAGAATGTGGTAGCAGATGCCCTTTCTCGCAGGTATGTTCTCTTAACTTCTTTAAATGCGAAGTATGCTTGGGTTCGAGTATATAAAAGGTATATATGTTAATGACCCTGATTTTTCTACCATTTATGCTTCATGTGAAAAGGGTGCAATTGATAAATTTTATAGGCATGAAGGCTATTTGTTTAGGGAAAGTAAACTTTGTGTGCCTATGATGAGTTCCGGAGTGGCTCGAAGAACGTTGACCCGTTGCACGTGCCCGTAGGACCAATAACGAGACAAAGAGCCAAAAGAATCAAGCAGGCAATGCAAGGATTCATGCAAGCGTGGATGGACGAGTGCTCTAGTGCAAAGACTTTATTTACGTTGCATAAGAATGTGGAAGAGGAGCCAAAGTTATTGCAATGCGTTTGGATCAAGGAAGAACAAGAAATTGGGCAGCAGCTGAGTCACGGCCGTAAAGACTGAAATCACGGCCGTAACGGATTCACGGCCGTAAAGCCAATATTACGGCCGTAACACGACAATGGCGAAATTTTGCAGAAGAGGACTTACGGCCGTAACCCACATCTTCACGGCCGTAAAGAGTTTGGTATCTTTTAGTTCAGAATGTTGATTACGGCCGTAAAGGTCATTTTCACGGCCGTAACATATGTTGTCAATTTTTAATCCGTAGCGTGATTACGGCCGTAAAGGTTGTTTTCACGGCCGTAAATTAGGTTCCGAATTTTAAGTTAATATTAGGCGTTTTTAGCTTTTTAGTTTAGGTTGAATTCTAGTTTATTTTTAGTTGCTTTATTTTCTTTGCCTATATATATGGCTTTATTCAGCATTGTAAAACACAACTTTATTCTTGAGATTAATGATATTGAAGGTGAGATATTCCCTTATATTTTCTTCGTGTTCTCGTCGAACAAATTAAACTTATCAAAGGATTTGACAACCTTTGTGGCGTTCCCCCTTTGTGGTTCTTATCTCCGCATCGTAACGGGTTTTGGGTTTAATATACCCATAGTTCTTGCGTCGTGAGGTCGGGGTTGCATTGTTACCGTCTACTATCTTGGATTTTAGAGCTTTCCGGCGTTTAATTCCGCGTGTTCTTGGTGATCCCCATAACGGATCACATCATCTGGTATCAGAGCCTGTCTCTAAATCCAATTATTTAGTATTCCAGTTCTTTTTCTTTTATTTTCAGTTATTAATTATTCACAAAAAAAAAAAAAAAAAAAAAAAAGAGGAAGAAAAGAAGTGTTGTTGATTCGAACAAGAAATCAAGAAAATAATATTTGGCAAATCTTTCCAACAAATCCTTGTTTCCATAAAATTCTTTATTCTTGTTTCCATAAAACTTCTTCTTGCAATAGAATTCTTGTTTCCATAATTTCTTTCTTAAATTTCCTAATTCCAATATTTTCCATCAACTTTCCTTATTTGCACTTTGGGGTTTATTCCACAAGGACCAAATCCGTGACTAGTTTGGTGGGTTCTTTGAGAACGTGGGAAAAAGGGAATCGAGAGGAAAAAGGCAGAGTGGTGAGAATAATAGAGGGAAAAAGCCAAATTGAGTGATACACGAGCGATAAAACACGTGAGGATCTTTATTTAATATTTTTTTCTCTTTTCTTTATTACTAAGCATGTCGCAGAAGGAAGTTTCGTCAACGGAAAAGGATCTTCAAGATTTTAAAATGCTTGCAATGGTGGAGGAACGTTTGGCAAAATGGGAAGCGAGGTTGGATGCCAAGTTGGAAGCAAAATTTGGTCCACAATCCGGCGTGAATGTGGAAAGGGATAATAATCCGGGGGAGACACGAGGTGCGGGAAATGTTCAACCACGTCAGGAACAACCGCGCAATTTCCCTAATTTACGGAGACCACTAAGGTATGACTTCAACCCACAATTTAGAGCTAGGAATGAACATGTTGAGGTTGTTGATAGTGATGAGGATAGTGGTGAATTGTCTATTACTAGTGTTGGTAGGAGACGAGATCGGAGAGAAAGACGTGATAGGGGATATAGGCGTGATCGTAGGGATGATGTAGATGGACATGTTGGTAACATTAAAATGTCCATTCCCTCGTTTCAGGGTAAGAGTAATCCGGACGTTTATTTTGAATGGGAAAAGAGGGTAGAATTAATTTTCGATTGTCATAATTATTCTGAAGCTAAGAAGGTTAAATTGGCAGTCGTAGAATTTACTGATTATGCTATAGTATGGTGGGATCAATTGGTAACTAGTAAAAGGAGAAATGGGGAGAGGCCTATTGAAACTTGGGATGAGTTGAAGGCCCTTATGAGAAAACGATTTGTGCCTGGACATTACTATAGGGATCTTTACCAAAAATTACAAACCCTTTCCCAAGGTAGTAAGAGTGTAGAGGATTACCATAGGGAGATGGAGGTTGCCATTATTCGGGCTAATATAGAGGAAGACCCGGAGGCAACCATGGCTAGGTTTTTAAATGGTTTAAATCGAGATATTGCTAATGTTATTGAATTGCAGCATTATATCGATTTGGAGGAAATGCTTCACATGTCCATGAAAGTGGAGCGACAGTTAAAAAGGAAGGGAACTTCCAAATTCTCTACAAGTTCCAATTCTTTTGGTAAGTCTACGTGGAGTGGGATTTCCAAAAATGAAGGGGTTGTGCAGAAAAATAAATTTGAGGCATCGAAGGGAAAGGTAGAGCCACCCAACAAAGGTAAAATTACTTCTGACTCTCAAGCTTCTAGGACTAGAGATATCCGTTGCTTTAAATGTTCCGGTTTAGGACATATTTCTTCACAATGTCCAAATAAACGAATATTGGTTATGCATGATGGGGTATTAAGTTCGGAGGATGAGAAAGGGGGAGAAGTGGAGGATGAGTATAAGGATATGCCAGCTCTAGAGGATGTTAGTGAAAATGATGATGCGGACTATGCAGTAGCTAAATCACTTGTCACTAGGAGAGCCCTTAGTACTCAAGTTAAGGTGGAAGAGTCGGGTGAGCAGCGAGAAAATATATTTCATACTAGGTGTTTTGTGAATAACAAAGTGTGTAGTTTGATAATAGATGGGGGTAGTTGTGCGAACGTTGCCAGCACTACTTTAGTAGAGAAATTGTGCCTACCTATGCTAAAACACCCTAGGCCGTATAAGCTACAGTAGTTAAATGAATCGGGTGAGATTAAGGTAAATAAACAAGTGGTAGTTGATTTGGCGATTGGGAAGTATGAAGATAGGGTGGTTTGTGATGTGGTACCCATGCATGCGGGGCACATCTTGTTGGGCAGGCCATGGCAATTCGATAGGAAGGTTATTCATGATGGATTTAAAAATAGGTATACCTTCACTAAGGATGGGAAAAATGTCAAACTAATGCCTTTGTCACCTCAACAGGTCTATGAAGACCAATTGAAATTAAAAAGTGAGGAAGAGAGAAAGAGGGTCGGGACCACGATCCCGGAAAAAGGAGAGTTGAGTGAACAGAAGAGGGTCGGGACCACGATCCGGGAAAAAGGAGAGTTGTGTGAAAAACCGAGAGTTGGGACCACGATCCCAGAAAAAGGAGAGGGTGTGAAGAGTGCCAGTAAAAGAGAGAAAACAAAGGTAAGCTTCTACGCAAAACAGAGTGATATCACCAAAGCTATTTCTACAAATAAACCTGTGATTTTACTAATGTACAAGGAATCCCTCCTTGTGCTTGATGAAGCTAACCACTCCCTCCCCAGTTTAGCTATGTCTCTTTTGCAGGAATCTGCAGATTTATTTCCCGAGGATATTCCTAGTGGGCTACCGCCAATTCGAGGGATTGAACACCAGATTGACTTCGTGCCAGGAGCGGTCATTCCAAACAGGCCAGCTTATAGGAGCAATCCAGAAGAGACCAAGGAGCTACAAAAGCAGGTTGAAGAGCTGCTGAAAAAGGGCTATGTTCGGGAAAGCATGAGCCCATGTGCAGTACCAGTTCTGTTGGTACCCAAAAAGGATGGGACTTGGAGGATGTGCGTGGACTGTAGGGCAGTCAACAATATTACGGTAAAGTATCGCCATCCCATACCTAGACTTGATGACATGCTTGATGAACTTTATGGTGCTAGTATTTTTAGTAAAATAGACCTTAAGAGTGGTTATCACCAAATTCGTATGAAAGAAGGTGATGAATGGAAAACCGCCTTCAAAACCAAATATGGTTTATATGAATGGATGGTTATGCCGTTCGGCCTCTCAAATGCACCTAGCACTTTTATGAGATTAATGAATCATGTCTTGCGTGCTTACATTGGTAAATTTGTCGTGGTATACTTTGATGGCATTCTGGTATATAGTAAGAACTTAGGTGATCACATCGAACATTTAAGATCTGTTTTGGAAGTTTTGAAAACTGAGAAACTATATGCTAATTTTAAAAAGTGTACTTTTTGCATGGAAAAGGTAATTTTTCTTGGTTTTGTCGTTAGTTCTAATGGTGTTGAGGTAGATGAGGAGAAAATTCGTGCTATTAAAGAATGGCCAACTCCCAAAAGTATTACGGAGGTTAGGAGCTTCCACGGGTTGGCTGGGTTTTATAGGAGGTTTGTTAAAGATTTTAGCACACTTGCAGCACCACTAACAGAAATAGTCAAGAAAAGTGTAGGATTCCATTGGGGGGAAGCACAAGAAAATGCTTTTAAAATGCTTAAGGATAGGTTATGTTCTGCACCGGTTTTAGCTTTACCTAACTTTAACCAAACCTTTGAGATTGAATGTGATGCATCAGGAATAGGTATTGGAGCTGTTCTTATGCAGGAAAAAAGACCGATTGCATTTTTTAGTGAAAAGCTGAGTGGGGCAGTTTTGAATTATCCGACCTACGACAAGGAGCTTTATGCTCTTGTTCGTGCCTTGGAAACATGGCAGCACTATCTGTGGCCAAAGGAATTCGTTATACACACTGACCACGAGTCACTGAAACACCTCAAGGGACAAGGTAAACTAAACAAACGACACGCCCGTTGGATAGAATTCATTGAGACATTTCCATATGTCATTCGCTATAAGCAAGGTAAGGAGAATGTGGTAGCAGATGCCCTTTCTCGCAGGTATGTTCTCTTAACTTCTTTAAATGCGAAGTTGCTTGGGTTCGAGTATATAAAAGGTATATATGTTAATGACCCTGATTTTTCTACCATTTATGCTTCATGTGAAAAGGGTGCAATTGATAAATTTTATAGGCATGAAGGCTATTTGTTTAGGGAAAGTAAACTTTGTGTGCCTATGATGAGTTCCGGAGTGGCTCGAAGAACGTTGACCCGTTGCACGTGCCCGTAGGACCAATAACGAGACAAAGAGCCAAAAGAATCAAGCAGGCAATGCAAGGATTCATGCAAGCGTGGATGGACGAGTGCTCTAGTGCAAAGACTTTATTTACGTTGCATAAGAATGTAGAAGAGGAGCCAAAGTTATTGCAATGCATTTGGATCAAGGAAGAACAAGAAATTGGGCAGCAGCTGAGTCACGGCCGTAAAGACTGAAATCACGGCCGTAACGGATTCACGGCCGTAAAGCCAATATTACGGCCGTAACACGATAATGGCGAAATTTTGCAGAAGAGGACTTACGGCCGTAACCCACATCTTCACGGCCGTAAAGAGTTTGGTATCTTTTAGTTCAGAATGTTGATTACGGCCGTAAAGGTCATTTTCACGGCCGTAACATATGTTGTCAATTTTTAATCCGTAGCGTGATTACGGCCGTAAAGGTTGTTTTCACGGCCGTAAATTAGGTTCCGAATTTTAAGTTAATATTAGGCGTTTTTAGCTTTTTAGTTTAGGTTGAATTCTAGTTTATTTTTAGTTGCTTTATTTTCTTTGCCTATATATATGGCTTTATTCAGCATTGTAAAACACAACTTTATTCTTGAGATTAATGATATTGAAGGTGAGATATTCCCTTATATTTTCTTCGTGTTCTCGTCGAACAAATTAAACTTATCAAAGGATTTGACAACCTTTGTGGCGTTCCCCCTTTGTGGTTCTTATCTCCGCATCGTAACGGGTTTTGGGTTTAATATACCCATAGTTCTTGCGTCGTGAGGTCGGGGTTGCATTGTTACCGTCTACTATCTTGGATTTTAGAGCTTTCCGGCGTTTAATTCCGCGTGTTCTTGGTGATCCCCATAACGGATCACATCATCTGGTATCAGAGCCTGTCTCTAAATCCAATTATTTAGTATTCCAGTTCTTTTTCTTTTATTTTCTTTTGCTAAACCTGTCTACCACCACAAATATCGAGTCTTTACCTTTTTTTGTCCTAGGCAGACCTAACACAAAATCCATAGATATATCTACCCAAGGTTCATTAGGTACGGGCAAAGGTGTATACAAACCTTGTGGCAATACTCTAGACTTAGATTGTTTACAAGTTATGCATCTTTCACAAATATGGTGAACATCCCTTTTCATTTTAGGCCAATAAAAATGTTCTTGTAAAGTTTCTAACGTCTTAAGAACACCAAAGTGTCCCATTAACCCCCCACCATGAGCCTCACGCACTAGCAATTCACGCATAGAACAATTAGGCTGATGTGATCCGTTATGGGGATCACCAAGAACACGCGGAATTAAACGCCGGAAAGCTCTAAAATCCAAGATAGTAGACGGTAACAATGCAACCCCGACCTCACGACGCAAGAACTATGGGTATATTAAACCCAAAACCCGTTACGATGCGGAGATAAGAACCACAAAGGGGGAACGCCACAAAGGTTGTCAAATCCTTTGATAAGTTTAATTTGTTCGACGAGAACACGAAGAAAATATAAGGGAATATCTCACCTTCAATATCATTAATCTCAAGAATAAAGTTGTGTTTTACAATGCTGAATAAAGCCATATATATAGGCAAAGAAAATAAAGCAACTAAAAATAAACTAGAATTCAACCTAAACTAAAAAGCTAAAAACGCCTAATATTAACTTAAAATTCGGAACCTAATTTACGGCCGTGAAAACAACCTTTACGGCCGTAATCACGCTACGGATTAAAAATTGACAACATATGTTACGGCCGTGAAAATGACCTTTACGGCCGTAATCAACATTCTGAACTAAAAGATACCAAACTCTTTACGGCCGTGAAGATGTGGGTTACGGCCGTAAGTCCTCTTCTGCAAAATTTCGCCATTGTCGTGTTACGGCCGTAATATTGGCTTTACGGCCGTGAATCCGTTACGGCCGTGATTTCAGTCTTTACGGCCGTGACTCAGCTGCTGCCCAATTTCTCGTTCTTCCTTGATCCAAATGCATTGCAATAACTTTGGCTCCTCTTCCACATTCTTATGCATCGTAAATGAAGTCTTTGCACTAGAGCACTCGTCCATCCACGCTTGCATGAATCCTTGCATTGCCTGCTTGATTCTTTTGGCTCTTTGTCTTGTTATTGGTCCTACGGGCACGTGCAATGGGTCAACGTTCTTCGAGCCACTCCGGAACTCATTAACTTCATGAGAGGGTGAAAGGACAAATTGAAAAGAAAAATGAGCGTTATGCGACTCATGCCAACAAAGGTAGGAGGCAAGTGACGTTCGAGCCAGGTGATTGGGTGTGGGTGCACTTGCGAAAGGAACGATTCCCAACCCTAAGAAAGTCTAAGTTGCAGCCAAGAGGCGATAGCCCTTTTCAGATCCTTGAAAAGATAAATGAGAATGCATATAAGCTCGATCTTCCAGGTGAGTATAATGTGTCTGCTTCATTTAATGTTGCTGATCTTTCTCTGTTTGATGCAGGTGATGATTCGAGGACGAATCCTTTTCAACAGGGAGGGGATGATGAGTTCCGGAGTGGCTCGAAGAACGTTGACCCGTTGCACGTGCCCGTAGGACCAATAACGAGACAAAGAGCCAAAAGAATCAAGCAGGCAATGCAAGGATTCATGCAAGCGTGGATGGACGAGTGCTCTAGTGCAAAGACTTTATTTACGTTGCATAAGAATGTGGAAGAGGAGCCAAAGTTATTGCAATGCATTTGGATCAAGGAAGAACAAGAAATTGGGCAGCAGCTGAGTCACGGCCGTAAATACTGAAATCACGGCCGTAACGGATTCACGGCCGTAAAGCCAATATTACGGCCGTAACACTACAATGGCGAAATTTTGCAGAAGAGGACTTACGGCCGTAACCCACATCTTCACGGCCGTAAAGAGTTTGGTATCTTTTAGTTCAGAATGTTGATTACGGCCGTAAAGGTCATTTTCACGGCCGTAACATATGTTGTCAATTTTTAATCCGTAGCGTGATTACGGCCGTAAAGGTTGTTTTCACGGCCGTAAATTAGGTTCCGAATTTTAAGTTAATATTAGGCGTTTTTAGCTTTTTAGTTTCGGTTGAATTCTAGTTTATTTTTAGTTTCTTTATTTTCTTTGCCTATATATATGGCTTTATTCAGCATTGTAAAACACAACTTTATTCTTGAGATTAATGATATTGAAGGTGAGATATTCCCTTATATTTTCTCCGTGTTCTCGTCGAACAAATTGAACTTATCAAAGGATTTGACAACCTTTGTGGCGTTCCCCCTTTGTGGTTCTTATCTCCGCATCGTAACGGGTTTTGGGTTTAATATGCCCATAGTTCTTGCGTCGTGAGGTCGGGGTTGCATTGTTACCGTCTACTATCTTGGATTTTAGAGCTTTCCGGCGTTTAATTCCGCGTGTTCTTGGTGATCCCCATAACGGATCACATCACATTCCGAGGGAATTCAACATTCTCGATGACCGTCCAAAAAAAGTGTTATAAGGGTTGCGGGGATGAGATGGAAAGATTTCAAGACAAGGCTGGTTCATAATTTCATTACACATGACCACCCAAAATATACATCTCCTACGCAGCTTTATGATTTCTTGACCGAAGAGCAATGGGAGTTGTTTAAAAAAGAACGACAGACGGAAACATTTAAGGTATATTTAAATGTACGCATGTATCTTGTTGAGTGAAAACTAAAAACCTGTGATTTATTTCAGGAGAAAAGTAAGAAGGCGAGGGAAAGTCAAATGCGGAACGAGCATCCTCATTATTTGGGCTCAGCCGGATATGCGGGGATGAAGCCACATTGGCTAGTAAGTGACCCGCTATCTTCTAACTCTTCATGTGACATGATTAGCTCCTCAATTGTAAGCGAGGATCGCAGCCTAGATTGGGTTCGAGCTAGATCGAAGAAGAAAGAAGATGGAACGTATTACATCCCCAACGAGAAAACGAGGGAGGTGTTTGATAAAATTGTAAGTATATCTTATCGATTTCTCATATATTCAATTGAAACTTACTTCAATTCTTATATTCAGTTTTCATTTTTTTTAACAGGTAGAAAAAGCTGAGCAAGCCACGCAGGGGACATTTGTGTCGAGTAGACAACATGATATTCTGAGTGAAGCCCTTGGTAAAGAGGGTCACTCTGGTTGGGTGAGGGGATATGGCCTGTATGTCACCACGTGGGATGTTTACGGCCGGCCCGATGATTACCTTAGACGATCGTGTGGGGTCGTGTCAGTAGACGACATTAAAGATATCATCAGGAAGGAGATGGAGGATAGCATCACAGAGCGGGTCAGGCATCAAACCATGTCGGAGATGCAAAGTAAATTTGACAATAAGCAGAGAGCGTACCATACTATGCAGAGTAAATATGATGCCATCCTCCAGCGCTTGGGCCTCAATGTTGATGCCGAGGTGGAGGTAACTGCACAGCCCCGACCACCAACTCGAAGTAGTTGCCACTCTGTGAATCCAGACCCATTTGATGGTCTTCAGGTACTTACCCATAAAGTATTTAATTTTTTTAGTATTGCTTTTTTTAAAATGGAAAGGCCTGACATATATGTTGAAAAATAGAAGTCGATTCCCTGTCGTCTCGTCGTATTTGTTGATGGTGACAAGCAAATAGTGGCCAGCGGGATGGTTTATCTGTCCGGACCCGAGACTGTGGTGCATCATCAACCACTCTGGCTTGATCATGTGAAGGTGTCCGTTGACCATGTTATAGATGGTGCAGAAGCGTTCTATCTTTCAGCGCCATCTCAGCACCACACCACGGTGGGGGAAGCTATTGGAAGTTTTTTCCAATGGCCTAAGGAGTTGGTGATTTTTGGAGAGGTAATAAAATCGAGTTATATAAAAGTTTATGTCAATATTAATTTCTTTTAAATTTGTATCAGACGTGTTATAATGACAAAAATTGTCTTATTACAGGAAGAGGCCCCAAAAAAGATCGTAAAAAATCTAATAAAGGGAAAAGGCCTCAGAGTTTTGAATTATCATCTACCCAGCGACCTGCGATAGTCAACGATGAGACTTTACTACGTCTGGGTTATAAATGCAAAATGTTAAACACCCTGGTCCTTCAATTGCCTGTTGGTGATGACTTCTATCAGGTGCCTGTAGATGCCTCCGTCTTCAATTGTACGTACGAGGATGGTATTTTTGTTACAGTCGCAGACATTACCGATCTGCTTAAAATGCAATGGTTGGATACATTTATCCTACAAATATTTGCATTGTAAGACTTCTGATCACAAATTACAACTTCAATTTAAATCATTGTTCGATCTCTATTTATTGGTGTCATTATTATTAGGTACCTTCATGAGTTAGGTCAGGATTGCGGTATTGATTCAATTGGATTCATGTCTCCGTCACACATTGCGTCGGTGTCGGTAAGAACAAATGCCAATGGTGTTGTAAATTATATGGACGAGACCATGAGGGCAATGCAAACAAAGAAATTCATTCTAGCACCGTATTTTCAGGAGTAAGACCATTCTCTCTTGTTAACAGTTAATTTTTTTTTTTATAATTTGAATCGCACATGTTTGAAGTTGTATTTACATGTTCATAATACGTAGGAACCACTGGATATTGCTAGTGATTTCTCCTCAGAAGAGTACGGTGTACTTATTGGATTTAGCTAGTGCATTTAAGAGTGACTTAGATATCAAGCCGCTATTGAATACGTAAGTTATGATAATTTTCATGAAATAATTGTGGAGTTGTGGTGAAATTGATTGTGGAGTTTTGGTTTCACTTTGATGAATATATGTTGTGATTGTTGAGAAGTTGTGATAGATTCAATAGCAACGCGTCTATTTACAGGTTGGATAAGTTCAATTTATAGGGGAGACTGCCAAATTTTTATAGAAATCTTAGTTTTTGTATTTATTTATTTACTAACTGGTTCGAATAATTTAATTCAATTTTAGGGCTTTCAAACTATATTGGACACAAGGAGGCATTAGGACAAGAGCCAATACAACGTGGCTAAAAATAAAGGTATGAAAACACATATTTAAAATATATTACAAATCTTTGAATTATTTTCATATTCTATTTAGTTTGATTATTAATATTAGTTTTCAATGTGAAAATTTCAGTGTCCTCAACAGCACGGAGGTTCTGAGTGTAGCTACTACGTCATGAAAAATATGTATGAGATACTCACTGAACACTTTCAGCGTCCGTCGTTGGAAAAGGTATAAGTTATTGAACGTGATAATTTTTAATTATGCCTTCATATTTTATTACAAAATAACTGATAATTCATTTTGATTATTTGTAGGTATTTAAAGAGTATTACTCAACGGAGGAAATTGCTGAAATTCAAAACTTATGGGCTAAATAATTCGTTGATAGGTATGTGTAAATCGACGTGTATTCAAACTTCTATTTACTCAATTACATGTGACATTAACAATCTTGTAAATATAATTATTTCTCATTTATTTAACATTATTTTAATTATGTCGATTATATACATATTTGGTGATGTGCATGTGGAAAATGTTCAGTCCACGTTTAGGTGATTGCAGGTCATGACCTGCAGTGATCTGGATCATTGCAGGTGACATCCAGGTCATTGCAGGTGACATCTAGGTCATTGTAGGCCATGACCTGCAGTGGCCTGGGTCATTGCAGGTCATGACCTGCAGTGGCCTGGGTCATTGCAGGTGACGTCCAGGCCATGACCTGTAGTGGCCAGGGTCATTGCAGGCGACGTCCAGGTCATTGCATGTCATGTCTAGGTCATTGTATTTTACTCTATAGGCAAATGAATTTCGTGCCAAAAAAAAAAAAAAAAATTTGAAAACGCGTCGGTTTTGGATTACAACCGACGCCTAAAAAAATAAATTTTTTTTTTCAACTTTACGCGTCGGTTTATAAACAACCGACGCGTAAAGTCTTCACTTTACGCGTCTGCTTCATACGCGTCGCCTCAAAAACCGACGCCTATTCTCTTAAATAACCGACGCGAAAGACTGTTTCTGTACTAGTGCTTTGTGTGGGGTTCCCCCTCTGTGGTTCTTATCTCCGCATCATAACGGGTTTTGGGTTTAATATACCCACAGTTCTTGCGTCGTGAGGTCGGGGTTGCGTTGCTATCGTCTACTAATTGGATTTTAAAGCTTTCCGGCGTTTATTTCCGCGTGTTCTTGATGATCCCCCATATCAGATCACATAAAATTTCATTTTCAATTCACCCTTAGTTTTATTTTATGTACACTTTTTTAATATTTTATTTCTTTTTTATTTTCGTGTTGTCAAAAAAAATATGATGTCATCCGTTATGGAATCACGAAGAACACGCGGAATTACGACTCTAAACGCCAGAAAGCTCCAAATCCAATTGATAGACGATAACAATGCAACATCGGCCTCACGACGCAAGAACCAGAGGTATATTAAACTCGAGACTCGTTACGATGTGGAGATGAACCGGACCAGGCATCGAAGGGAAAAGTCGAGCCACGGGCAATATTACAGTGATCTACGTGCAAAACGGAGTAAGTTTCATGTTGGAGTCGAGCCTAGAAGGCGAATGGATCGAGCCGAATCAAAGTGGCAAAGTTTGATGACCAGAAACCTCATTACAGCCATAAAGAAATATCGTCACGGGCGTAAGAAATATCGTCACTGCCGTAAGTCTTAAACAGAAGGTCATTTACGGCCGTAAATGAGTTCGTCACGGCCGTAAATCTAATTTCCCGGATTTTTGCATACTTTGTTAATTTTCCGTTTTTAATCATTTATTTCCATAATTTGATCCCTAATTGCGGCTAGGGCTAGGGCTAGGTCAGTTTTGCTTTATATTATCATATTTCATTCATTTGTAAAGACAGTTTGAGTTATTGATTAAAATTGAGAGATGATTCTCTTGTTAAAGTTTGAGTTATTCCCTTTTCTTGAACTTATCAAAGATCCAGTCTTTGTGGTGTTAACCCAACGAACTTATCAAGGAATTGACAACCCCTGTGGCGTTCACCAATCTTGGTTCTTCAATCCGCATCATCATTAATTGCATCGTGATTGTCGGGTCAAGGTTTTATCGTCGATTTATCTTTAATTCCGTTATTTATTTCCTTGTGTTCTTGTTTATTTTCGTGTTTAATGTGTCTTAGATCTTTCCTAGGTTTTTAATTGTGTTATTTTCGCGTGTTTGTCGAGATTCCCCGATTGGGATCGCGTTATCTGGTATCAGAGTTTGGATCTATTTCAGATTCTTGCGTTTCTTGTTATTTCTTGATTTTCTTGATTTTTTTCCTGTTCTTCGTGTCAGTCTTAATTTTCTCCAGTTTGATCCATTTGTCAGTCCCAAATTTTCAAAAGTATTTTTCTTCTTCGTTTTTCGTCCAAATCCAGTTCCCTTTTTCTGCCGTACTCGTAGTCCAATTCTCTGGAAGATTAAAAAAAATCCGAAAATTCCCAAATATTCCTCAAATATTCCGAATTTTCTCAATTTCCAAATTTCCTTGTTCTTATTCGTGTCTTACCCTTTTCCAACCCTTGATTGAGTTCTTGAATTGTTTCTTGATTAGTTCTTAGGTGAAATTTGAAGGCATAGAAAAGTGAAACACGAGTGAAAATACACTTGAGGAGGAATTTATTTTTGATATTAAAAATGTCTTATAGAGAGGGTTCCACATCTTCATCTTCTGTTGGAGATAGAAAACAGCTCAGGGGTGTGAAAAGAAAGAATGAACAGGGTAATGATGATATTGCAGCAATGAGGGCACAATTTGAGAGGTTTATGGGTCAGATGGAGAATCGAGGTGCATAACGTGAACAAAGACCTCGGGATCAATCTCATGATGGTTCTCGGGTTAGGAGAGGTAATAGGCGTGAGGTTGGTATGGATGATGAGGACATGGGCAGTGAAAGTGGAAGTATATCTTTGGTGAGAAGTATGCGAAGGAGGGGTAGAGGAGATAGGTATGAGAGGAGGCATGATAGGGAGCGTCGTGATGCTAGGAGGCATCGTGGGGGTAGAGATGTTGTTGATGACGACCTTGGGAAAATTAAAGTGAAAATACCATCATTCCAGGGTAGGAGTGATCCGGAGGCGTACCTGGATTGGGAGACAACGGTCGAACGGCTTTTTGATTGTAATAATTATTCAGAAAAGAAGAAGGTGAAATTAGCTGTGACTGAATTCGCAGATTGTGCCAATATTTGGTGGGATCAACTAGTGACGGGTAGGAGGAGAAACCTTGAGGAGCCGGTGGAGACTTAGGGTGAATTAAAGACCATAATGAGGAAGTGGTTTGTGCCGACTCATTATTATAGAGATATTTACCAGAGGCTGCAGGATATGACTCAGGGGTCGAAAAGTGTAGAGGATTATCATAAGGATATGGAGGTGGCGATGATTCGAGCTAATGTGGTGGAGGATAAAGAAGCAACGTTGGCTAGGTTTCTGAGTGGGCTGGATTGAGATATTACCAATGTCATTTAGCTGCAACATTATGTGGATCTAGAGGATATGATACATATGGCAATGAAGGTGGAAAGACAACTAAGGCGAAATGATGAGTACCTGAGTGACCCAATGAGTAAGGACCCGTTGCATGTACCAGTGGGACCAATAACGAGGCTGAGGGCTAAGAAGATCAAGCAAGCAATGCAGGGGTTTATGCAAGCTTGGGTGGATGAATATTCAAGTGCAAGGTCGAAGACTCCATTTTCATTGCATGACAAGATGGGAGATGCGCCAAAACCGTTACATTGCATTTGGGTCAAAGAACAAGGAGAAAAGAAGTCAGAGGGCCTTTTACGGCCGTAAGATCTGGAGTTACGGCCGTAACTTTGTTATCGCACGGCCGTAAACATCATTTCATGGCCGTAATTGAGTAGTGTAATTTTTTTAGTCAGTAGGTGACTTACGGCCGTAAGAATACATGTCACGGTCGTAAGAGTTAAATCAGTTTTGGACCCGAGGGTCAATTACGGCCGTAAGAACGAATGTTACGGTCGTAAAAATGCGCCGAGTTTCATTTTAAGTATTTTGCGGCTAGGGTTATTTTGGACGCGTTTTTGGACTATATTAGGTTTTCTTGGTCATTGTAAACAACACAACTTTTGTGAATGAATGAGATTGATTGAATTAGGTGAGTTTATCCCTATTCTTCTTCGTTCTTGATTGAACCCCTTGAACTTATCAAAGGATTTGACAACCTTTGTGGCGTTCACCCCTTTATGGTTCTTCATTCCGCATCTTAACGGGTCTTGGATTTGATACATCCTTGGTTCTTGAGTCGTGAGTGTCGGGTCATATTGTTATCGTCAATTAATCTGGATTTGGAACTTTCCAAGTGTTTATACAATTTCCGCGAGATCCCGTGATTCCCCAACAAGAATCACATCATTTGGTATCAGAGCTTGGCTCTAAATCCAGGTTTTGATATATATAATTCTTGTTTTGTTTCATTTTTTGTCATTAGATTTCATTGTTCTTGAGCCATCATTGAGTCGGTATTAGATTCTTGGATTTCTTGAAAGTCTTCACTGTTACAAGATTGGACTTAGTTTCAATTCTTGTTGATATTGATTGTTCTTGGTTAAAAAAAAAAAGTACGAAATTCAGACAAAAAAAAAAGTGATTATTATTGAAGAGCAAGATCAAGAACACAATTCCATAGTCAAGAAGATCTTTCTTGATACCTTTTTTTTTTATTTTTCCACATTCTTGGTAGTTTTGTCATCCATCGCCACTTTCAAAATCTTTCATTCCTTTTACATCAATTTTCTTGAGTCCAATATTCCATCAAATTTTCTTTTCATCCATTTGTGTCTTGCCTTGGGGTCAATTTCACAAAGACCAAGTCCGTGAATAGTTTGGTGGGTTCTTTAAGAACTTGAGAAAAGGGAATAGAGAGGAAAAAGGCAGAGTGGTGAGATCAATAGAGGGAAAAATCCGAATAGAGTGATACACGAGTGCTAAACACGTGAGGATATATTTTCTTGAAAATTATTTCTTTTCCTTTGATCACTAACCATGTCACAGAAGGACGCATCATCGACAGGGGAGGATAACCAATAGTTCCACTTTCTTCCAATGCTGGAAAAACGATTCGAGAAGTGGGATGCGAAGTTGGGGGAAATTAAAAACTCCATGGACACGCATAGTGCAGCAATTTCCCAACTACGAAGAGAGCAACCGCACACGGCTCCTAATATTCGAAGGCCGCAAAGGTATGAAAATAATCCTAGGAATGGAGTTTGGGATGATGATGATGATAGTGAAAGTGTATCAGTGGCTAGCTTGGGTAGGAGAAGAGGTCGTGATGGTCTGCGTGGAAGGGGCAATAGGTGTGAATATAGGGATGATGATGGGATGGATAGAAGCCTGGGAAACATTAAAATGACTATACCAGCTTTCCAGGGTAAAAGTGATCCGGAGGTGTACCTTGAGTGGGAGAAGAAGGTCGAACTGATTTTTGAGTGCCATAACTACTCAGAGGGAAAAAAAAGGTGAAGTTAGCCATTATAGAGTTCGCAGATTATGCACTTGTGTGGTGGGATCAATTACTGACGAGTAGGAGGAGGAACCGTGAAAGACCTATTGTGACCTGGAACGAGTTGAAGGGTTTGATGAGGAAAAGGTTTGTGCCCAACCATTACTATAGGGACTTGTACCAGAAACTCCAAACTCTGTCTCAGGGTTCGAAGAGTGTAGAAGAATACCATAAAGAGATGGAGATTACTATGATCCGAGTGAATATTGAGGAGGATCCGGAGGCCATAATGGCCAGGTTTTTGAGTGGTTTGAACAGAGACATTGCAAATGTAATAGAACTGCAACATTATGTTGAACTGGAGGAGATGTTGCACATGGCGATGAAGGTGGAAAGGCAGCTGAAAAGGAAAGGGATAGCGAAATACTCTTCGGGTTCCACTCCTTGGAAACCTACGTGGAGTGGAAATAACAAAAATGAAGGAGCTGCTCCAAAGGGGAAGCCAGAACCACCAAAGGCTCTAGAGGAATCTGCCAATAAAGGTAAACACGCTTCTGACTCTCAACCTCCTAGAAGTAGGGACATCAAGTGTTTTAGGTGTATGGGTATCGAGCACATCGCATCACAATGCCTGAACAAAAAGATAATGCTTGTACGAAATGGGGTGGTGGTGTCGGAGGATGAGGTTGAGGATGATGATGAGTTTAAGGATATGTTTGCATTAGAAGAAGCCAGTGATTGTGGTGACGGGGATTATGCGGTAGCTCAATCCCTTATTACTAGGCGTGCTCTTAATACCCAGGTTAAGGTGGAGGAGTCGGGTGAGCAAAGGGAAAACATATTTCATACTAGATGCTATGTTAATAATAAAGTGTGTAGTTTGATAATAGACGGGGGGAGTTGTATCAACGTGGTTAGCACCACTCTTGTTGAGAAATTGTGTTTACCTATAATCAAACACCCTAGACCTTACAAGTTACAATGGCTGAATGAGTCCGGTGAGATCAAAGTGAATAAGCAGGTGTTAATCAACCTTTCTATCGGGAAGTATGAGGATGAATTAAATTGTGATGTGGTCCAATGGATGCTGGACACATCCTGTTAGGTCGGCCATGGCAATATGACAGGAGGGTGGTACATGACGGTACAAAAATAGATACAATTTTACGAAGGATGGGAAAAGTATTAAGCTTATGTCATTAACTCCACAGCAAGTTTATGAGGATCAGCTGAAACTAAAAAGTGAGGAAGAGAAGACAAAGAGAGTTGGGATCCCGAACCCAGAAAAAGGAGAGCTGTGTGATCAAAAAAGAGTTGGGACCACGATCCCAGAAAAAAGGAGAGCTGAGCGAAAAACAGAGAGTTGAGGGTTCCACCTCTAAAAAAGGAGAGGGAGTGAAGAATGCCAGAAAAGAAAGAGGAGAGAAAACCAAAGTGAGCTTCCTTGACCACCAACCGATGGTCTTATTAATATACATGGAATTCTTCCTTGCAATCGATGACACTAACTCTTCCCTCCACCATTTAGCTGTTTCTCTTTTACAGGAATTCGATGATGTATTCCCAGATGACATACCTAGTGGGCTGCCACCAATTCGGGGCATCGAGCGCCAGATTGATCTTGTTCCAGGTGTTGTTATTCCAAATAGGCCTGCATATAGGAGCAATCCGGAAGAAACAAAGGAGCTTCAAAGGCAAGTCGAGGAGTTGTTGAGCAAGTGCTATGTTCGAGAAAGCATGAGCCCATGTGCTGTGCCAGTCTTATTGGTGTCCAAGAAGGATGGAACCTAGAGGATGTGCGTGGATTGTAGGGCTATCAACAATATCACGGTAAAGTATCGCCATCCTATACCTAGGTTAGATGACATGCTTGATGAATTACATGGTTCATGTGTCTATAGTAAAATTGATCTTAAGAGTGGCTATCACCAAATACGCATGAAGGCAGGGGACGAATGGAAAACTGCATTCAAGACCAAATATGGGCTTTATGAATGGTTAGTTATGTCATTTGGTCTCACCAATGCACCTAGTACATTGATGAGGTTGATGAACCATGTTTTACGAGCTTTCATTGACAAATTTGTGGTCGTGTATTTTGATGACATTTTAGTTTATAGTAAAAACGTAGATGAGCATGTTGATTATTTGTGTATGGCTTCAATCAACTAACCCCTATGGACCTAATTCCTTTGCCTGTAGATGACAGGAACAGTTTAGATGGCAAGAAGAAAGTCGAGCTTGTGAAGTCACTCCATGAAAAGGTCAGGCTACAAATAGAAAGGAAGAATGAGCACTATGCGTCCCATGCGAATAAGGGCAGAAAGCATGTGATTTTTGAACCAGACGATTGGGTGTGGGTTCACATGCAAAAGGAACGATTTCCAACACATGAGTACCTGAGTGACCCAACGAGTAAGGACCAGTTGCATGTACCAGTGGGACCAATAACGAGGCTGAGGGCTAAGAAGATCAAGCAAGCAATGCAGGGGTTTATGCAAGCTTGGGTGGATGAATATTCAAGTGCAAGGTCGAAGACTCCATTTTCATTGCATGACAAGATGGGAGATGCGCCAAAACCGTTACATTGCATTTGGGTCAAAGAACAAGGAGAAAAGAAGTCAGAGGGCCTTTTACGGCCGTAAGATCTGGAGTTACGGCCGTAACTTTGTTATCGCACGGCCGTAAATATCATTTCACGGCCGTAATTGATTAGTGTAATTTTTTTAGTCAGTAGGTGACTTACGGCCGTAAGAGTTAAATCAGTTTTGGACCCGAGGGTCAATTACGGCCGTAAGAACGAATGTTACAGCCGTAAAAATGCGCCGAGTTTTATTTTAAGTATTTTGCGGCTAGGGTTATTTTGGACGCGTTTTTGGACTATATTAGGTTTTCTTTGTCATTGTAAACAACACAACTTTTATGAATTTGATGAGTTCCGGAGTGGCTCAACGAGCGTTGACCCGTTGCACGTGCCCGTAGGACCAATAACGAGACAAAGAGCCAAAAGAATCAAGCAGACAATGCAAGGATTCATGCAAGCGTGGATGGACGAGTGCTCGAGTGCAAAGACTTCATTTACCTTGCATAACAAAGTGGAAGAAGAACCAAAGTTGTTACTACGCATTTGGAATAAAGAAGAACAAGAAATTGGGCAGCAATTGAATCACGACCGTAAAGCCTGATATCACGGCCGTAACGGATTCACGGCCGTAACCCTCTATTTCACGGCCGTAAAAAGTTTAGTAGTTTTAATTCAGAATATTGATTACGGCCGTAAAGATCATTTTCACGGCCGTAACATATGTTGTCAATTTTTAATCCGTAGCTTGTTTACTGCCGTAAAGGTCATTTTTCACGGCCGTAACTTAAGTTCCGAATTTTAAGTTAATGTTAAGCGTTTTTAGCTTTTTAGTTTAGGTTGAATTCTAGTTTATTTTTAGTTGCTTTATTTTCTTTGCCTATATATATGGCTTTATTCAGCATTGTAAAATACAACTTTTATTCTTGAGAATAATGATATTGAAGGTGAGATATTCCCTTATATTTTCTTCGTGTTCTCGTCGAACAAATTAAACTTATCAAAGGATTTGACAACCTTTGTGGCGTTCCCCCTTTGTGGTTCTTATCTCCGCATCGTAACGGGTTTTGGGTTTAATATACCCATAGTTCTTGCGTCGTGAGGTCGGGGTTGCATTGTTACCGTCTACTATCTTGGATTTTAGAGCTTTCCGGCGTTTAATTCCGCGTGTTCTTGGTGATCCCCATAACGGATCACATCATCTGGTATCAGAGCCTGTCTCTAAATCCAATTATTTAGTATTCCAATTCTTTTTCTTTTATTTCCAGTTATTAATCATTCAAAAAAAAAAATATTTGCATTCTAATTCGTGTTTCTTGAAATTTCTCCAGAAAATTCAAGATTTGTCAATTTCTGTTTTTCTTGTTGGGCAAATCTTTCCAACAAATCCTTGTTTCCATAAAATTCCTTATTCTTGTTTCCATAAAACTTCTTCTTGCAATAGAATTCTTGTTTCCATAATTTCTTTCTTAAATTTCCTAATTCCAATATTTTCCATCAACTTTCCTTATTTACACTTTAGGGTTTATTCCACAAGGACCAAATCCGTGACTAGTTTGGTGGGTTCTTTGAGAACGTGGGAAAAAAAGGGAATAGAGAGGAAAAAGGCAGAGTGGTGAGATTAATAGAGGAAAAAAGCCAAATTGAGTGATACACGAGCGATAAAACACGTGAGGATCTTCATTTAATTTTTTTCTCTTTTCTTTATTACTAACCATGTCACAGAAAGAAGTTTCGTCGACAGAAAAGGATCTTCAAGATTTTAAAATGCTTGCAATGGTGGAGGAGCGGTTTGCAAAATGGGAGGCGAAGTTGGATGCCAAGTTGGAAGCAAAATTTGGTCCACAATCCGGCGTGAATGTGGAAAGGGCTAATAATCCGGGGGAAACACGAGGTGCGGGAAATGTTCAACCACGTCAGGAACAACCGCGCAATTTTCCTAATTTACGGAGACCACTAAGGTATGACTTCAACCAACAATTTAGAGCTAGGACTGAACGTGTTGAGGTTGTTGATAGTGATGGGGATAGTGGTGATTTATCTATTACTAGTGTTGGTAGGAGACGAGATCGGGGAGAAAGACGTGATAGGGGATATAGGCGTGATCGTAGGGATGATGTAGATGGACATATTGGTAATATAAAAATGTCCATTCCCTCGTTTCAAGGTAAAAGTAATCCGGACGTTTATTTTGAATGGGAAAAGAGGGTAGAATTGATTTTCGATTGTCATAATTATTCTGAATCTAAAAAGGTTAAATTGGCAGTCGTAGAATTTACTGATTATGCTATAGTATGGTGGGATCAATTGGTAACTAGTAAAAGGAGAAATGGGGAGAGGCCTATTGAAACTTGGGATGAGTTGAAGGCCCTTATGAGAAAACGGTTCGTGCCTGGACATTACTATAGGGATCTCTACCAAAAATTACAAACCCTTTCTCAAGGTAGTAAGAGTGTGGAGGATTACCATAGGGAGATGGAGGTTGCCATGATTAGGGAAAATATAGAGGAAGACCCCGAGGCTACCATGGCTAGATTTTTAAACGGTTTAAATCGAGATATTGCTAATGTTATTGAATTGCAGCATTATATCGATTTGGAGGAGATGCTTCACATGGCCATGAAAGTGGAGCGACAATTAAAAAGGAAGGGAACTTCCAAATTCTCTACCAGTTCCAATTCTTTTGGAAGGTCTACATGGAGTGGGACTTCTAAAAATGAAGGGATTGTGCAGAAAAATAAATTTGAGGAACCAAAGGGAAAAGTAGAGCCACCCAACAAAGGTAAAATTGCTTCTGATTCTCAAACTCCTAGGACTTGGGATATTCGTTGTTTTAAATGTTCGGGTTTAGGACATATTTCTTCACAATGTCCAAATAAACGAATATTAGTTTTGCGTGATGGGGTATTAAGTTCGGAGGATGAGAAAGGGGGAGAAGTGGAGGATGAGTATAAGGATATGCCAGCTCTAGAGGATGTTAGTGAAAATGATGATGCGGACTATGCAGTAGCTAAATCATTTGTCACTAGGAGAGCCCTTAGTACTCAAGTTAAGGTGGAAGAGTCGGGTGAGCAGCGAGAAAATATATTTCATACTAGGTGCTTTGTGAATAACAAGGTGTGTAGTTTGATAATAGATGGGGGTAGTTGTGCGAACGTTGCTAGCACTACTCTAGTAGAGAAATTGTGCCTACCTATGTTAAAACACCCTAGGCCATATAAACTACAATGGTTAAATGAATCAGGTGAGATTAAGGTGAATAAACAGGTGGTAGTTGATTTGGCGATTGGGAAGTATGAAGATAGGGTGGTTTGCGATGTGGTACCCATGCATGCGAGGCACATCTTGTTGGGAAGGCCATGGCAATTCGATAGGAAGGTTATTCATGATGGCTTTAAAAATAGGTATACCTTCACTAAGGATGGGAAAAATATCAAACTAATGCCTTTATCACCTCAACAGGTCTATGAAGACCAATTGAAATTAAAAAGTGAGGAAGAGAGAAAGAGGGTCGGGACCACGTTCCCGGAAAAAGGAGAGTTGAGTGAACAGAAGAGGGTCGGGACCACGATCCCGGAAAAATGAGAGTTGTGTGAAAAATCGAGAGTTGGGACCACGATCCCAGAAAAAGGAGAGGGTGTGAAGAGTGCCAGTAAAAGAGAGAAAACAAAAGTGAGCTTCTACGCAAAACAGAGTGATATCACCAAAGTTATTTCTACAAATAAACCTGTGATTTTACTAATGTACAAGGAATCTCTCCTTGTGCTCGATGAAGCTAACCACTCCCTCCCCAGTTTAGCTGTGTCTCTTTTGCAGGAATTTGCATATTTATTTCCCGAGGAGATTCCGAGTGGGCTGCCACCAATTCGAGGGATTGAACACCAGATTGGCTTCGTGCCAGGAGCAGTCATTCCAAACAGGCCAGCTTATAGGAGCAATCCCGAAGAGACCAAAGAGCTACAAAAGCAGGTTGAAGAGCTGTTGAAAAAGGGCTATGTTCGGGAAAGCATGAGCCCATGTGCAGTACCAGTTTTGTTGGTGCCAAAAAAAGATGGGACTTGGAGGATGTGCGTGGATTGTAGAGCAGTCAGCAATATTACGGTAAAGTATTGCCATCTCATACCTAGACTTGATGACATGCTTGATGAACTATATGGTGCTTGTATTTTTAGCAAAATAGACCTTAAGAGTGGTTATCACCAAATTCGTATGAAAGAAGGTGATGAATGGAAAACCGTCTTCAAAACCAAATATGGTTTATATGAATGGATGGTTGTGCCGTTCGGCCTCTCAAATGCACCTAGCACTTTTATGAGATTAATGAATCATGTCTTGCGTGCTTACATTGGTAAATTCGTTGTGGTATACTTTGATGACATTTTGGTATATAGTAAGAACTTAGGTGATCACATTGAACATTTAAGATCTGTTTTGGAAGTTTTGAAAACTGAAAAACTATATGCTAATTTTAAAAAGTGTACTTTTTGCATGGAAAAGGTAATTTTTCTTGGTTTTTTCGTTAGTGCAAATGGTGTTGAGGTAGATGAGGAGGAAATTCGTGCTGTTAAAGAATTGCCAACTCCCAAAAGTATTACGGAGGTTAGGAGCTTCCACGGGTTGGCTGGGTTTTATAGGAGATTTGTTAAAGATTTTAGCACACTTGCAGCACCACTCACAGAAATAGTCAAGAAAAGTGTAGGATTCCATTGGGGGGTAGCACAAGAAAATGCTTTTAAAATGCTTAAGGATAGGTTATGTTCTGCACCGGTTTTGGCTTTACCTAACTTTAACCAAACCTTTGAGATTGAATGTGATGCATCAGGAATAGGTATTGGAGCTGTTCTTATGCAGGAAAAAAGACCGATTGCATTTTTCAGTGAAAAGTTGAATGGGTCAGTCTTGAATTACCCTACCTACGACAAGGAGCTTTATGCTCTTGTTCGTGCCTTGGAAACATGGCAGCACTATCTGTGGCCAAAGGAATTCGTTATACACACTGACCACGAGTCACTGAAACACCTCAAGGGACAAGGTAAGCTAAACAAAAGACACGCCCGTTGGATGGAATTCATTGAGACCTTTCCATATGTCATTCGCTATAAGCAAGGTAAGGAGAATGTGGTAGCAGATGCCCTTTCTCGCAGGTATGTTCTTTTAACTTCTTTAAATGCGAAGTTGCTTGGGTTCGAATATATTAAAGGTATGTATGCTAATGACCCTAATTTTTCTACCATTTATGCTTCATGTGAAAAAGGTGCAATTGATAAATTTTATAGGCATGATGGCTATTTGTTTAGGGAAAGTAAACTTTGTGTGCCTAATTGTTCTATGCGTGAATTGCTTGTGCGTGAGGCTCATGGTGGGGGGTTAATGGGGCACTTTGGTGTTTTTAAGACATTAGAAACTTTACAAGAGCATTTTTATTGGCCTAAAATGAAAAGGGATGTTCACCATATTTGTGAAAGATGCATAACTTGTAAAAAATCTAAGTCTAGAGTCTTACCACAAGGTTTGTATACACCTTTGCCCGTACCTAATGAACCTTGGGTAGATATATCTATGGATTTTGTGTTAGGTCTGCCTAGGACAAAAAAAGGTAAAGACTCGATATTTGTGGTGGTAGACAGGTTTAGCAAAATGGCGCATTTTATTACGCATTTGGAATAAAGAAGAACAAGAAATTGGGCAGCAATTGAATCACGGCCGTAAAGCATGATATCACGGCCGTAACGGATTCACGGCCGTAACCCTCTATTTCACGGCCGTAAAAAGTTTAGTAGTTTTAATTCAGAATATTGATTACGGCCGTAAAGATCATTTTCACGGCCGTAACATATGTTGTCAATTTTTAATCCGTAGCTTGTTTACGGCCGTAAAGGTCATTTTTCACGGCCGTAACTTAAGTTCCGAATTTTAAGTTAATGTTAAGCGTTTTTAGCTTTTTAGTTTAGGTTGAATTCTAGTTTATTTTTAGTTGCTTTATTTTCTTTGCCTATATATATGGCTTTATTCAGCATTGTAAAATACAACTTTTATTCTTGAGATTAATGATATTGAAGGTGAGATATTCCCTTATATTTTCTTTGTGTTCTCGTCGAACAAATTAAACTTATCAAAGAATTTGACAACCTTTGTGGCGTTCCCCCTTTGTGGTTCTTATCTCCGCATCGTAACGGGTTTTGGGTTTAATATACCCATAGTTCTTGCGTCGTGAGGTCGGGGTTGCATTGTTACCGTCTACTATCTTGGATTTTAGAGCTTTCCGGCGTTTAATTCCGCGTGTTCTTGGTGATCCCCATAACGGATCACATCAGAATTAATGAGATTGATTGAATTAGGTGAGTTTATCCATATTCTTCTTCGTTCTTGATTGAACCCCTTGAACTTATCAAAGGATTTGACAACCTTTGTGACGTTCACCCCTTTATGGTTCTTCATTCCGCATCTTAACGAGTCTTGGATTTGATACATCCTTGGTTCTTGAGTCGTGAGTGTCGGGTCATATTTTTATCGTCAATTAATCTGGATTTGGAACTTTCCAAGTGTTTATACAATTTCCGCGAGATCCCGTGATTCCCCAACAAGAATCACATCACGAAAGGGGGCAGTAAGACACTCATCGGGTTCTTATCCTACATCACAATCGAAGCGGGAACAAAATGATGAATATGATCCGAAAGGGAAGGAGGAACCTACAACGAAAGGTAAAAATATTTCTGATTCTCAAATTACTCGGGATAGAAATATTAAGTGTTTTAAGTGTTTGGGTTCGGGTCATATAGCATCTCAGTGTCCAAATAGGAGGGTAATGATTTTGCGTGATAATGGTGAAATTAGTTCCGAGGATGAATTTAAGGGAATGCCTAAGTTAGTGGATGTTGGGGTTAGTAGTAGTGATGAGGAAGGGCTGACTTATGATGTTAAAGGTTCACTTGTTAATTGGCGTGTCCTTAGTACTAAGGTCAGGGTGGATGAAATTGGTGAGCAAAGGGATAACCTCTTTCATACTAGGTGCTTAGTGGGTAAAAAGGTTTGTGGTATGGTGATTGACGGGGGAAGTTGTACTAATGTGGTTAGTACAATGTTGGTTGAGAAATTGGGCTTGAGCTTGATGAAACATCCGAACCCTTATAAATTGCAATGGCTGACCGAGTCGGGAGAAATTAAGGTAAATAGCAGGCTAGGGTCAATTTTACCATCGGGGGTTATAAGGATGAGGTGGTTTGTGACGTGGTACCTATGGATGTTGGCCATATTTTGTTGATGAGGTCATGGCAACATGATAGGAGGGTAGTGGACGATGGGTTTAAGAATCAATATTCATTTGTGAAGGGTGGGAAGAAAATTACCCTTGTTCCGTTATCTCCGAAAGAGGTTCAAGGGGATCAGTTAAAAACCAAATGTGAGTTTGAAAAAAGAAATAAGAGTGTTGAGGTCACGACCTCAGAAAAAGGAGAGGGTGTGAAAGTTGAAAACAAGAGAGTTGAGGCCACGACCTCAGAAAAAGGAGAGAATGAATGCAAAAAGAAAAAAGAGTCCACCCCCAAATTGAGTTTATTTGCACAAAGGTTGGTGTACAAGGATTCTTGCCTTGCACTTAACCAAGCTAACAATTCCCTCCCCAGTTCTATTAAATCTGCTTTGCAGGGACATAAATCAAACCATGAACTTAAGGCGGGGAAGAAATTCATTGACAAAAATGAGCATCCCAAGAGTCTAAAGGATCGCAAGAAGCTTAAACATGATCATTGAGCCCAGAAAAGCAGAAGGAGTTTGAAAAGCCGACCAAAAATGGATTCAAGGTCGAATCCTTTCCAAGAGAGGGAGTATGATACGATCTGGACCAGGCATCCAATGGCGAAGTCTAGCCATCGGCAATATGACAGTGATCTACGTGCAAAACGGAGCAAGTTTCATGTTGGAGTCGAGCCGAGAAGGCAAATGGATCAAGCCGAATCAAAGGAGCAAAATTTGATGACCAGAAACCTCATTACGGCCGTAACTCCGCCTCGGGTTTAAATGAAGAATTACGGAGTTTCATAGTTACGGCCGTAAGAAATATCGTCATTGCCATAAGTCTTAAACAGAAGGTCATTTACGGTCGTAAATGAGTTCGTCACGGCCGTAAATCTAATTTCTCGGATTTTTGCATATTTTGTTAATTTTCCGTTTTTAATCATTTATTTCCATAATTTGAGCCCTAATTGCGGCTAGGGCTAGGGTTAGGGTTAGGTCAGTTTTGCTTTTTATTATCATATTTCATTCATTTGTAAAGACAGTTTGAGTTATTGATTAAAATTGAGAGATGATTCTCTTGTTAAAGGTTGAGTTATTCTCTTTTCTTAAACTTATCAAAGATCCGATCTTTGTAGCGTTCACCCAACGAACTTATCAAGGAATTGAAAATTCTTATGGCATTCACCAATCATTAATTGCGTCGTGATTGTCGGGTCAAGGTTTTATCGTCGATCTATCTTTAATTCCGTTATTTATTTCATTCTGTTCTTGTTTATTTTCGTGTTTAATCTGTCTTAGATCTTTCCTAGGTTTTTAATTTTATTATTTCTGCGTGTTTGTCGAGATTCCCCGATTGGGATCGCGTCAGGAGATAAGAACCACAGAGGGGGAACGCCACAAAGGGTGCATAATCCTTTGATAAGTTCAGTTTGTTCAACAAGAACAAGAAGAAACTAGGGAATAACTCACCTCAAGTTATCAATAATATCAAAGTTATGTTTTTACAATGAAAAAGAAACATAATATAGCCAAAAAACGCGTAAGAAATAACCCTAGCCGTAAAACAATAATTAAAACGCGGCGCTAGTTACGGCCGTAAGTGACCCTCGGGTCCAAAAGTTGTTTTATCTCTTACGGCCGTGACATAGGTTCTTAAGGTTGTAAGTTACATGCTGAATAAAAATCCCCTAATTCAATTACGGCCGTGAAAAGGATATTTACGGCCGTATGTCCCTTGCTGACCAATTTGTGCGATGGAAAAGTTATGGTCGTAACTTCAGCCTTTACGACCGTAAAAGGCCTTCTTCTGCCTTCTTTTCTGGTTGTTCTTTAACCCAAATGCATTGTAATGGTTTTGGCTCTTCTTCCATCTTGTCATGCATTGAAAATGAAGTCTTCGACCTTGCATTTGAGCACTCGTCCATCCAAGCTTGCATAAACTCCTGCATTGTCTGCTTGATCTTCTTAGCTCTCAACCTCGTTATTGGTCCCACCGGTACATGCAACGGGTCCTTGCTCGTTGGGCCACTCCGATACTCATCAAAATATTTCCAATACAAATATAATCTAAACTCTTCAGTTTCTCCCTAAATAATATTTTAAATAAAATCAACAACTCTCATATAATTTATAATTTATAATACGTCCTTCAATTAAGGTAAAAATGTACTTCTTGAATTAATTTTTCACATGCGTATAACAATTTTATTTTTTTTTTTAAAAAAAAAAAACTACATCGAAAAGGCCTTAAAGAGAGATTTTTTTTATATATTACTTTACCCTCAAACCTTGTTTGGAGTATTTTACCCTCGCATCTTTTTAATAATTTCATATTGACCCTTAGTTTTAATTAATGTACCCTTTTATTATTTTATTTCTTTTTATTTTCGTATTGTCAAAAAAAATATTTTTCAGACATATATAACCTAAATTCTTCACCTTCTAAACAAAAAAATATTTTAAATAAAACCAACAACTCGCATATAATTCATGGTTTCTAATACGTCATTCAATTAATGAGAGAAAATGAAAAATGTGTACTTCTTTAATTAATTTTTTTTACATAAATATATTAATTTTTTTTTTACCCTCAGACCTTTTGGATTGTATTACCCCCACATATTTTTAATAATTTCATATTCACACTTTGTTTTAATTAATGTAAATTTTTTAATATTTTATTTCTTCTTATTTTTGTATTATGTCAATATAAATATTTCTCATCCTAATATAATCTAAACTCTTCAGTTCCTCTCTAAAAAAACATTTTAAATAAAATCAACAGCTCTCGTATAATTTATGGTTTCTAATATATCATTCAATTAATGAGAGAAAAAGAAAAAGTGTGTACTTCTTGAATTGATTTTTTCACATGCAATTAACATTTTAAAAAAAAAAAAACTACATCGGAATGGCCTTAATGGGAGAAACTTTTTTTTTATTATTTTACCCTCAAAACTTTTTTGGAGTATTTCACCCTCGCATCCTTTTAATAATTTCATATTCACCCTTAGTTTTAATTAATGTATCCTTTTTAATATTTTATTTCTTTTTATTTTTCGTATTATCAAAAAAAAAATATTTCTCATACATATAATAATATAAACTCTTCACTTTGTCAATAAAAAAATATTTTAAATAAAATCACAAACTCTCATATAATTCATGGTTTCTAATACGTCCTTCAATTAATGAGAGAAAAAGAAAAATGTATACTTCTTTAATTAATATTTTTACATAAATATACTATTTTTTTTTTACCATCAAACCTTTTTTGGAGTGTTTTACCCTCACATCTTTTTAATAATTTCATATTCACCCTTTGTTTTAATTAATGTACATTTTTTCATATTTTATTTCTTTTTATTTTCTTATTATCAATATAAATATTTCTCATACAAATATAATCTAAACTCTTCACTTCCTCAATAAAAGATTTTTAAATAATATTAACAACTCTCGTATACTTTTTGGTACCTAATACGTCCTTCAATTAAAGAGAGAAAAAGAAAAAATGTGAACTTCTTGAATTAATTTTTTCACAAGCATAAAGAAAAAAAAAATCTACAGCGGAAAGGCCTTAAAGGGAAAAACTTTTTTATATTATCTTACCCCAAAACTTTTTTGCGAGTATTTTACCCTCGCATCTTTTTAATAATTTCATATTCAACCTTTGTTTTAATTAATGTACATTTTTTAATATTTTGTTTCTTTTTATTTTCGTATTGTCAATATAAATATTTCTCATACAAATATAATCTAAACTCTTTACTTCCAAACTAAAAAACATTTTAAATAAAATCAACAACTCTCATATAATTTATGGTTTCTAATGCGTCCTTCAATTAATGAGAGAAAAAGAAAAAAATTGTACTTCTTGAATTAATTTTTTCACATGCATTTAAAAATTTTATTTTAAAAAAAAAAAATACGTCAGAAAGGCCGTAATGGGAGAAACTTATTTTTATTATTTTACCCTCAACCCTTTTTTGGAGTATTTTACCCTCGCATCTTTTTAATAATTTTATATTCATCCTAAGTTTTAATTAATTTACCCTTTTAATATTTTATTTCTTTTTATTTTCGTATTGTAAAAAAAAAAATCGCATACATATATAATATAAACTCCTCACTTCCTCACTAAAAAATGTTTTAAATAAAATCAAACAACTCTCATATAATTTATGGTTTCTAATACGTCCTTCAATTAATGAGAGAAAAAGAAAAATGTGTACTTCTTGAATTAATTTTTTTTTACATAAATATACTATTTTTTTTTTTTTACCCTCAAACCTTATTTGGAATGTTTTACCCTCACATCTTTTTAATAATTTCATATTCACCCTTTGTTTTAATTAATGTATATTTTTTAATTTTTTTTTTTTTGTATTGTCAATATAAATATTTCTCTTACAAATATAATCTAAACTCTTCACTTCCTCACTAAAAAACAATTTAAATAAATTCAACAACTCTCGTATAATTTATGATTTCTAATATGTCCTTCAATTAATGAGAGAAAAAAAAAATGTGTACTTCTTTAATTAATTTTTTTTACATAAATATACTAATTTTTTTTTTTTTTTACCCTCAAACCTTTTTTGGACTGTTTTACCCTCACATCTTTTTAATAATTTCATATTCACCCTTTGTTTTAATTAATGTACAATTTTTAATATTTTATTTCTTTTTATTTTCTTATTATCAATATAAATATTTCTCATACAAATATAATCTAAACTCTTCACTTCCTCACTAAAAAACATTTTAAATAAAATCAACAACTCTTCTATAATTTGTGGTTTCTAATACATAGTTCAATTAATGAGAGAAAAAGAAAAAAAAAATGTGAACTTCTTGAATTAATTTTTTCACAGGCAAAAAACAATATTGTTTAAAAAGAAAAAAATCTACAGCGGAAAGGCCTTAAGGGGAAAAACGTTTTTTTATTATTTTACCCTCAAAACTTTTTTGGAGTATTTTACCCTCGCATTTTTTTAAAAATTTCATATTCAGCCTTGGTCTTAATTAATGTATCCTTTTTATTTTTTATTTCTTTTTATTTTCGTATTATCAAAAAAATTATTTCTCATACATATATAATCTAAACTCTTCACTTTGTCAATAAAAAAATATTTTAAATAAAATCATAAACTCTCATATAATTCATGGTTTCTAATACATCCTTCAGTTAATGAAAGAAAAAGAAAAATGTGTACTTCTTTAATTAATTTTTTTACATAAAAATACTAATTTTTTTTTACCCTCAAACCTTTTTTGGAGTGTTTTACCCTCACATCTTTTTAATAATTTCATATTCACCCTTTGTTTTAATTAATGTACATTTTTTCATATTTTATTTCTTTTTATTTTCTTGTTATCAATATAAATATTTCTCATACAAATATAATCTAAACTCTTCACTTCCTCACTGAAAAATATTTTAAACAAAATCAAAAACTCCCATATAATTTGTGGTTCCTAATACGTCCATCAATTAATGAGAGAGAAAGAAAAAATGTGAACTTCTTGAATTAATAATTTCATATTCATCCTTAGTTTTAATTAATTTACCCTTTTAATATTTTATTTCTTGTTATTTTCGTATTGTGAAAAAAAAAATTTGCATACATATAAAATATAAACTCTTCACTTTCACAACAAAAAAATATTTTAGATAAAATCAATAACTCTCATATAATTTATGGTTTCTAATACGTCCTTTAATTAATGAGAGGGAAAGAAAATGTGTACTTCTTGAATTAATTTTTTTACATAAATATACTAATTTTTTTTTTACCCTCAAACCTTTTCTAGAGTGTTTTACCCTCTCATCTTTTCAATAGTTTCATATTCACCCTTTTTTTAATTAATGTACATTTTTTAGTAATTTATTTCTTTTTTTTCATATTGTCAATATAAATATTTCTCTTACAAATATAATTTAAACTCTTCACTTCCTCACTAAAAAACATTTTAAATAAAATCAACAACTCTCGTATAATTTGTGGTTTCTAATACATAGTTCAATTAATGAGAGAAAAAGAGAAATATGAACTTTTTTAAATTAAATTTTTCACAAGCAAAAAAAATATTTTTTTAAAAAAAAAAAAAAATCTACAGCGGAAAGGCCTTAAAGGGAAAAAAAATTTATTATCTTACCGTAAAACTTTTTGGGAGTATTTTACTCTCGCATCTTTTTAATAATTTCTTATTCACCCTTCGTTTTAATTAATGTACTTTTTTTAATATTTTATTTCTTTCTATTTTCGTATTTTCAATATAAATAGTTCTCATCCAAATATAATCTAAACTTTTCACTTCCTCACTAGAAAACATTTTAAATAAAAGCAACAACTCTCATATAATTTATGGTTTCCAATACGTCCTTCAATTAATGAGAGAAAAAGAAAAAGTTTGTACTTCTTGAATTAAGTTTTTAACATGCATTTAACAATTTTATTTTAAAAAAAAAAAAAAAACTATATCGGAAAGGCCTTAATGGGAGAAACTTATTTTTATTATTTTACCCTCAAACCTTTTTTAGAGTATTTTACCCTCGCATCTTTTTAAGAATTTCATATTCACCCTTAATTTTAACTAATGTACCCTTTTAATATTTTATTTCTTTTTATTTTCGTATTGTCAAAGAAAAAAATATTTCACTTACATATATAATCTAAACTCTTCACTTTCTCAACAAAAAAATATTTTAAATAAAATCAACAACTCTCATATAATTTATGGTTTCTAATACATAGTTCAATTAATGAGAGAAAAAGAAAAATGTGTACTTCTTGAATTAATTTCTTTACATAAATATACTATTTTTTTTTTTTTTACCCTCGAACCTTTTTTGGAGTGTTTTACCATCGTATCTTTTTAATAATTTCATATTCACGCTTTGTTTTAATTAATGTAAATTTTTTAATTTTTTATTTTATTTTTATTTTCGTATTGTCAATATAAATATTTCTCTTACAAATATAATCTAATCTCTTCACTTCCTAACTAAAAACATTTTAAATAAAATCAACAACTCTCGTATAATTTGCGGTTTGTAATACATCGTTCAATTAATGAGAGAAAAAGAAAAATGTGAACTTCTAGAATTAATTTTTTCACTAGCATAAAACAATATTTTTTTTTAAAAAAAAAAAGAAAATCTACAGCAGAAATGCCTTAAAGGGATAAACTATTTTTTATTATCGTACCCTAAAACCTTTTTGGGAGTATTTTACTCTTGCATCTTTTTAATAATTTCATATTCACCCTTTGTTTTAATTAATGTACATGTTTTTAATATTTTATTTCTTTTTATTTTTGTATTGTCAATATAAATATTTTTCATACAAATATAATCTAAACTCTTCACTTCCTCACTAAAAAATATTTTAAATAAAATCAAGAACTCTCGTATAATTTGTGGTTTATAATACGTCCTTCAATTAATGAGAGAAAAAGAAAAAATGTGAACTTCTTGAATTAATTTTTTCACAAGCAGAAAACAATTTTTTTTTAAAATAAAAATCTCCAACGAAAAGGCCTTAAAGGGAAAAACTTTTTTTTATTATCTTACCCGAAAACCTTTTTGAGAGTATTTTACCCTCGCATCTTTTTAATAATTTCATATTCACCATTTGTTTTAATTAATGTGCATTTTTAATATTTTATTTCTTTCTATTTTCATATTTTCAATATAAATACTTCTCATCCTAATATAATATTAACTCTTCACTTCCTCACTAAAAAATATTTTAAATAAAAGCAACAACTCTCATATAATTTATGGTTTCTAATACATCCTTCAATTAATGAGAGAAAAAGAAAAAGCGTGTACTTCTTGAATTAATTTTTTAACATGCATTTAACAATTTTATTTAAAAAAAAAACTATATCGGAAAGGCCTTAATGGGAGAAACTTATTTTTATTATTTTACCCTCAAACCTTTTTTGGAGAATTTTACCCTCGCATCTTTTTTAATAATTTCATATTTACCCTTAGTTTTAATTAATGTATCCTTTTAATGTTTTATTTCTTTTCATTTTCGTATTGTCAAAGAAAAAATATTTTGCATACATATATAATCTAAACTCTTCACCTTCAAAACAAAAAAAAAAAATATTTTAAATAAAATCAACAACTTGCATATAATTTATGATTTCTAATACGTCCTTCAATTAATGAGAAAAAAAGAAAAAAGTGTACTTCTTGAATTAATTTTTTTACATAAATAGACTAATTTTTTTTGTACCTTCAGACCTTTTGGAGTGTTTTACCCTCACATCCTTTTTTTATAATTTCATATTCACCCTTTGTTTTGATTAATGTACATTTTTTAATATTTTATTTTTTTATTTTCTTATTGTCAATATAAATATTTCTCATCCAAATATAATCTAAACTTTTCACTTCCTGACTAAAAAACATTTTAAATAAAATTAACAACTCTCATATAATTTATGGTTTCTAATACGTACTTCAATTAATGAGAGAAAAACAAAAATGTGTACTTCTTGAATTAATTTTTTTACATAAATATACTAATTTTTTTTTTACCCTCAAACCTTTTTTGGAGTGTTTTACCCTCGTATCTTTTTAATTATTTCATATTCACCCTTTGTTTTAATTAATGTGCATTTTTTAATATTTTATTTCTTTTTATTTTCGTATTGTCAACATGAATATTTCTCTTACAAATATAATCTAAACTCTTCACTTCCTCACTAAAAAACATTTTAAATAAAATCAACAACTCTCGTACAATTTATGATTTCTAATACGTCCTTCAATTAATGAAAGAAAAATAAAAAAAAGTGTGTACTTCTTGAATTAATTTTTTCACATGCATTTAACAAAAAAAAATTTAAAAAAAAACTACATCGGAAAGGCCTTAATGGGAGAAACTTTTTTTTATTGTTTTACCCTCAAACCTTTTTTGGAGTATTTTACCATCGCATCTTTTTAATAATTTCATATTCACCTTTAGTTTTAATTAACGTACCCTTTTCAATATTTTATTTCCTTTATTTTCGTATTGTCAAAAAAAATATTTCCCATACATATATAATCTAAATTCTTCACCTTCTATACAAACAAATATTTTAAATAAAATCAACAACAAGCATATAATATATGGCTTCTAATACGTCCTTCAATTAATGAGAGAAAAAGAAAAAGTGTGTACTTTTCGAATTAATTTTTTAACATACATTTAACAATTTAAAAAAAAAAAAAAAACTACATCGGAAAGGCCTTAATGGGAGAAACTTATTTTTTTTATTTTACCCCAAACCTTTTTGAGTATTTTACCCTTTGCATCTTTTTAATAATATCATATTCACCCTTAGTTATAATTAATGTAACCTTTTAATATTTTATTTCTTTTTATTTTCGTATTGTCAAAAAAAAAATATTTCGCATACAAATATAATCTAAACTCGTCACTTTCTCAACAAAAAAAATATTTTAAATAAAATCAACAACTATCATAGAATTTATGGTTTCTAATACTTAATTCGATTAATGAGAGAAAAAGAAAAATGTGTACATCTTAAATTAATTTCTTTACATAAATGCGCTAATTTTTTTTTTTACCCTCAAACCTTTTTAGAGTGTTTTACCCTCGCATCTTTTTAATAATTTCATATTTATCCTTAGTTTTAATTAATGTACTCTTTTTAAAATTTTATTTCTTTTTATTTTTGTATTATCAAAAAAAATATTTCCCATACATATATTATCTAAACTCTTCACTTTCTCACAAAATATTATTTTATATAAAATCAACAACTCTCATATAATTTATGGTTTATAATACGTCCTTCAATTAATGAATGAAAAAAAAATGTACTTGAATTAATTTTTTCACATGCGTATAACAATTTTTTTTTTTTTTTTTAAAAAAAAGCTACATCAAAAAGGCCTTAAAGAGAGATTTTTTTTTTTTATATTATTTTACCCTCAAACCTTGTTTGGAGTATTTTACCCTCGCGTCTTTTTAATAATTTCATATTCACCCCTAGTTTCAATTAATGTACACTTTTTATTATTTTATTTCTTTTTATTTTCGTAAAAAAATATTTTTCAGACATATATAATCTAAACTCTTCACCTTCTACACAAAAAAATATTTTAATTAAAATCAACAACTCGCATATAATTCATGGTTTCTAATACGCCCTTCAATTAATGAGAGAAAAAGAAAAATGTGTACTTCTTTAATTAATTTTTTTACATAAATTTATTAATTTTTTTTACCCTGAGACCTTTTGGATTGTATTGCCCTCACATATTTTTAATAATTTCATATTCAGACTTTGCTTTAATTAATGTAATTTTTTTTAATATTTTATTTCTTTTTATTTTTGCATTGTCAATATAAATATTTCTCATACAAATATAATCTAAACTCTTCACTTCGTCTCTAAAAAACATTTTAAATAAAATCAACAACTCTCGTATAATTTATGGTTTTGAATACGTCCTTCAATTAATGAGAGAAAAAGAAAAAGTTTGTACTTCTTGAATTAGTTTTTTCACATGCATTTAACAAATTTTTTTTTAAAAAAATAAAACTACATCGGAAATGTCTTAATGGGAGAAACTTTTTTTTATTATTTTACCCTCAAAGCTTTTTTAGAGTATTTTTCCCTCGCGTCTTTTTAATAATTTCATATTCACCCTTAGTTTTATTAATGTATCCTTTTTAATTTTTTATTTCATTTTATGTTCGTATTATCAAAAAAAATATTTCTCATACATATATAATATAAACTCTTCACTTTATCAATAAAAAAATATTTTAAATAAAATCACAAACTCTCATATAATTCATGGTTTCTAATACGTCCTTCAATTAATGAAAGAAAAAGAAAAATGTGTACTTCTTTAATTAATTTTTTTACATAAATATACTAATTTTTTTTTTTTACCCTCAAACCTTTTTTGGAGTGTTTTACCCTCACATCTTTTTAATAATTTCATATTCACCCTTTGTTTTAATTAATGTACATTTTTTCATATTTTATTTCTTTTTATTTTCTTATTATCAATATAAATATTTCTCATACAAATATAATCTAAACTCTTCAATTCCTCACTGAAAAATATTTTAAATAAAATCAACAACTCTCATATAATTTGTGGTTCCTAATACGTCCTTCAATTAATGAGAGAAAAAGAAAAAATTTGAACTTCTTGAATTAATTTTTTCACAAGCATAAAAAAAATTTAAAAAAAAAAAAAAAAAAATCTAAAGCGAAAAGGGCTTAAAGGGAAAAACTTTTTTTATATTATCTTACCCTAAAACCTTTTTGCGAGTATTTTATCATCACATCTTTTTAATAATTTCATATTCAACCTTTGCTTTAATTAATGTACATTTTTTAATATTTTATTTCTTTTTATTTTTGTATTGTCAATATAAATATTTCTCATACAAATATATTCTAAACTCTTTACTTAAAAACTAAAAAACATTTTAAATAAAATCAACAACTCTCATATAATTTATGGTTTCTAATACGTCCTTCAATTAATGAGAGAAAAAGAAAAAAAATTGTACTTCTTGAATTAATTTTTTCACATGCATTTAACAATTTTATTTTTTTAAAAAAATAAGTCGGAAATGCTTTAATGGGAGAAACTTATTTTTATTATTTTACCCTCAAATTTTTTTTGGAGCATTTTACCCTCGCATCTTTTTAATAATTTCATATTCATCCTTAGTTTTAATTAATTTACCCTTTTAATATTTTATTTCTTGTTATTTTCGTATTGTCAAAAAAAAAATCGCATACATATATAATATAAACTCTTCACTTTCTCAACAAAAAAATATTTTAAATAAAATCAATAACTCTCATATAATTTATGGTTTCTAATATGTCCTTTAGATAATGAGAGAGAAAGAAAAATGTGTACTTCTTGAATTAATTTTTTTACATAAATATACTAATTTTTTTTTTTACCCTCAAACCTTTTCTCGAGTGTTTTACCCTCGCATCTTTTTAATAATTTCATATTCACCCTTTTTTTTAATTAATGTACATTTTTTAATATTTTATTTCTTTTTTTTTCATATTGTCAATATAAATATTTCTCATCCAAATATAATCTAAACTCTTCACTTTCTCAGCAAAAAAATTATTTTAAATAAAATCAACAACTCTCATATAATTTATGGTTTCTAATACTTAGTTCAATTAATGAGAGAAAAAGAAAAATGTGTACTTCTTGAATTAATTTCTTTACATAAATATACTAATTTTTTTTTTACCCTCATACCTTTTTTGGAGTGTTTTCCCTCACATCTTTTTAATAATTTCATATTCACGCTGTGTTTCAATTAATGTACATTTTTTAATATTTTATTTCTTTTTATTTTCATATTGTCAATATAAGTATTTCTCTTACAAATATAATCTAAACTCTTCACTTCCTCACTAAAAACATTTTAAATAAAATCAACAACTCTCGTATAATTTGTGGTTTCTAATACATCGTTCAATTAACGAGAGAAAAAGAAAAAAATGTGAACTTCTTGAATTAATTTTTTCACAAGCATAAAACAATATTTTTTTTTAAAAAAAAAAATCTATAGCGGAAAGGCCTTAAAGAGATAAACTTTTTTTTTATTATCTTACCCTAAAACCTTTTTTGGAGTATTTTACCCTCCCATCTTTTTAATAATTTCATATTCACCCCTTGTTTTAATTAATGTAAATTTTTGTATTGTCAATATAAATATTTCTCATACAAATATAATCTAAACTCTTCACTTCCTCACTAAAAAACATTTTAAATAAAATCAAGAACTTTCTCATAATTTGTGGTTTCTAAAACGTCTTTCAATTAATGAGAGAAAAAGAAAAAATGTGAACTTCTTGAATTAATTTTTTCACAAGCGGAAAACAATTTTTTTTTAAAATAAAAATCTACAGCGAAAAGGCCTTAAAGGGAAAAACTTTTTATTTTATTATCTTACCCTAAAACCTTTTTTGGAGTATTTTACCCTCGCATCTTTTTAATAATTTCATATTAATCCTTTGTTTTAATTAATATACATTTTTTAATATTTTATTTCTTTCTATTTTCGTATTTTCAATATAAATACTTCTCATCCAAATATAATCTTAACTCTTCACTTCCTCACTAAAAAACATTTTAAATAAAAGCAACAACTCTCATATAATTTATGGTTTCTAATACGTCTTTCAATTAATGAGAGAAAAAGAAAAAGCCTGCACTTCTTGAATTAATTTTTAACATGCATTTAACAATTTTATTGTTTAAAAAAAAACTATATCGGAGAGGCCTTAATGGGAGAAACTTATTTTTATTATTTTACCCTAAAACCATTTTTGAAGTATTTTACCCTCGCGTCTTTTTAATAATTTCATATTCACCCTTAGTTTTAATTAATGTACCTTTTTAATATTTTATTTCTTTTTATTTTCGTATTGTCAAAAAATAAATTTCGCATACATATAATATAAACTAAGACCTTCTCAACAAAAAAATATTTTAAATAAAATCAACAACTCTCATATAATATATGGTTTCTAATACGCCCTTCAATTAATGAGAGAAAAAGAAAAAGTGTGTACTTCTTGAATTAATTTTTTCATAAGCATATAACAATATTTTTTTAAATAAAACTACATCGGAAAGGCCCTAAAGGGAGGAATTTTTTTTTATTATTTTACCCTCGAACCTTTTTGGGAGTATTTTACCCTCGCATCTTTTTAATAATTTCATAACCACCCTTAGTTTCAATTATTGTACACTTTTTAATATTTTATTTCTTTTTATTTTTCGTATTGTCAAAAAAAATATTTCTCATACATATATAATCTAAACTCTTCACTTTCTCACTAAATAATATTTTAAATAAAACAAACAACTCTTATAAAATTTATGGTTTATAATACGTCCTTCAATTAATGAGAGAAAAAGAAAAAATATGTACTTCTTGAATTAATTTTTTTACATAAATATACTCATTTTTTTTACCCTCAAACTTTTTTGGAGTGTTCTACCCTCACATCTTTTCAATAATTTCATATTCACCCTTTGTTTTAATTAATGTACATTTTTTAATATCTTATTTCTTTTTATTTTCGTATTTCCAATATAAATATTTCTCGTACAAATATCTAAACTCTTCACTTCCTCACAAAAAAATATTTTAAATAAAATCAACAACTCTCATATAATTTATGGTTTCTAATACGTCCTTCAATTAATGAGAGAAAAAGAAAAAGTGTGTACTTCTTGAATTAATTTTTTCACAGGCATATAACAATATTTTTTTAAATAGAACTACATCGGAAAGGCCTTAAAAGGAGAAACTTTTTTTTATTATTATTTTACCCTCGAACAATTTTGGGAGTATTTGACCCTCGCATCATTTTAATAATTTCATAATCACCCTTAGTTTCAATTAATGTACACTTTTTAATATTTTATTTCTTTTTATTTTTCGTATTGTCAAAAAAAATATTTCTCATACATATATAATCTAAACTCTTCACTTTCTCACTAAATAATATTTTAAATAAAATAAATAACACGCATATAATTTATGGTTTATAATACTTCCTTCAATTAATGAGAGAAAAAGAAAAAATGTGTACTCCTTGAATTCATTTTTTCACATGCATATATATCAATTTTTTTTTTTTTTAAAAAAAAAAACTACATTGGAAAGGCCTAAAAGGGAGAATCTCTTTTTTATTATTTTACCCTCAAACCTTTTTGGAGTATTTTACCCTCGCATTATTTCAATAATTTCATATTCACCCTTAGTTTTAATTAAAGTACACTTTTTAATAATTCATTTCTTTTTATTTTCGTATTGTCAAAAAAAAATTATTTCTCATACATATATAATCTAAACACTTAACTTTCTCAACAAACAAATATTTTAAATAAAATAAATAACCCTCATATAATTTATGGTTTATAATACGTTCTTCAATTAATGAGAGAAAAAGAAAAAATGTGTACTTCTTGATTTAATTTTTTTACATAAATGTACTAATTTTTTTTTTTTACCGTCAAACATTTTTTGAAGTGTTTTACCCTCACATCTTTTTACTAATTTCATATTCACCCTTTGTTTTAATTAATGTACATTTTTTTAATATTTTATTTCTTTTTATTTTCGTATTGTCAATATAAATATTTCTCGTACAAATATAATCTAAACTCTTCACTTCCTCACTAAAAAAACATTTTAAATAAAATAACCAACTCTCATATAATTTATGGTTTCTAATACGTCCTTCAATTAATGAGCGAAAAAGAAAAAGTGTGTACTTCTTGAATTAATTTTTTCACAAGCATATAACAATATTTTTTTAAATAAAACTACATCGGAAAGGCATTAAAGGGAGAAGCTTTTTTTATTATTATTTTACCCTCGAACCTTTTTGGGAGTATTTTACCCTCGCATCTTTTTAATAATTTCATAATCACCCTTTGTTTTAATTAATGTACACTTTTTAATATTTTATTTCTTTTTTATTTTTCGTATTGTCAAAAAAAATATTTTTCATACATATATAATCTAAACTCTTCACTTTCTCACTAAATAATATTTTAAACAAAATAAACAACTCTCATATAATTTATGGTTTATAATACGTCCTTCAATTAATGGGAGAAAAAGAAAAAATGTGTACTTCTTGAATTAATTTTTTTACAAAAATATACTAATTTTCCTTTTACCCTCAAACCTTTTTCGGAGTGTTTTACCCTCACATCTCTTTTAACAATTTCATATTCACACTTTGTGTTTAATTAATGCATATTTTTTAATATTTTATTTCTTTTTATTTTCGTATTGTCAATATAAATATTTCTTGTACAAATGTAATCTAAACTCTTCACTTCCTCACTAAAAATTATTTTAAATAAAATCAACAACTCTCATATAATTTATGATTTCTAATACGTCCTTCAATTAATGAGAGAAAATGAAAAAATGTGTACTCCTTGAATTCATTTTTTCACGTGCATATATATCAATTTTTTTTTAAAAAAAAAACTACATTGGAAAGGCCTAAAAGGGAGAATCGCTTTTTTTATTATTTTACCATCGAACCTTTTTTTGGAGTATTTTACCCTCGCATTATTTCAATAATTTCATATTCACCCTTAGTTTTAATTAATGTACACTTTTTAATAATTCATTTCCTTTTATTTTCGTATTGTCAAAAAAAAAAAATTTCTCATACATATATAATCTAAACACTTAACTTTCTCAACAAAAAAATATTTTAAATAAAATAAATAACCCTCATATAATTTATGGTTTGTAATACGTCCTTCAATTAATGAGAGAAAAAGAAAAAATGTGTACTTCTTGAATTAACTTTTTTTACATAAATGTACTAATTTATTTTTTACCCTCAAACATTTTTTGGAGTGTTTTACCCTCACATCTTTTTACTAATTTCATATTCACCCTTTGTTTTAATTATTGTACATTTTTAATATTTTATTTCTTTTTTTTCGTATTGTCAATATAAATATTTCTTGTACAAATATAATCTAAACTCTTCACTTCCTCACTAAAAAAACGTTTTAAATAAAATAACCAACTCTCATATAATTTATTGTTTCTAATACGTCCTTTAATTAATGAGAGAAAAAGAAAAAGTGCGTACTTCTTGAATTAATTTTTTCACGAGCATATAACAATACTTTTTTTTAAATAAAACAACATCGGAAAGGCTTTAAAGGGAGAAGCTTTTTTTTATTATTTTACCCTCGAACCTTTTTGGGAGTGTTTTACCCTTGCATCTTTTTAATAATTTCATAATCACTCTTAGTTTCAATTAATGTACACTTTTTAATATTTTATTTCTTTTCATTTTTCGTATTGTCAAAAAAAAAAAATGTTTTTCATACATATATAATCTAAACTCTTCACTTTCTCACTAAATAATATTTTAAACAAAATAAACGACTCTCATATAATTTATGGTTTATAATACGTCCTTCAACTAATGAGAGAAAAAGAAAAATGTGTACTTCTTGACTTAATTTTTTTATATAAATATACTATTTTTTTTCTTTTTTGTTTTTTACCCTAAAACGTTTTTGGGAGTGTTTTACCCTCACATCTTTTTAATAATTTCATATTCACCCTTTGTTTTAATTAATGTACATATTTTAATGTTTTATTTCTTTTTGTTTTCATATTGTCAATATAAATATTTCTCATACAAATATAATATAAACTCTTCACTTTCTTACTAAAATATATTTTAAATAAAATCAACAACTCTCGTATAATTTATGGTTTCTAATAAGAACTACAATTAATGAGAGAAAAATAAAAAAATTGTACTTCTAGAATTAATTTTTTCACATGCATATAACAATTTAAAAAAAAAAAAAAAAAAAAAAAAAAAAAAAAAAAAAAAAAAAAAAACCTACAACTAAAAGGCCTTAAAGGGAGAAACTTTTTTTTTTTTTTTTTTTTTTTTACACTCAAACCTTTTTGGGAGTGTTTTACCCTCACATCTTTTTAATAATTTCATATTCACTCTTTGTTTTAATTAATGTACCCTTTTTAATATTTTATTTCTCATACATATATAATCTAAACTCTTCACTTTCTCAACAAAATTTTTTTTTTAAACAAAATCAACAACTCTCATATAATTTATGGTTTCTAACACGTCCTTCAATTAATGAGAGAAAAACAAAAAAATGTGTACTTTTTGAATTATTTTTTCTAAATGCATATAATAATTATTTTTTAAAAAAAATAAAAAAATCTACATCTAAAAGGCCTTAAAGTGAGAAACTTTTTATTATTATTCCACCCTCATACATTTTTCTGAGTATTTTACCCTCGCATATTTTTAATAATTTCATTTTCACCCCTAGTTTTAATTAATGAATATTTTTAATATTTTATTTCTTTTTGTTTTCGTATTGTCAATAAAAATATTTTTCATATGTATATAATCTAAACTCTTCACTTTCTCCCTAAAAAATATTTAAAATAAAATCAACAATTCTCATATAATATATGGTTTTCGACACGTCCTTCAACTAATGAAAGAAAAAGAAAAAATGTGTACTTTTTGTAAATGCTCATAATAATTTTTTTTTAAAAAAAAATAATAATCTACACCTAAAATGTCTTAATGGGAGAAACGTTTTTATTATTATTTTAACCTGATATATTTTTTTGAGTATTTTACCCTCGCATATTTTTACTAATTTCATTTTCACCCCAAGTTTTAATTAATGTACATTTTTTAATATTTTATTTCTTTTTGTTTTCGTATTGTTAACAAAATTATTTTTTCATACGTATATAATCAAAACTCTTCACTTCTATCCTAAAAAATCTTTTAAATAAAATCAACAACTCTCATGTAATTTATGGTTTATAACACGTTCTTCAATTAATGAGAGAAAAAGAAAAAATGTGTACCTTTTGAATTAATTTTTCTGCATACGTAAAATAAATATTTAAAAAAAAAACTCGAAAATGCCTTAAATGGAGAAACTTTTTATTATTATTCTACCCTCATACATTTTTCGGAGTATTTTACCCTCGCATATTTTTAATAATTTCATATTCACCCCTAGTTTTTATTAATGTACATTTTTGAATATTTTATTCCTTTTCATTTTGGTATTGTCAATAAAAATATTTTTCATACATATATAATCTAAACTATTCGCTTTCTCCCTAAAAATCTTTTAAATAAAATCAAAAACACTCATATAATTTATGGTTTCTAACACGTCCTTCAATCAATGAGAGAAAAAGAAAAAATGTGTACTTTTTGAATTATTTTTTTACATGCATATAATAATTATTTTTTTAAAAAGTAAAAAAAAAATCTACATCTAAAAGGCCTTAAAGGGAGAAACTTTTAATTATTATTCCACCCTCATCCATTTTTCTAAGTATTTTACCCTCATATATTTTTAATAATTTCATATTCACACATAGTTTTTATTAATGTACATTTTTTAATATTTTAATCCTTTTCATTTTGGTATTGTCAACAAAAATATTTTTCATACATATATAATCTAAACGCTTCACTTTCTAAATAATTTTTTTTAAAAAAAATAAAATCAACAACTCTCATATAATTTATGGTTTCAAACATGTCCTTCAATGAATGAGAGAAAAAGAAAAAATGTGTACTTTTTGAATTATTTTTTCCACATGCATATATTAATTATTTTTTTAAAAGGCCTTAAAGGGAGAAACTTTTTTATTATTATTCCACCCTCATGCAATTTTCTGAGTATTTTACCCTCGCATATTTTTAATAATTTCATATTCACCTCCAGTCTTTATTAATGTACATTGTTTAATATTTTATTTATTTTTGTTTTCGTATTGTCAATAAATTTTTTTTTTCTTAAGTATATAATCTAAACTCTTCAATTTCTCCAAAAAAATCTTTTATAAAAAATTAACAACTCTCATATAATTTATGGTTTCCAACACGTCCTTCAATTAATGAGAGAGAAAAAAAATGTGTACTTTTTGTAAATGCTTATTATAATTTTTTTTTTAAATAAAAAAAAAACTACTTTTAAGAGGTCATAATGGGAGAAACTTTTTTATTATTATTTTACCCTCATATATTTTTTTGAGTATTTTACCCACTCATATTTTTAATAATTTCATATTCACCCCTAGTTTTAATTAATGTACATTTTTTAATATTTTATTTCTTTTTGTTTTCGTATTGTCAACAAAAATATTTTTCATACGTATATAATCAAAACTCTTCACTTTCTCCCTAAAAAATTCTTTAAATAAAATCGACAACTCTCATGTAATTTATGGTTTCTAACACGTTTTTCAATTAATGAGAGAAAAAGAAAAAATGTGTACTTTTTGAATTAATTTTTCTGCATGCGTAAAATAAATATTTAAAAAAAATAAAATTGAAAAGGCCTTAAAGGGAGAAACGTTTTATTATTATTCTACCCTTATACATTTTTTAGAGTATTTTACCCTCGCATATTTTTAATAATTTCATATTCACTTCTAGTTTTAATTAATGTACATTTTTTAATATTTTATTTCTTTTTATTGTGGTTTAGTTAATAAAAATATTTTTCATACATATTTAATCTAAACTCTTCACTTTCTCACTAAGAAATATTTTAAATAAAATCAACAACTTTAATATAATTTATGGTTTTGAGCACTTCCTTCAATTAATGACAGAAAAGGAAAAAATGTGTACTATTTGAATTATTTTTTCTACACATGAATATAATAATTATTTTAAAAAACAAAAAATCTACATCTAAAAGGCCTTAAACGGAGAAACTTTTAATTATTATTCTACCCTCGTACGTTTTTCGAAGTATTTTACCCTTGCATATTTTTTATCATTTCATATTCACCCCTAGTTTTAATTAATGTACATTTTTGAATATTTTATTTCTTTTTATTTTGGTGTTGTCAATAAAAATATTTCTCTTATATATATAATATAACTCTTTACTTTATCACTAAAAAAATATTTTAAATAAGATCAACAACTCTCTTATAATTTATGGTTTCCAACACGTCCTTCACTTAATGAGAGAAAAAGAAAAAAATGTGTACTTTTTGTAAATGTTGATAACAATTTTTTTTTAAAAAAAAAAAACTACATCTAAAAGGTCTTGATGGGAGAAAATTTTTTATAATTATTTTACCCTCATATATTTTTTTGAATATTTTACCCTTGCATATTTTTTAATAATTTCATATTCACTCATAGTTTTAATTAATGTACCTTTTTTAATATTTTATTTCTTTTTGTTTTCGTATTGTCAATAAAAATATTTTTTATACGTATGTAATCTAAACTCTTCACTTTCTCCCTAAACAATATTTTAAATAAAATCAACAATCTCATATAATTTATGGTTTCCAACACGTCCTTCAATTAATGAGAGGAAAATAAAAAATGTGTACTTTTTTGTAAACTAGTTGCAAGCACGTGCGTTGCACGTCTTACGTATAGGATGCATGTTATGCGCAATATTTTCGTAGAATTAATATTATTTTTTGAAAGTTGTTAAGGTAAAAGATATTATTAAAATAAAAAAATTGAAATTGTTGATATGAGTTTTTTTTTTTTTTTAAATTTATGTATATAATGTGAAAATTTTGAATAAATCAAAGTGTAATGTTTTGTTTTTGTTTTGTTTTGTTTTATTTTGACTATAATACTTTTTTGCGCATTACACATCTTATGTAAAGGAAGAATAATTTGTGAAATTTTTGTAGCAATAAATAATTTTTTAATAATATTTGCAATATTTCAATGAACTAAAATGTAACATTATGGTTACAACGAAACTTTTTTCGTACACAATAGTTTTTGTTAACATTCCATATATAATTTTTATTATTTTTGTATTATACATTTACAAAGACATTCGGTGTTCGCGTTAAAATTTTATGCGAAAAGTGTGACATATAGTTGAACACTCTATACATCTCAAGAAGAAGATATTGATGTTGTAATCAGTCTAAATTGAA